>SJYV01042172.1:1027118-1100469 GCA_006410875.1 Neotragus pygmaeus
TTTTTTTTTGTATATTTATTTATTTATTTTTATTTTTTTAATTTGACTTTACAATACTCTATTGGCTTTGCCATACATCGACATTAATCCGCCACAGGTGTACACAAGTTTAAAACTTTTATAGAACTGATTGTATCAACAAGAATTCATGTCACCAAAATACTTTTCTCCATTTAACTTCATTGACTTTAATATTTGTTAAAATTCAGATTCTCCTGGAGAACTTTGTTTATTTTTTTCTGACAAATGAAACTCATTAAAAATGCTCAATTAATGCTCTTAAGTATTCAAATTAAAAAGAATTAGCATTTCAGTGCTTTGAGTAGATAGTGAATGATCTCTAAAATCCATTAAAGCCTTACCGTTAAGCTTAGTTGGCAGGTCTCCTTTTTACTAATGAGGTTTTAGCAAAGGTATGAAAGGTTAAGTGACTAGTGAGGGAGAAGTTGGGATAATGAAGGTGGGGACTGTTAATGTTCTTTTTATTCTAAACTGATATTTGCCTCAATTCAGTGTTTCTTTTCATGACAAATAGCACTCCTCAGACTTTATTAACGATTTCAGTGGGGTTCATTCAGTCAAGAGGTCTCTGCTTCCCATAATTATTGTAACAGAAACTAGTCCCCAGTTACTTAATTATTCTTAAAACCTATATAATGATAATCCTACCTTAGGAAAGAAAATGCCGCTATGGCCCTATTGTATGAAAAAGAATATGACTTCTGGTATATGGAAGGCACTTCTTCTTTTTGGACACAGTTATTCATTTGGGTACAACTTTAGAAATGAGGGAATATAGTGGGAGAATAATTTGAAACACTATCAGCATCTTCGATGAGAAAGGAGAGGAGGGAAGAAGTAATGAATAGGCGACAGATTACATATTCTGAAATATCACTTTTTTTGTCATTCAATTGCTAAGTCATGTCCAACTCTTTGTGACCCCATGGACTGCAGCACGCCAGCCTTCCCTGTCTTTCACCCTTCTCCTGGAGCTTGCTCGAACTCATGTCCATCATGTCAGTGGAGCCATCCAGCCATCTCATCTCATCCTCTGTTGCCCCCTTCTTTTGCCCTCAATTTCCCCCAGCATCAGGATCTTTTCCAATGAGTCATCTCTTCACATCAGGTGGCCAAATTATTGGAACTTTGGCCTCAGCATCAGTCCTTCCAATGAATATTCAGGACTGACTGGTTGGATCACCTTGCTGTCCAAGGGACCTGAGTCTTTTCCAGCACTACAGTTCAAAAGCGTCAGCACTCAATGCTCAACCTTTTTTATGGTCCAAATCTCACATCCATACATGGCTACTGGATAAACCATAGTTTTGACAAGACAGACCTTTGTCGGCAAAGTGATGTCTCTGCTTTTTAATACACTGTCGTTTGTCTTAGCTATTCTTCCAAGGAGCAATCATTTTTTAATTTTGTGGCTGCACTCACCATCCTTATTGATTTTGGAGCTGAAGAAAATAAAATTTGTTATTGTTTCCATTTTTTTTCCCATCTCTTTGCCATGAAGTGATGGGACCAGATGCCATGATCTTCGTTTTTTGAATGTTGAATTTTAAGCCAGGTTTTCCACTCTCCTCCTTCACTTTCATCAAGAGACTCTTTAGTTCTCTTTGCTTTTTGCTGTTAGAGTGGTATCATCTGCATATCTGAGATTGTTGATATTTCTCCTAGCAATCTTGATTCCAGCTTGGGCTTCATCCAGCCCGGCATTTTGCATGATGTACTCTTCATATAAGTTAAATAAGTAAGGTGACAACATACTTCCTTGATGTACTCCTTTTCCAATTTTGAACCAGTTCATTTTTCCATGCCTGGTTCTAACTGTTGCATCTTGACCTGCAAACAGATTTCTCAGAAAGTAGGTGAAGTGGTATGGTATTCCCATCTTGAAGAATTTTCCACAGTTTCTTGTGATACACACAGTCAAAGGCTTTAGCATAGTCAATGAAGCAGAAATATATGTTTTGTAAAATTCTCTTGCTTTTTCTCTAATCCAGTGAATGTTGACAATATGATCTCTGGTTCCTCTGCCTTTTCAAAATCCAGCTTGTACATCTGGAATTTCTGGTTCGCATACTGTTGAAGCTTGGCTTGAAGGATTTTGAGCATTATCTTGCTAGCATGTGAAATGAGCACAATTGTACAGTTGTTTGAACATTCTTTGGCATTGCCTTTCTTTGGGATTGGAATGAAAACTGATATTTTCCAGTCCTGTGGCTACTGCTGAGATTTCCAAATTTGCTGGCATATTAAGCACAGCACTTTAATGGTATCATCTTTTAGGATCTGAAATAGCTCAGCTGGAATTCCATCACCTTCACTAGCTTTGTTTATAATAATTCTTCCTAACGCCCACTTGACTTCATACTCCAGGATGTCTGACTCTAGATGAGTGACCACACCATCATGGTTATCTGGGTCATTAAGACCTTTTATATACAGTTCTTCTCTGTATTCTTGCCACTTCTTAATCTCTTCTGCTTCTGTTAGGTTCTTGCTGTTTCTATAATTTATTGTGCCATCTTTGCATGAAATATTCCCTTGGTATCTCTAATTTTCTTGAAGAGACCTCTAGTCTTTCCCATTCTATTATTTTCCTCTATTTCCTTGCATTGTTGACTTAAGAAGTCTTTCTTATCTCTCCCTGCTATTCCTTATAACTATGCATTTAGTTGAGTATATCTTTCCCTTTCTCTTTTGCCTTTCACTTCTCTTCTTTTCTCAGCTATTTGTACAGCCTCCTCAGATAACCATTTTGCTTGCATGTCAACTAAAAAGGTACACAATGTGAAAGTTGTGAGTTAAGTTTTGTTTGGGGCATAAAGAGGACTGTATCTCGAGAGACAGAACCTCACATAGTTCTGAGAGACTGCTCCAAAGAGGCAGTAGGGGAAGATCAATATATAAGATTTTGGTGAAGGGGGAGTTCAGTGCAGTCAAGTGGTTACTATACATAAGTTTTCCTGCTAATCATGAGGAGCTGATGTCACCATGAAGGGGTTTAGTGATTTTCTAATGGCAACCCACTCCAGTGTTCTTGCCTGGAGAATCCCAGAGATGGGGTTGTACAGAGTCAGACACGACTGAAGTGACTTAGCAGCAGCAACAGTAGATAGGAAGAGAACAGAGGATTGGGAGCATGAAATCAATGCCTGGAAATATCTAACTCCCTAAAGACCTGTTCCACCAGATTCCCTGGAGCACAGAGTGCCTCACTCCACCTTGAACTCCCTCAGGGGGTGTTGAAGGTCAACAATTTCAGTAGCGCAGGGTACAGTCTCTGCATAGGAAGATGGCAAAGGCCCTTGTTGTTCAGTTGCTGGCAAATGGTCTTGGCAAGTGCCAATTTGTAGTTGACATTTTTTTAGGAAATCAGTGTCTTCTTCACGGGCAGGAGCTGTCTCCTGCCCTTTTCTCTTCTTCAGAGACCAATATAGAAGTTCATTAAATACTGAAAATTTTAACATTTAATAACCAGAAAAAACCTTATTTGCCATCTTTTTCACACTCTATCTTCATCTTTTAATTGGTTGTGTGGAAAACGAGGTTGTGGAGAAATGGCATTTTTCTGGAACATCCTCCAGGGACCATTCTCTGGGTTCCTGAGTGTCTGGAGGGATTTGTGGTGCAATAGTGGCAAGGGCGATAGCACTCTAATTCAACCATGTGTTGGGTGTGGATATCAGATATGTTGGGTGGTTACTTCAGTCAAAGCACTAAATGGTGGCCTTGGCACTAATAGCTTTCCTTGTGGGTGAGTTCTGCATTATTCTAGGAAGTCCTGATGATCCTGCCTTGATTCTGCTGAGAATTCTGATTCTTCACCAAAATTTGCCTTTGTATGATTTTTCAGACCTGACCATATTTGATTACAAAGGTTTTACCTGGCAGACCTCACAGGGAAAATTGCCAGTCTCTACACTCTAGACTAGTTGCACAGAAAGTACATTATAAGGGGAGTTACCCCACCATGCTCTTATACATATTTGTATTCCTAGGCTAGGCATCTACATTCAAAAATCTCTTTATCTGGGGTCTTGTTGCCAAGGTCCTTTTCAGGTGCCTCTGCTGAGGTCTCCTTATGAGGGAGTAGATGAGGATTGTGGGGACTCTTGGAGACACTTTCTTCTATGCTGGCTCAGTGCTTTTCTATTCTCAGCCCTCCTCCTCCCATTCTATCCCTCTGACACAGAGTCCACAAAATTGCAGAACACTATTGTTTGGCATGCCCTCAAAAATGAGACGCCCCCCCCCCCACATCTGTATTGGGTCTACCCCATGCACTATACTGGTCTGCTTGTCAACCCTCCACCAGTCTTTCCATGGGAGAAAATGGACTGGCACTGGAGAGTCAGCACTCTCTCAGGTTTTACCCTCCTGCTTATATTTTCACTGTAAGTCATCAAAGACTTGATTGTAACTTTCATTTTGATTTGTTTTATCAGGCGTTTCTAACACTTGGCAGCTCGATATTCTTTCAAGTTCTACTGGGATTCTGACACTGCTACGCCAGATGATCCAATGGTTTCACTTAATTTCTTATATAAAACTCCTTCTATTTAAAAATCCTTAGAATGATTTCTTTTTCCTTTGCTGACTCATGGCCATTACGGTATTTGTTGCCTAGAAGTGGAACTGCCTTGGTTCAGTGGTCAAGCAGATATTGTAGGCTGTAAAGCTGATTATCATTGTCATGCCAGAACAAATATTTGGTAAGGTGAATACTATGATACCTTGAAGATAGGTGTGGGACTGTATAGGAATAGGTTAGAGGTCAGAATGCTAGTAGGTGATAATTACTATTTGCTTGTTTTAACCAAGTTTTAGAGAAACAGAAGTAAGAGATAGCTTACTTGCAAGCAGAGATGAAAATAACGCAGCTCTGCTAAGGGTGGCTTTTGCCAGCTGTGACTTGTAATTGATACTGATAGTCCAATATTTTGGGGCTTCATAGGTTGAAATGTTCAATTGCTTCTGTACCTTAGACTGTTAAGACACAAAATTGTTATCTCAGCCTTCTTAAAAGTCGCAATAAGTATTTCCCAGCCAGAAAACAGGAGGCAACACAGGGCTGCTTTTTAATGGCAACTAGTTGTTTCAGAGGGCCTCACCAATAACCAAACACAGAGACCAATGTCTGACACACAGGAAAGTTCAATACTATTTGTTGTTACTGTTATTTTTTGAGCTAGAAAAAGAGGGCTATGATTTTTATTCTGAGAATCTTGGGGCTTTTGTTAAAAGGAAAGAAACTGTTTTCAACCAATAATCATTTTCAATAGACTACATATTAGTTTAGGATTGATGGATGATAGAAAAGATCCATTTTTTTAGTTAATAATTTAATAGAGAAAATCAAATGACCACCAAACATGTATAATCTATAAAGCCAGACCAACATGTTCTCCACTGTCTTAAAATGTACCATATGAATGCTATTGAAAGTGAAGTGAAAGGGAAAGTCATTCAGTCGTGTCTGACTCTTCGCGACCCTATGGACCATACGATCCGTAGAATTCTCCAGTCCAGAATACTGGAGTGAGTAGCCTTTCCCTTCTCCAGGGGATTCTCCCAATCCAGGAATCACATCCAGGTCTCCCACATTGCAGGCGGATACTTTACCAGCTGAGCCACAAGGGAAGCCCATGCTATTGCAGAACTTCAAAAAGCATTATGGAAGGTGCATTAGTCTGCAAGGACTACCATAGCACAGCTCCATAGACTGGATGGCTGAAGCAATAGAAATTTATTCCTCATAGTGCTGGACTCTGGAAAGTCAAAGATCAAGGTTTTGGCAGGTCTGGTTACTCTTGAGACCTGAGGATAATGTCTTACACTGATAGCTGAACCACCTCTATAAGAAAGTGGTGGGTCAAACATTAGAATATGTGGCCGGCAAATTACTAGCAAATTTAATAACCTATTTAAAAACAGATATGTATCTTTATCAAATGCAAATAAAAACTTGTGAGAAAAGAGAATTTGCAATGTAACTGAGGAAATGTTTTTTTAATTAGATATGAGAAGAGAAAAGAGAGAATCTCTTGATATAGTTTGATTTAATGGTTAATGGTCTCCTTTTTAAACTTTATTTTTTAAAATTAATTTATTTATTTTTAAATTTTTATTTTACAATACTCTATTGGCTTTGCCATACATTGACATGAATCCACCACAGGTGTACACAAGCTCCCAATCCTGAATCCCCCTCCCACCTCCCACCCCACAACGTCTCTCTGGATCATCCCCGTGCACCAGCCCCAAGCATCCTGCATACTGCATTGAACAGATTGTATTTGAAAAATAACTTTCAAAAGGTAAGGTGTCTTTGACTTTCCATTAAATGTCTAGAAATGAAAGGGATTTTTTGAGCATTTGGACTAAAGATGTGCTTGACAACATTTGACAGTGTCTGGAGACATTTTTGGTTGTCACAGCTTGGGAAAGAGAATGTTATTGGTGTTCGGTGAGGTGAGGCCACATGCTGCCAAACTTTCTACAGTGTGCATTCCAGCCCCTACAATATGTACCCAGCCCAACTTGTTAATAGTACAGTGATTAATAGAACTCTACACAAGAGCCATGGACAATTTTGGTATATTCATGGCTCTCAGTATTGCTTCTGATTGGGAGCTCGTGTATACCTGTGGTGGATTCATGTCGATGTATGGCAAAGCCAATAGAGTATTGTAAAGTAAAATAAAGTTAAAAAAAAAAAGTCTGCTTATATGGATTAGTGCACACAGTATATTGCTTTTGCCCTGTCTCAAAGCCTAGGAGCAGTAACAATGAACACTCCTAGTGCCAAGATTTGGTTTCTAATTCTGTGCTGCTATAAAAGGAATCAGAAATTATGGGATAAATCACTGATTCTATGACTGGAAAGCTTTCCCTACTCAACTCAAAAAACCTGACTATATAATAGTAATAGATTTGTCATAACCTCTTGTGTGTGTGTCTGTGTGGCATCATTGATCTTGATATCCAAATGAGATTTTGAGTGGGGGGGGTCTATCCAGTTTCTTCAGATACACAGCTTATAATACATAATAGGGGAAACAGGGCATAAGGTATATAGGAATGCTATCTTTGCAATGTTTCTGCAAATCTAAAACTTTCAGAATAAGAGGTCTTGAAATAAAAACTTTATCACCATGGTTCAAGAAGATGAAACTACAGAGGAGATCAAGAAGATAGAGTAGGAGAACATTGAGTTCACTTCCCCCCATAAAAACATCAAAAAAATATCTACATGTGAAAACAAACTGGAAACTGGTAGAAAGATTTATACAACCAGGACTGTAAAGAAAGGTTTACCGAGTTGGTAGGAAAGGAAGAGGAGTGATCAATCAGTACCAGGACATGCATCCCTAGGAATGGCATCAATTTTATCAACATTTGCATTTATAGGAGTCTCAGAAGGAGAAGGGACTTCCCTGATAATCCAGTTGGTAAAGAATCTGCCTGCAATGCAGGAGACCCTGGTTCGATTCCTGGGTTAGGAAGATCCCCTGGAGAAGGGATAGTCTACCCAATCCAGTATTTTGGGGCTTCCCTTGTAGCCCAATTGGTAAAGAATCCTCCTGCAATGAAGGAGATCTGTGTTTGATCCCTAGGTTGGGAAATCCCCTGGAGAAGGGAAAGGCTATCCACTCCAGTATTCTGGACTGGAGAATTCCATGGACTTTATAGTCCATGGAGTCACAAGGAGTTGGACATGACTGAGCGACTTTTACTTTCACTTTTCTTTCAGAAGGAGAAGAGAGAGGAAGGTGTTGAGAATGTATTTGAAATTATGACTGAAAGCTTAACAGATACCCAGGTATAGGATGTATAGCGAGTATCAAGCAAGATGAACTCAAAGATACCCATACTATGGGTCAGGTGTGTAATTATGACATATTAAAATTAAAAATGGCAAAAGTTAAAGATCAAGAGAGAATTGACTGTACTACAAACCTACAGTTTAACACTGGCAAGAACAGACACAGAGGTCATTGGAATAGAGTAGAGAGCCCAGATATAAGTCCACACACTTTTGATCAATTAATCTATGATAAAGGAGGCAAGAATATACAATGGGTAAAACATATCTCTTCAGTAAGCACCCACTATGGAAAACAGTATAGAGGTTTCTCAAGATACTGAAAGTAAGACTACCATATGATCCAGCAATTCCACTTCTTAGTATTTATTGAAAGAAAATGAAAACACTAATACAAAAGAGACATGCACCTCGATGTCCATAATGACACTGTTTATGGTGGCCAAGATATGAAAGCCACCTAAGTATCCATTAATAAGTGAATGGATAAAAAAGACACACACACAAACTCAGTCATAAGAAGAAGGAAGTTATGCCACCTGTAGCAACATAGATGGATTTGGAGGGCATTATGCTAAGTGAAATAAGTGAGACAGAGACAAATAAATACTGAATGATATCACTAATATGTGGAATCTAAAAAATACAACGAAGTAGTGGATATAACAGAAATGAAGCTGTGGATATAACTCACAGAGAACAAACTAGTGGTTACTAGTGGGAGGAGGGAAGGAAGCAGAGACACACAATGGTAGGGGAGTCTGCTGCTGCTGCTAAGTCGCTTCAGTTGTGTCCGACTCTGTGCGACCCCAGAGATGGCAGCCCACCAGGCTCCCCCGTCCCTGGGATTCTCCAGGCAAGAACACTGGAGTGGGTTGCCATTTCCTTCTCCAATGCATGAAAGTGAAAAGTGAAAGTGAAGTCGCTCAGTCACGACTTGGCTCTTCATGACCCCGTGGACTGCAGGCTCCTCCGTCCATGGGATTGATACAAACTATTAGGTATAAAATAAAGAAGCTGCAAAGATACATTTTACAGCACAGTAAATATAGCCAGTATTTTATAGTATCTTTAAATGGAGTATAATCTTTTAAAATATTGAATCACTGTGTTGTACACCTGAAACTAACATAATGTAAATCAACTATATTTCAATAAAAAAATGTGATGGAGCAATATGTAGCTATGTGGTCTGTTATGAGCTAAATTTGTGTCCTTCTCAAAACTCATGTTGGAGCTCTAACTCCCTATTACAGGATAGGGCCTTTGGGAGGTTAATTAGGTTTAGATGAAGTCATGTGAGTAGAGCACTCATTCTAAGAAGAGAGGCCAGATCTTCCTATACAGTGAGAAGATGGCTATCTGCAACCCGGAAGTGGGCCCTCACCGGGAACTGAATCTGTCAGCACCTGGATCTGGGGCTTGTCAGACTCTAAAACCATGAGAAATAGATGCATGTTGTTTAAGTCTCCCAGGCTATGGTATATAGTTATAGCAGCCTAATCAAACTAAAAGACAGGATCCATGGAAACTTATAGGTGAGGTCTCTTCTTCAAGAGACCATTTAATAACTGTATTTTCAGGGCTGGAATAGAGAAGATGCAGTCATGGAAAATGGACTTATGGACACAGTAGGGGAAGGAGAGAGTGGGATGAATTGAGAGAGTAGCATTCACACATGTAGACTATCATGTATAAAATAAAGAGCTATTGGGAAGCTACTCTATAGCACAGGGAGCTCAGTCCAGTGCTCTGTGATGACCTGGAGGTGTGAGACGGGGGGATGGGAGTGAGGTTCAGGAGGGAGGGGGTCTACGTGTGCATATAGCTGATTCACTTTGTTGTACAGCAGAAACTGACACAATGCTGTAAGGCAGTTATATGCCAATTTTAAAAATTAATTTAAAAGACAGACCATGTAAAACAGAGAACGGGCATTAGGTTGCCAAGGGAGTGGGGAAGTGGAGGAGGGATGGAGTGGGAGTTTGGGGTAATCAACCCTGGGATTTCTTTGGAAGGAATGATGCTAAAGCTGAAACTCCAGTACTTTGGCCACCTCATGCAAAGAGTTGACTCATTGGAAAAGACTCTGATGCTGGGAGGGGTTGGAGGCAGGAGGAGAAGGGGACGACCGAGGATGAGATGGCTGGATGGCATCACGGACTCGATGGACGTGAGTCTGAGTGAACTCCAGGGGATGGTGATGAACAGGGAGGCCTGGCGTGCTGTGATTCACGGGGTCGCAAAGAGTCGGACAGCAACTGAACTGAACTGAACTGAGATGCAAATTATCATATACAGAATGGATAAATAACAAAGTCTTACTGTATAGCCAGGGACTTATATTTAATATCCTATATAGCCAGGGACTTATATTTAATATCCTATGATAAACCATAATGGAAAAGAATATAATAATGTATATATGGATAACTGAACGACTTTGTTGTCTAACAGAAATTAACACAATATTATACAAATAAAAAACAGAGATAGACCATTTAGTGTTGCCGGAAGGTTCTTATCCTTGGTATAATTCAGATTTAGTGTAAGCCAAATTTCCCTATGAGGTAAACTGGGTTTCCTTGTGATTTCCTTTCCTTAGAAAAAAATTTTTAAGCAATGCAGATAATAGATTTGTCTTTCTCTTCTGCCAGTCATAGACCTGGGAGTTTCAGACAAAAGGCTACTTCTTGCCCTTTGATCTGGGATAATAATTACCTCGTGATTATTGCTCTGCAAAGGTTCTAAACATACTTTAGGAAATATGTTCTATCTGTGCTACTTTTGTAAAGGTCATGTGTAGCTCAGAGCCAGAGGTCTAATCACTAGGCAGAATAAATTGCTTCCATGGGACATTGCTTATATTTCTATTAGCATTTGTTTATCTATACCTTCCATAATAATAGTGATGGTAATCTTGCATACTAATACATGGAGATGTGCTGAGCCCTTTGCGTGCATTATTTGCTTTAATCCTCACAGTACCTCAGAAGGAAGGCATCCTGGATTTTAAGCGAGAAAACTACAGCCTAGGAGAGGTTAAGAAACTTGCTTAAGATTTCTCAGGTAATAAGTGGCAAAGTTGCATGACCACAGACCCTAACTTGTGTTTCTTAATCACATATAAAAGTAATCCTTCCAATTATTTTCAACTTCTTAAGTGATTATTTTTATAGGAAACTAATACTTCCAGAAGCCTTCAAGTTAGAGAAATATATAGAAGAAAAAATTCATTCCCACTTAAAACTGGATAGTAATTATATGTGCTGCTGAAACTCATTTGTGCTGTGGTTCTGAATTCCTGCTTGGCATTCACTTTTCCCTGGGCTAGGAAAGCCATTCTTGTTCTGCTTCTTACAAGTCAGGTAGAGGAGAGACTGTCTTTAAGAGCTCTTGTGGGAGAGTGTGTGAAATTATTATTGCTTGTATATAGATTCTGGATGACGACCTTGCTGGCGAAAGTCTCAAGGCCCTTTCAAATTGCTATTAGATACCAGGCAACGCTCTATTATGAAGTAGCAGTGTAGTGTGTAATGACAATTTTTTAATTTAAAATATTTCTGTATCATGAGCCAGTAGACTGATGTAATGAGAATTGTATATCAGGTTCTATGGATTTATTTGTAACTCTACCATGATAAAAATCAATCTAGTACAGGACCATTCTCCCTTGATCTGAAGAGATGCTTTATCATCAGATGTGAAGTGGTTGAGTCCTGCTCTCTTGCATGATCAAAAGAGGACAATTCCTTTACTATGACTCATAATGTTCTAAGTCATACTGCAGGTCTCCGGATTTCTGAAGAGCTTTCAGCTAAATCCAAAATGTGCTCTCTTATCCACGATCCTCACATGTAGAGTGGAAATTCATTTTAGCTCTTTGAACAAATTGAATTAAACTGCTGAGCTCATTGCAACCTATGTTACCTCAGACATCCTTTTGCAATTAGAGTACTCAATATTCAGGACTCACCATGAGGCCAGTACCTGAGGCTTGAGTGGGTGGTAGGTGGTAACTGAGCACTGCAGACATTAAGCTAAAGTCCCAATTTCTAGCCTCCACTTTGCTTCTAGCTAGCTCTGTAACACTGGGCATGCCCTTGACTTCTTCCTGTGCAAAATTTAGCGTGGTTTATCTCTGAATCTAACATTTTCTATTTTCAAAATTGTATTACAGGAATGTGAGCGTGCAAGGAACACCATGGTCTAAGTGTTCATTGCACTCTGATATCATTAATAATAAGTTTGAAGGTCTATAGCTCTGAGTTCTGGAGTGCCTGAAAATAATTGATGTAGTTAGATTTTGACTTAGGAAGACTGGTATTAAGGAATATGTTTAAGTTTGATCTTGTTTACAATTTCCATGAAAGTACTTTATGAAGGAAAATTGATTCTGGAAAGTTATATGAATATATTGGATTAAAAACTTTGGCTCAATTAAGAACCTACCTGCTTACTTAATTTTCTGCTACTAAAAGGCTTTTGAAAGCTCTTACTCAATTACTGCTTCAGAAAGTACCTATTTTGGAGGTATATACTAGGTTCTCTATGACCACATTTAGAGAAACAGATTTACCTGACAAAACAGATTACCTGATAGAAGTAACTCATAGAAAGCACCAGAGTGTAACAGGGATGCGGAAGGGTCATGGAGCTGAGGGGAGGTCGAGAAATGAGTAGTCAGAAAGGATTTTTGGAGATGCTGATGACATTTGAACATGGCTTTTTTTTTTTTAACAAAGCAGGAAGAATAAGAAGGATACTATGTGTCTTATTTCCAGGTGTGTCCTTGTGCGGATGGTAGTCTGGGCAGGTACAGCTAATTTGTAGCCTGTGGAACTGCAGGGCTTTATGGTATTTCTGGCCAACTGAACACAAGCAATGCTAAAGTAAGACTTAGAACATGTTTTGATGCCCTTGGGAAGCTGAACATAGATGTACATATTAAAATAATATTACTATTATGATTAAAATATATTAACACTAATATTTATTGAGAATTCTGAGTGTTGGAGCTGTGCTAAATACCTTTATAACGTGTTCTCCTTTTATTAAGTCAATAACATTTTTTTAAAGATTTAAATGCTGGACACAGTTTGGGTACTTGGAACAGAGAAATAAACAAAATACAAAAATCACTTCATGAGTTTTATACATGAAGATTTAAAAATGAGCAGGGGAAGGAGAGGATAAGATGGTTAGATAGCATCACTAACTCGGTGGGCATGAATTTGAGCAGACCCTGGAAGGAGGACAGAGGAGCCTGGCATGCTGCAGTCCGTGGGGTCACAAACAGTCAAACACAACAACTGAACAAAAAGACAACATGGATTTTACATTCTAATGGGTAATGAGACATATCATAAGCAAATATGTTTGTAACTACATAGTATAGTAAATGCAATGCTGATGAATGCTTGAAGAAAGTGAAAGCAGGAAGCTTAGGAAATGTTGCAGTGACAGTACATGCACACATTTTAAAAATCGGGTGGCCAAAGAAGGGCTGATTGAGAAACTGACTGAGGAATCAAGACCTGAAGGAGGTAAGGGATCCTGCAAGCCATGCAGATAGTTTAGAGAGAAGAATCTCTTTTGAATTGTTGCCTGACACATAAAAGGAAGCTAGCAACTGCCTCCTTGGTTGGTTGTCCATAAGAGCTGACAAACTGAATACTTTCAATCCTGACAGTGAATGAAATATATTTAGAGAGGTGCCAAGATAAAGGCTGATCCCTGAAAATAGCTTGGCGGAGATGAGAAGGCCCTGCAGGCTAGACCCATGAGTCCCACTGGGCTCTGAATTAACAGTGTCTGGGCCCTGCTCTCCCTCCTGGTTTGGAAAATTACCCCAGAGTGTCTGCCTTTGGTAATGGCTGTGCCTAGAAGCTTCGCTTTTCAGAGTGACCTCTTGTTGACAAATCTCAAAACAGTGCTTCTCTTGGCTCCCTGTGGTTCTGTCGCTATCATAAGACTCAGTTCTCAATATTGATGGTGCTACTGAATAAACTAGCTTTAAAAAGCCCAGTAGTTTTTCCATCAGGCTTATAGGTACCTTTATGGTTTTGATACTAGAGTCAATAGTTGCTGTTGTTGTTGTTCAGCCACTCAGTCATGTCCAGCTCTTTGTGACCCCATAAACAGAAGCACGCCAGGCTTCCCTGTCCTTCACTATCTCCCTGAGTTTTCTCAAACTCATGTCAATTGAGTCAGTGATGCCATCCAACCATCTCATCCTCTGTCGCCCCCTTCTCCTGCCCTCAATCTTTCCCAGCATCAGAGTCTTTTCTAATGAGTCAACTCTTCACATCAGGTGGTCGAAATTTTGGAGCTTTAGCTTTAATACTAGTCCTTTCAATGAATATTCAAGGTTGATTTTCTTTAGGATTGACAGGTTTGATCTCCTTGCTGTCCAAGGAACTCTCAAGAATCTTCTCCAGCACCATAGTTCAAAGCATCAGTTCTTCAGTTCTCAGCCTTCTTTATGGTGCAGCTCTCACATCCATACATCGCTACTGGAAAAACCATAGTTTTGACTATATGGACTTTTGTTGGCAAAGTGATGTCTCTGTTTTTAACACGCTGTCTAGGTTTGTCTTACCTTTTCTTCAAAGGAGCAAGTGTCTTTTAATTTTGTGGCTGTAGTCACTGTCTGCAGTGATTTTGGAGCCCAAGAAAATGAAACCTGACACTGTTCCCCCTTTTTCCCTGTCTGTTTGCAATGAAATGATGGGACTGGATGCCATGATGTTGATTTTTTGAATGTTGAGTTTTAACCCAGCTTTTCACCGTCTTCTTTCACCTTCATCAAGAGGCTCTTTAGTTCCTCTTCACTTTCTGCTATAAGAGTAGTATCATCTGCATATCTGAGGTGTTGATATTTCTCCTGGCAGTCTTGATTCCAGCTTGTGATTCATCCAGCCCAGCATTTCATAAGATGTACTCTGCATATAAGTTAAACAAGCAGAGTGACAATATATAGCCTTGAGGTACTCCTTTCCCAATTTTGAACCAGTTCATTTTTCCATGTCTGGCTCTAACTGTTGCTTCTTGTCCTGCATACAGGTTTCTCAGGAGGCAGGTAAAGTGGTATGGGATTCCCATCTCTTTAAGAATATTCCATAGTTTGTTATGATCCACATAGTCAAAGGCTTTAGCACAGTCAACCAGTCCCTCAGATGGTTTTGAAAAAAAGATGGGAAAACAATCACAGAAATGCACTGTGCATTGTTCAAACTATTGTTTCTGCTTTGAAAGCCCCGCTTTTGGTTGGGACCTCTGCTGGTAGCCTCTGTCATAGGAAATGGTGACTCATTCTAAGATAGTGTTCTTGGGTTTTTGCAGATATTTAAATCTCAGTCATGTGATGACTGATGTGTCCAGCAGTCAAGGTAGCAATAAAATGATCTAGAATGATGTGGGAAACTTTTATTTGATCTGGAATCAAGAAGAAGTGCTCATTTGAAAATCCGGTGCATGTACCATTTAACAAGGGAACATCTTCATTTTCCTTTTATATGTTAAAAACATTTTCACAGATGCATTGAAAGTCATGGATGGAAAGGTTCATCACCCGTCATTTAGGGAAACATCTAATACTTAATTCTTCTTGTAATCTATCATACTCACAGAAACAGACCCTTTGCCATTTGAGAACTTGTGGGATTTATAAGCATGACAGAACTTTGGAGACCCTAATGGGATACACCTCAACCACTTGCATTTTAAAAGTGCTCGCCTCCTAATATCAGGAGTTTTTTCTCTGGTACAAACACCCTTAGCACTTGATTTGATGTGATTTCCAGGCTTAATGAGATCATCTTCATTTTTCTTTGTATAGAAATCAGTTTGTATAAATAAGCCCTNAGGAGAGTGAAAAAGTTGGCTTAAAGCTCAACATTCAGAAAACTAAGATCATGGCATCCAGTCCCATCACTTCATGGCAAATAGATGGGGAAACAGTGGAAACAGTGGTTCACTTTATTTTGGGGCTTCAAAATCACTCCAGATGGTGATTGCAGCCATGAAATTAATAAATGCTTACTGCTTGGAAGGAAAGTTATAACCAACCTAGATAGCATATTAAAAAGCTGAGACATTACTTTTTCAACAAAGGTCCGTCTAATCAAGGCTATGCTTTTTCCAGTGGTCATGTATGGATGTGAGAATTGCACTATAAAGAATGCTGAGCACAGAATTGATGCTTTTGAACCGTGGTGTTGAAGAAAACTCTTGAGAGTCCCTTGGACTGCAAGGAGATCCAACCAGGCCATCCTAAAGGAGATCAGTCCTGGGTGTTCATTGGAAGGACTGATGTTGAAGCAGAAACTCCACTACTTTGGCCACCTGATGTGAAGAGCTGACTCATTTGAAGAGACTCTGATGCTGGGAAAGATTGGAGGCAGGAGGAAAAGGGGATGACAGAGGATGAGATGATTGGATGACATCACCAACTCAATGGACATGAGTTTGGGTAAATTCCAGGAGTTGGTGATGGACAGAGAGGCCTGGCGTGCTGTGGTTCATGGGGTCGCAAAGAGTCAGACATGACTGAGTAACTGAATTGAACTGAGAGACTGTTTCTGACTCCTGAGATACATCAACAAATAAACTAACAAAAACTCCTGCTTTTTGGAGCATACACTCTAGTAACAAGAATCAAATGAAAATTACAAGCATAATGAATAAGACAACTTGCAATTTTATGTAAGGGAGTAAGGTATGATGCTAAAGCTGAAACTCCAGTACTCTGGCCACCTCATGCGAAGAGTTGACTCATTGGAAAAGACTCTGATGCTGGGAGGGATTGGGGGCAGGAGGAAAAGGGGACAACAGAGAATGAGATGGCTGGATGGCATCACTGACTTGATGGACGTGAGTTCGAGTGAACTCCGGGAGATGGTGATGGACAGGGAGGCCTGGCATGCTGCGATTCATGGGTCGCAAAGAGTCGGACACGACTGAGCAACTGAACTGAATTGACTGAAGTTAAACTTTATGTAAGCCTTCCTGGTGGCTCAGATGGTAGAATCTGCCTGCAATGCAGGAGACCCAGGTATTACATACTGAGATGAAATTTGAATAGATTTAAGGGAAGTGAAGATGTGGTCATGTTGATAATTAGAAGAGGATGACAGTTGGTAAAGCCACTGAAATGGTCTTCAGATGGACGGCTCGAGGAGTGCTAACACTGCTGCTCTTAAGCACATATGAGGAAATAATCCGTTGCACAGTTTAAAACTTTGCTTAGAAAATAAAATAAAACTTTGCTTAGGTAGAAGTAGAGTTAATTCATCTCTGACATTAGTCCTCAAACTTTAATACATATCAGAAAACCATGAAGAGTTTGTTAAAACACAGATTGCTGAGGGCAAGACTTTCACAGTGGTGGAGTAAGAGTAATGTGGCAAATCATTTCCAAAACTAGAAACAATAAAACTAGAAAAAAAATGGTCAATGATCATCATTTCAAGACTGCTAAATTCAACCAAAGGCATACAACAAATTGAGAAGTGTTTCTTCAGTACTATCACTGAACTTCAAGTAAAAACAGGCAGAGTTTGTGGCAATTTTGCCTGAAACTCGTCCTGCCCCCAAACCCCATCACTATATGAGAGATTTCTATCAGGACATGAAAACTGTACCTTTCTACTAGACGGTGACCATTTGATCTGGAGTAGAGTTTGAGGAAACTCATGTCCCTGGATGTTGTTGGAAACAGTAGCAAGTCCAAAAACAAATAAATGGGGATGAATAGCTGAGACTATTATTCTGGTTGGGGTCAGATGAACAGCAGACCAGAATTTAATTAGGAAGTCCAGGGAATGAGGCAGACTTAATGACCTTGATAAGTTCCCACATATTTCAATCGGAATCTGGAAGGCTATGCATATGCACAAGGCCACATGCATACTCAGAAAAGAACAGAGAGCACCTTAGCAATCCTCAAATCTGGCTTAATATGAAGCCACTGACACACACACACACACATNGATTGAGTGACTGAACTGAACTAAACTGAAAGTTGAGAAACCATGAGCATAAAACCCCAGATTTCTATGTATCATCTCCAATTGTTTTGGAAACCAGATAGAAGAACTATTTCAATGTTTTCTCTCATCTGTCTCTAGAATCAATTTAATTTCCTCCTGAGGGCAAATTTGATCTGTTACTACTGAATAGTTATTACCATGATAAAGTTTTTCCTGTGTTCCATGGAATACTATTGCTCAGTGACATATTAATAGTTGTACTTCAACCAAAGGTCCTCAAGGTCAAATAAATTTGGAAAACACACAATTTAAAAAGTGAAAATGACCTGCAAAAAACCTGCAGCTGATATAACAGTTGATGGTGAGAAACAGAAAGCAAGAAATGGTGCCTTTTCTTATCACCATTGTTTAACAGTACATTGCAAGTGCTAGCTAATGCAATAAGACAAAAGAAGGAAATAAAAGATATACCTATCAGGAAGGGACAAATAAAATTCTAATTGTAGATGACATGATTGGCTGTGTAGAAACCCCAATCAACTAAAATCCCTTGTAAATAATAAGTGAGAATTCAAAGTCACAGTTTACAAAGTTGATATGCAGAAGTTAATTAATTCCCTATATATCAGCAATGAACAATTAGATTTGAAATTTAAAAATACCATTTGTAGTAAAACCACAGATACTTAATGATAATTATAACAAAATATGTGCAAGATCTATATGAAGAAAATTGTAAGCCTGTGATGAAGGAAAACAAAGAAAATCTAAATAAACGAGTTACTCTGTGCTCATAGATTTGAAGACTTAATAGTTTTAAGGAGACTTTTCTTCCCAGCTAGAACTATATATTCAATGCAATTCCAATCAAAGCCCTATAAAGTTACTCTTTAGATATTGTAAAGCTAATTCAAAAGTTTGTATGGAAAGGCAAAAGATCTAAAATAGCCAAGACGAAAATAAAATAAAATAGCCAAGACGATACTAAAAAGAAAAATGAAGTCAGAGGACTCACACTCTCCAATTTTAAGACTTATTGTAAAGCCACAGTAATTAAGGTAGTATGGTATTGGTGAAGAAAAGATATAAAGACCAATGGACAGAATAGAAAGGTCAGAAATAGATTCACACAATATAGTGAAATGATCTCTGACAAATGAACAAAGGCAATTCAAGAGAGAAAAGACATTCATTTTAACCAACAATACTGGAACAATTTCACATCTACTTGCAGGAAAAAAAATAAAAAGAATCTAGACACAGGGTTCATATCTTTCACAAAAATTAACTCAAAATGGTCTTGGACCTAAATATAAAATATGAAACTCCTAGAAAATAACGTAGCAGAATATCTAGGGGACTTTGGATTTGGTGATGACTTTTTAGATACAATACCAAAAGCATGATCTATGAAAGAAAAAAGTTGGATTTCATTAAAATTAAACTTTTGCTCTGTGAAAGACAAGGTTATAAGAATGAAACACAAATCCAGATTAGAATAAAATATTTTCAGATGGATATCTGATAAAGGCCTTGTATCCAAAGTATAACAAATAAATCTTAAAAAGAAACAATAAAAAAATTGGAAAATCTCACAGACTCTAGATATATGAACCATTTTATCCAATGAATATCTTTATTCATTCTTCTGTTAATGGACATTTAGTTTGCTTCTATATCTTGACATACTTCCATGTATTGTAGACAGTGCTGCAATGAACACTGGGGTGCATGTATCCTTTTGGATCATGTTTTCCTCTGGATGTTTGTCCAGCAATAGGATTGTGGGATCATATGGTAGCTCCACTTTTAGTTTTTAAAGGAACCTCCATACTGTTCTCCATAGTGGCTGTATGAATTTACATTCCCACTAACAGTGTAGGAGGGTTTCTTTATCTCCACACTCTCTCCAGTATTTATTGTTTGTGGATTTTTTGATGACAGCGATTCTGACTGGAGTGAGGTGTTACTGTATTTTTGATTTGCACTTCTCTAATAATTAGCGATACTGAACATCTTTTGTTGTACTTCTTGGCCATCTATATATCTTCTTTTTTTATTTTATTTTTTATTTACTTTATTTTACTTTACAATACTCTATTGGCTTTGCCATACATCGACATGAATCCACCACAGGTGTACACAAGCTCCCAATCCTGAATCCCCCTCCCACCTCCCATCCCACAACGTCTCTCTGGATCATCCCCGTGCACCAGCCCCAAGCATCCTGCATCCTGTATCGAACATAGACTGGCGCCTCATTTCTTACATGATAGTATACATGCTTCAATGCCATTCTCCCAAATCATCCCACCCTCTCCCTCTCCCTCAGAGGCCAGNATGACAGAGGATGAGATGATTGGATGACATCACCAACTCAATGGACATGAGTTTGGGTAAATTCCAGGAGTTGGTGATGGACAGAGAGGCCTGGCGTGCTGTGGTTCATGGGGTCGCAAAGAGTCAGACATGACTGAGTAACTGAATTGAACTGAGAGACTGTTTCTGACTCCTGAGATACATCAACAAATAAACTAACAAAAACTCCTGCTTTTTGGAGCATACACTCTAGTAACAAGAATCAAATGAAAATTACAAGCATAATGAATAAGACAACTTGCAATTTTATGTAAGGGAGTAAGGTATGATGCTAAAGCTGAAACTCCAGTACTCTGGCCACCTCATGCGAAGAGTTGACTCATTGGAAAAGACTCTGATGCTGGGAGGGATTGGGGGCAGGAGGAAAAGGGGACAACAGAGAATGAGATGGCTGGATGGCATCACTGACTTGATGGACGTGAGTTCGAGTGAACTCCGGGAGATGGTGATGGACAGGGAGGCCTGGCATGCTGCGATTCATGGGTCGCAAAGAGTCGGACACGACTGAGCAACTGAACTGAATTGACTGAAGTTAAACTTTATGTAAGCTTTCCTGGTGGCTCAGATGGTAGAATCTGCCTGCAATGCAGGAGACCCAGGTATTACATACTGAGATGAAATTTGAATAGATTTAAGGGAAGTGAAGATGTGGTCATGTTGATAATTAGAAGAGGATGACAGTTGGTAAAGCCACTGAAATGGTCTTCAGATGGACGGCTCGAGGAGTGCTAACACTGCTGCTCTTAAGCACATATGAGGAAATAATCCGTTGCACAGTTTAAAACTTTGCTTAGAAAATAAAATAAAACTTTGCTTAGGTAGAAGTAGAGTTAATTCATCTCTGACATTAGTCCTCAAACTTTAATACATATCAGAAAACCATGAAGAGTTTGTTAAAACACAGATTGCTGAGGGCAAGACTTTCACAGTGGTGGAGTAAGAGTAATGTGGCAAATCATTTCCAAAACTAGAAACAATAAAACTAGAAAAAAAATGGTCAATGATCATCATTTCAAGACTGCTAAATTCAACCAAAGGCATACAACAAATTGAGAAGTGTTTCTTCAGTACTATCACTGAACTTCAAGTAAAAATAGGCAGAGTTTGTGGCAATTTTGCCTGAAACTCGTCCTGCCCCCAAACCCCATCACTATATGAGAGATTTCTATCAGGACATGAAAACTGTACCTTTCTACTAGACGGTGACCATTTGATCTGGAGTAGAGTTTGAGGAAACTCATGTCCCTGGATGTTGTTGGAAACAGTAGCAAGTCCAAAAACAAATAAATGGGGATGAATAGCTGAGACTATTATTCTGGTTGGGGTCAGATGAACAGCAGACCAGAATTTAATTAGGAAGTCCAGGGAATGAGGCAGACTTAATGACCTTGATAAGTTCCCACATATTTCAATCGGAATCTGGAAGGCTATGCATATGCACAAGGCCACGTGCATACTCAGAAAAGAACAGAGAGCACCTTAGCAATCCTCAAATCTGGCTTAATATGAAGCCACTGACACACACACACACACACACACACAAACACACCTGTGTGCCCACATGAGAGAGACAAAAGGGCTGATTGGAAAGTAAAAGAAGTCAAGACAAGTCTGACTTGAATTGACCTGAATTTTGAATGAGTTTCCCAGTAACAGACAGATCTCTTGACAAAGAGAGGAATCCTTACTCATCCAGTGTGTTTGAACACAATCCCTGAGCAATCATCTGATAACCACTAAAGTATACTGACACACAGTCACCCAAAAGAATTCAAGCATGGAAACTGAAATAAGAATATAAATGAAAAAGGAAAAAAAAGAAAGAAAGAAAGACTAGAGACATCAGCAGCCACCTTTCACAGAGGACATAGATAGCACTGAATAAGTTAAGGCAAATTGTCAAAATAGAAAATAAAAAAAGCAAACAAACAAACAAAAAAAGCAACAGCAACAACAACCCATGTTATGAGGTGGGGAGGGAATCATAATTATTATATTAAATTATCTAAATGTTTAGGCTTCAACAAAATATTATGAGACAGCCTAAGAAACAGGAAACTGTGACTTATACTCAGGAAAATAAACAATTTATAGAAATTGTCTCTGAGGAGGCCCAAATGTTGAAGTCAAGAGACAAAAATTCTGAAGCAACTATTATAAAAATGTTCTAACATAAGAATAACAACAAAACATAAACAGAGACCCGTGCTCTGAAAAAACGCAGAGCCTCAAAGATCCACGGAACACCACCCAGCGCACCAACACTTGTGTGATAGAAGTCTCAGAAGAAGAAGGAGAGACGGAGAAAAAAAATCTGAAGAAAGAATAACCCCTTCACAGAATCCAAAAATTTGATTTTGTTGTGCTGTGCCTATTCACTCAGTCGTGTCCAACTCTTTGGGACCCCATGGACTGTAGCGCTCCAGGCTCCTCTTTCTATGGGGATTCTCCAGGCGAGAACACTGGAGTGGGTTGCCAGGCCCGCCTCCAGGGGATCTTCCCAACACAGAGATTGAACCCGTATCTTCTGCATTGGCAGGCAAATTCTTTACCATCTGTGCCACCAGGGAAACCTACTTGATTTTCAAAGGCATGAATTTATAGATTTAAAAAGCTCAACAAAGTCCATATCACAGAAATAATGAAAGTCATGGGAAATGAGATGGCATATTCAAAGTGCTGAAAGAAAAGAAAAATTAACCAAGAATTCTATATCCAGAAATATTATTCTTCATAAATTAAAGCAAAATAAAATCATTTCCAGATGAACAAAGATTAAGAGAATTCCTTGTTAGAAAACCTGTCTTACAAGAAATCATTCAGGCTAAAACTGAAGGAAACCATAAAGTGACTCAAGTCCACACAAAGAAGCAGAGATCACTGGAAGACATAAATATGTTGGTAAATATAATAGACTGTAATTGTGTTATATTTCCTTTAATCCTATTTTAAAGACTGCATAAAACTATAATTATGAAACAAGGCCAATGGAGTTATATAAAGACGTTATATTTATGACAATAAAGCACTAAGAAGCCACATTGGAGCAAAGTTTGTCTGTTTTATGAGATTAATGTGACATTAATCTGACGTATATTGCAATAAATCAAGAAAATAATTCAAATAATATAATAAAAGACAAAGGGAATAAGATGACATACAAAAAATATCAACTTAACACAAAAGACAGTAAAAGAAGAAGTAAAAAAAGATCTAAGAAATAAAGAAAACAAATAGAAAAATGTACACAATTCCATTTATATCAATAAGTACTTTAAATATGAATGGTTTAAACAGTCCAATCAAAACATAGAGATTATCAGGCCGAATTTGAAAAGCAAAACAAAAGGCAAGGTCTAACCATATGAAAAACAAAGAACAAGGTCCAATCATATGCTGTCCATAAGAGACATACCATAAATTTGAAAACACAAATAATTTCAGAATACAAAATGGAAAAAGATATATCATGTAAACAGTAGCCATAATAGAGCAAGAGCAGCTATACCACTATTAGGTAAAATAGATCTTAATTAAAAATATTATTAGCGAGAGACAAAGAAAATATTTCATAATGATAAAATGGTCAAAGTATCAGAAAAACATAATTATAAACCTAGACACTTTTAACAACAGAGTCTGAAAACCTGACAAATTTTAAAAGAAAAATAATTTAATAATTGTGGTGAAATATTTTAATGCTCCTCTTTCAATGATAGATTAAAAATTATGGGTAGAGCCCAGCTCCCTGGACTGCCTTAAGGAGGCACAGGAGCTGGGAGAGAGGCAAAGCTACAGGTTTACCTTGGAGCCAGCTGAGAAGAGAGCAGACTCACAGGTGCTGGTGCTTGGATTTAGTCAGGCTCCTCCGGGCACCTCCTGCATGCCCCAGCCCCTAGGTCCCAGCCATCTCCTGCCCAGCAGTCTGCAGTACCAGCACGCAGACACCTTCACCACAGGGTTTGGTTTTGCTGGCTTGAAGACAAATGGTCTTACAGTTCATTAAGACCCACAGCTTCATATGGCTGCTCCAGCCCCACTTCTTAGCGTTTTTACTCCTCTTCTGGGGCTAATGTCAGCATCTATAGACAATAAACTATTAAAAACAACAACAACACCTTTTAAACAGGAAATGGAAGGCATTTGATGCAGAATTTTTGCATGATGACATAGAAATAATTTAAAAATAGTGTTTGTTCTGAATGTTGGTAGACTCTTCACAGCTTTGTTACAATGAAACCTTGAACTGAAGATATTTAATAAAATAACCTTTAAACAGTCAAAAAAATTATATAGAAAATCAGGAAGGACATAGAAGACATGAATAACAATATCAACCAATTAACATAATAGGCATATGTAAAATACTCTACCCAATAACAGCAGAATTCATATATTTTCAAGTGCATAAGAACATTCTCCAAGACAGATTCTATTCTAGGCAATAAAGCAAATATGAATACATTTTAAAAGATTGAAATCATGCAAAACATGGTCTCCAATAATAATGCATTAAATTAGAAATCAAAAACAGGTAAGAAAATTGAGAAACTCTCTAATATTTAGAACTTAAATAACACAGTTCTGAAAGACCATGGGTCAAAATAGAAATCACAAAAGATGTTAAAAAATATTTTAAATCAAATGAAAGTGAAAACAAAAATATCAAAATCTATGCTATGCAAATGGAACAAAGATTAGAGTATAATTTATTGTCTTAAGAGACTATATTAGAAAAGAAAAAAAATCTTAAATCAATAACCTAAGCTTCCACATTAAGAAACTAGAAAAAAGAAAAAAATTAATATAAAACAAACAGAAGAAAGGAGATAATAAATATTAGGGTGAAGTATTGTATGATTCCATTTATAAAAAATGTCCAAACAAGGCAAATCTGTACAGACAAAAGGTAGATTATTGATTATTCAGAGCGGAAGAGAGGGTATTGAGGGAGATTAATGGTGAAGGTGCATAAGGAATCTCTTGGAGGTGATGAAAATGTTCTAAAATTGATTTATGATAATAATTTCTGTATTAAGATTCTCCAGAGGAACAGAATCAGTAAGATGTACAGAAATTTATATTAATGAATTGGCTTACATGATTATGGAGGCTAAGAATCACCAAGATCTCCAGCTAGCAAGTTAGAGACACAGGAGAGTCAACTGTGTACTTTCATTGTGAGTATGAAGGACTGAGAACAAGGAGCGCCAATAGCATCAGATCCAGTCCAAAAGCTGGCAGGCTCAAGACTTAAGAACTAATGTTTCAGTGTGAGTACAAGGCAAAAAAACACTGATATCACAGCTTAAGAAGTCAGAAAGACAGGAGTTTTCTATTTAGCCTTTTTGTTCTATACAAGTCTTCAATTGATTATACAAGACCCACCCACACTAGGGGCGGGGGGCCTCCCCAGTGGCTCAGTGGTAAAGAATCCTCCTACAAGGCAGGAGCTGCAGTAGACATGGGTTCTATTCCTGGGTCAGGAAGATCCTCTGGAGAAGGAAATGGCAACCCACTCCAGTATCTTTGCCTGGAGAATCCCATGGACAAGAGGAGCCTGGCACGCTATAGTCCATAGTGTTGCAAAGAATCAGACACAACTGAAGCGACTTAGCATGGATGGCATGGGGACACAAACTAGGGAGGGCAACTGGTTCACTCAGTCTACTGATTCAAAAGTTAATCTCATCTAGAAATACCCTCATTGACATACCCAGAATAATGTCTGCAAAGCCTATAGCCCAACCAAGCTGGCACATAAAAATAACCATTTTCACAACTTGGCAAGCTTGCTAAAATATCTTTGAATTGTACACTTGAAATTTGTGATTTACATAACAGATAAAATATATCCTAATAAAGTTACAAATAAAATAGAAAAAAAAACACAAAAATCAGTAAAATGATACCACAATGAGGTATCATCTCACGCTCATTAGAATGGCCATCACCAAAAAGCCTACAAACAATAAATCCTGGAGAGGGTGTGGAGAAAAGGGAACTCGCTTGCACTGTTGGTGGGAGTGCAAACTGGTACAACCCACTATGGAGAACAGTGTAGAGAATCCTTTAAAAACTGGGAATAGAACTACTATATGACCCAGCAATCCTGCTGCTGGGCATACACACCAAGGAAACCAGAACTGAAAGTGACACATGTACCCCAATGTTCACTGAAGCACTATTTACAATAGCTAGGACATGAAAGCAATCAGTCCGGGGTGTTCACTGGAAGGACTGATGCTGAGGCTGAAACTCCAATACTTCGGCCACCTCATGCGAAGAGTTGACTCATTGGAAAAGACCCTGATGCTGGGAAGGATTGGGGGCAGGAGGAGAAGGGGACAACAGAGGATGAGATGGCTGGGTGGCATCACCAACTCAGTGCACATGAGTTTGGGTGAACTCCGGGAGATGGTGATGGACAGGGAGGCCTGGTGTGCTGCGATTCATGGGGTCACAAAGAGTCAGACACGACTGAGCCACTGAAGTGAACTGAACTGAGGACATGAAAGCAACTCAGATGTCCATCGACAGATGAATGAATAAGGAAGTTGTTGTACATAAGCACAATGGAATATTACTCAGGTATATAAAGGAGCACATTAGAATCAGTCCTAATGAAGTGGACGAAACTATTATACAGAGTGAAGTAAGAAAAAGACAAATGCTGTGTATCAATGCATTTATATGGAATTTAGAAAGATGGTAATAACACAGACAGGGAGGACAGGGAGGCCTGGCGTGCTGCAATTCATGGGGTCGCAGAGTCGGACACGAGTGAGCAACTGAACTGAACTGAATGACACAGACATTGGACTTACTAGACAAAGACTAAACAATATGATTAAAAAGCTAAAGGAATTCAGGAAAATGATTCATGAAAATAATGAGAATATCAACAAAGTGTTATAAATTCTTTTTTAAAAGAACCAAACAGAAATTCCAAAACTAAAAAATACAGCATTGCACTGATACCAAAACCAGACAAAGACACCACAGGAAAGAAAAACAACAAACCAATATGTTTTATAATATTGATGAAAAAATTTTCAGCAAATGCTATCACAACAAAAGCTACAGTATATTAAAAGATTATATAACATGACCAAGGGAAATTTATTCCTGGGACACAAAGATAGCTCAACATACAAAAATCAATCCAAATAATACACCACATTTAAAAAATGAAGTGATGAAAGAATACATGTCGATTGATGAAAAGGACCCCATAAATAAATAAATTCAGATTTTACCACAATAAAAAAGAGAAATCAATCTTCCCACAAAGAAAAATTCCTATACCAGATGACTTCACTGATGAATTGAAGAACTGATTGTATGAGACCAGTATTATCCCAATAACAAAGCTAGGCAAAGGTATCACAAGAAAAGAAACATATAAACCAATAATCCCAATAAATACAGACCAAAAGGTTCTCAATAAAATATTAACAAACTTAATCCAGCAACATATAAAAATGCTTATTCAATATTATCAAATAAGATTTATCCCACAAATGCTTTATACTTGAATTAGGAACAAGACAAGGATGTGCATTTTACCACTGCTGTTCAACATAGTACTGGAAGTTCCAGCCAGAATAATAAGGCAAAAACAAAACAAACACAGAAGATGGAAATTAAAGGCATCCAGAGTGGAACAAAGAAATAAATCTGTCTTCTGTCATAGATAATATAGTCTTATACATAGAAAATCCTAAGTATCCCTTAGAAAGAACCCACTAGAAATAATAAGTTCAGCAACATCACAGGATAGCAGATGAATATGCAAAAGCCAATTGTATTTCTATACACTAAGAAAATAATTCCATGCATAACAACATTAAAGGAAACAACTTAGGCATACATTTCACAAAAGAAATGTAAGACTTATACACTAAAAACTATAAAATATTACTGAGAAAGATCAAAGAGGTAAATAAATGGAGAGCTATTTCATATTCATAATGGAAGACAATAGCGTTAGGGTGACCATTTTTCCTAAGTTGATTTATGGCTTTAATGTTACTATCTATCAAAGTACCAGCAGGCGATTTCACAGAAAAAATTGACCCTGAAAATGATATGGAAATGTTGAGTACCCATATAGCCAAAATTATTTTGAAAAAGAACAAACTTAGAAGGGTCAATTAACCAGTTTCAAAATGTTTTACAAAGCTGTAGCAACTAAAATTTTAATAGGTCTATGGAAGAAAAGTGAAAATTCAGCCATTAACCTTACATTTATGGTCAATGTACGTAAGAACAAAAATGCAGAAGCAGACCATTGGAGGAAAGATAGTTTTCCAGTGATGTCAATAAATTGGATATCTATGCATTAAGATGAATTTGACAAAAAAGCAACAAACTTTTTTGGTAAACAGCTAGATAGTAAAATTTTGTGCTTCATGACCTTAGCACTTTTGTTGTAACTACTCAACTCTGCTGCTGCATTGAATTGTTTTTATGTTCTCTTGAAAGGCAGTTGATTTCTTTCTGTATTCATTAGTGATGGTGGTAAGGAAGATATTTGAATATGCAGACTTTGGTTCCAAGATCTTGAACCAAAGGTCACAACTGGAAACAGATAATAAAGACTTCTACATGTGAGGACATACTGTAATTCAAACATATTGTTTGGAATAATGTATGTTGCTGTTGTTCAGTTACTAAGTCACGTCTGATTCTGTGACTCCATAGACGGCAGCTCCCTAAAGCTCGCCTGTCCTCTGTCTCCTGGAGTTTGATCAAATTCATGTCCATTGAGTCAGTGATACTATCTAACCATCTCATCCTCTTCTGCTCCCTTCTCTTTTGCCTTCAATCTTTCCCACCACCAGAATCTTTTCCAATGAGTCAGTTCTTCGCATCAGGTGGCCAAAGTATTGGAATTTCAGCTTCAACATCAGTCCTTCCAATGAACATTCAAGGTTAATTTCCTTTACGATTGACTGATTTGATCTCCTTGCTGTCCTAGGGTCTCTCAAAAGTCTTCTCTAGCACCACAATTCAAAAGTATCAATTCTTCTTTATGGCCCAACTCTCATATCTGTACATGACTACTGGAANTTCAAGGTTAATTTCCTTTACGATTGACTGATTTGATCTCCTTGCTGTCCTAGGGTCTCTCAAAAGTCTTCTCTAGCACCACAATTCAAAAGTATCAATTCTTCTTTATGGCCCAACTCTCATATCTGTACATGACTACTGGAAAAACAATAGCTTTGACTAGATGGACCTTTGTTGGCAAAATGATGTCTCCACTTTTTAATATGCTATCTAGGTTTGTCATAGCTTTTCTTCCAAGCTCAAGCATCTTTCAATTTCATGACTGCAGTCACCATCTGCATTGATTTTGGAGCCCAAGAAAATAAAATTTGTCACTGCTTCCATTTTTTCCACTTCTATTTGCATGAAATGAATGTTGAGTTTTAGGCCAGCTTTTTCACTCTCTTTTTCACCTTCATCAAGAGGCTTTTAGCTACTCAACACTTTCTGCCATTAGAGTAGTATCATCAGCATATCTGAGGTTGTTGATATTTCTCCCAGCAGTTTTTGATTCCAGCTTGTGCTTCATCCAACCCAGCATTTTGCATGATGTACTCTGCATAGAAGTTAAATAAGAAAGGTGACAATATGCAGCCTTGACATGCTCCTTTCTCAATTTTGAACCTGTCCATTGTTCCATGTCTGATTCTGTTGCTTCTTGACCTAAATACAAGTTTCTGAGGAGACAGGTAAGGTGGTATGTTATTCTCGTCTCTTTAAGAATTTTTCAGGATTTTCTATGTAGAGGATCATGTCATTTGCAAACAGTGAGAGTTTTACTTCTTCTTTTCCAATTNTAGTGTGTAGGAATGCAAGGGATTTCTGAGTGTTGATTTTATATCCTGCAACTTTACTATATTCATTGATTAGCTCTAGTAGTTTTCTGGTGGAGTCTTTAGGATTTTCTGTGTAGAGGATCATGTCATCTGCAAACAGTGAGAGTTTGACTTCTTCTTTTCCAATTTGGATTCCTTTGATTTCTTTTTCTGCCTTGATTGCTTGGCCAAAACTTCCAGAACTATATTGAATAGTAGCGGTGAGAGTGGGCACCCTTGTCTTGTTCCTGACTTTAGGGGAAATGCTTTCAATTTTTCGCCATTGAGGATAATGTTTGCTGTGGGTTTCTCATATATAGCTTTTATTATGTTGAGGTATATTCCTTCTATTCCTGCTTTCTGGAGAGTTTTTATCATAAATGGATGTTGAATTTTGTCAAAGGCCTTCTCTGCTATATATCTTTGGAGAAATGTCTATTTACGTCTTCTGCCCATTTTTTGATTGGGTTGTTTGTTTTGATGACATTAAGCTGCATGAGCTGTTTGTAGATTTTGGAGACTAATCCCTTGCCAGTAACATCATTTGCAAATATTTTCTCCCACTCTGTGGTTTGTCTTTTTGCTTGTTTACGAATTCCTTTGCTGTGCAATAGCTTTTGAGCTTAATTAGGTCTCATTTATGTTTGTTTTTATTTCAATTACTGTGGGAGATGGATCAAAAAAGATATTGCTGTAATTTATGTCAGAGACTGTGTTTTGCCTGTATTTCCCTATAAAAGTTTTATAGTGTCTGGTCTCACATTTAGGTCTTTAATCCATTTTGAGTTTGGTTTTGTATATGATGTTAAAGAACGTTCTAATTTCAATTTTTACGTGCAGCTGTTCAGTTTTCCCAGCACCATCTATTGAAGAGAATATCATTTCTCCTTTGTATAGTATTTCTGCCTTTGTCATAGATTAATTAATTATATATATGTGGGTTTATTTCTGGTTTTTCTATCCTCTTCCATTGGTCTGTATTACTATTTTTGTGCCAGTACCATACTGTTTTGATGACTATAGCTTTGTAGTCTAGTCTGAAGTCAGAGAACCTGGATTCCTCCAGCTCAGTTTTTCTTTTTCAAGATTGTTTTGGCTATTTGGGGGTATTTTGTGTCTCAATATAAATTTTAAGATTTTTTGTTTGTTTGTTTTAGATTTGTGAAAAGTGCCATTGGTAATTTGATAAAGATTGCACTGGATCTGTATATTGCCTTGGGTGGTATAGTCATTTTGATAATGTTGATTCTAGAAGATGTGATGCACATATACAGTGGAATATTATTCAGTCATTAAAAAGAAATAATGCCATTTTCAGCAACATGGATGGACCTAGAGATTTTCATACAGAGTGAAGTAAGTCAGAGAGAGAATTATCATATGATATCACTTATATGCAGAATCTAAAAAAAATGATACAAATGAATTTATTTACAAAATAGAAACAGACTCACAGACTCAGAGAATGAACTTATGGTTACCAGAGGGGAAAGATGGAATAGTTAAGGAGTTTGGGATTGACCTGTACACAATTATATATTTAAAATGGATAACCAACAAGGACATCTTGTATAGCCAAAAAAAAAAAAAAAAGAGAGAGAGAGATGGCATATGAAAAGATGCTTCATTGACTACATTTATTATTGAGAATTTCAAATTATAACAATAATGAGAAACCATTGAACACTTATTAAAAGGAGTAAAGCACAAAAACCAAAACAAAACCCTGATGGTACCAATTGCTAATGAAAATGCAAAGGAAGAGGAATTGTCATTTAATGCTGTTAAGAATGCAAAATGGCACACTGACTTTTGGCAGTTTCATATAAAATTAAACATGTTCTTACTAAACAATCCAGTAAAATCATGCTCCTGATTTGAAAAATTATGTCCATTCAAAAACCTGCATATGAATGTTTATAGCAGCTTTATTCACAGTCATCAAAAATTGAAGCAATCAAGATGTCCTTCCATAGATATGCCAGCAAACTGTAGTACACCCACACAATAGGATATTATTCAGTGATAAAAAGACATGAGCTATTATGTTTCAAAAAGACATAGATGGACCTTAAATCCATATTCCTAAGTGAAAAAGTCTGAAAAGGCTACATTCTGTATGGTTCCAATTATAGGACATTATGAAAAAGCCAAAGCTGTCAATGGTTATCTGAGAATTAGCAGGAGGAAGAGAGAGTAAAATAGATGAATCACAGGGCATTTTACAAAGTTATTTTTGGCTGCACTGGGTCTTTGTTGCTGCACAGAGGCTTTCTCTAGTGGTCGCAAGCCAAGGCTACTCTCTAGTTGCGGGGCATGGGCTTTTCTTGTTGAGCACTGGCGGTGGAACATGCAGGCCCAGTCATTGTGGTACTGGGCTTAGTTTCTCCGAGGCATGAGGAATCTTCCTGGAGCAGGGACTGAACCCATGTCTCCTGCATTGGTAGGTGGATTCTTAACCACTGGACCACCAGGGAAGTCCTAGAGGGCACTTTTTTACTGTGATATATCATTTGACAATCACATAATGGTAGACAAGTGTCAAAACTCATACAACTTTATAGCAAAAAACTGGGCCTTAATATACTCAAATAAACAAAAACCATTTAGGAGGTAGACAATCCCAGAAAGGAATGGAGATGGAGACAGGATAAATTAAGTGCTATAAATACATGAAGCAACTACAATAAAGAGGGTGACAGGGAAAAAGGGGCCGGTCCTAGTAACTTTGGAAATGCTAGAGCCTGTAAGACTGAAGGTAAATTAACTGTATGTTAGAACTGTCCTCTAGTTGATAGAGTTGTCTCCCATGGCAGTACAGGTTAACATCTGTGAAGGCTTTCTATAAATATGACAAAGACTATCTCCTTGATAAAGCTTAAGTCTGGCTCCCCTGCCCTCTTCTTGCCTGGCTTTCAACCTTGGCCTATAAAAATTGCAGACACACAGCACAAATGCTCCTTCTGGCACACCCTAAGAGACTTGAGCAAATGCTAGCATACTTTCTCACAGCTCGAGGCAGCATCCCCAGGTGAAGACTCCAGCCCCCTTTACATGCCCATCTGCTTTGGAAAGGTCAAGACTGCTAAAAGAATTTACTGTTTGTTCTTTTTAACACCTGAAGATAGGGCCCCTGTCTCCCAGTCTCTGTGGGAAGGTAGGAGCCTGACTTCAGCAAATGTCAGTTAGCAAACCCAGATAGTCTAATCACATTGACAAATCTGTCTTTCTGCTTTCTGTAAATTTCCACTCTCCTGGCTCTGCTGGAGGCTGTCTCCCCCTTCCTCCCCCCCCCCCCCCCCCCCCCCCCNTCTCTGTGGGAAGGTAGGAGCCTGACTTCAGCAAATGTCAGTTAGCAAACCCAGATAGTCTAATCACATTGACAAATCTGTCTTTCTGCTTTCTGTAAATTTCCACTCTCCTGGCTCTGCTGGAGGCTGTCTCCCCCTTCCTCCCCACCCCCCACCACCACAGTCTCTTATTCTCCTGTTAACATGCCCAGTAACCTCTATGGAAATTGCATTTTGATTCATTTCATGCTGGAGTCTCTTCCCTATTGCAGTAGTTGTGCTGCATGCTTAGTTGCTCAGTCCTGTCTGATTCTTTGTGACGCTTGGGACTGTAGGCTGCCAGGCTTCTCTGTCTGTGGTATTTCTCAGATGGGAATACTGGAGTGGGTTGCTATGTCCTTCTCCAGGGGATTTTCCCGGCCCAGGGATTGAACCCAAATCACCTGTGTCTCCTCCATTGCAGGCAGATTCTTTACCTGCTAAGCCACCGGATGCAGTAGTTAATACTGAATAAATCCATCCTTTCCACCTTTACTCTCTAGCTTTATTTTTGACCTGTCTATCCTGGAATGGAAAAGTGGGTAAAAGAATAGTATAGTAGGCTGAACAGTAACTGCCAAAGATACCAGGTCTTAGTCCTTAGAACCTGTGAATGTTATTTGGAAGAACTCTTTGCAGATGTGATTAAGTTGAAGATCCTAAAATAGATTATCAATTATCCTGAATTATCCAGGTAGACCCTAAAATGCCATCTCAAAAGGATCCTCGTGAGAGAGAGGCAGAGGGAGACTCCACAGAAGTAGAACAAATGATGTGAAAATGGAGGAGGGGTTGGAGTGATGTGAAAGCATGCTGACAGGCACTGAAGCTGAAAAAGACAAGGAGGAACTTTTCCCCTTGAGTCTCCAAAGGGAATGAAGTCAGGTCAATACCTTGACTTTGGCTCAGTGAAACTGATTTTGGACTTTGGGGCTCCAGAATAAAATTTTAAAAATTTCTTTCATGAGAGAATAAATTTCTTCTGTTTAAACCACCGGATTTATGGTAATTTGTTACACTGGCCACATGCGTGCATGCTAAGTCATTTCAGGTGTGTTTGAGTCTCTGCAACCCCATGGATTGTAGCTTGCCAAGATCTTCTGTCCATGGGAGTTTCCGGGCATGAATACTGGGGTGGGTAGCAATTTCCTCCTTCAGGAGATCTTCCTGATGCAGGGATCGAATCTGAGTCTCTTGTGTCTACTGCATTGGAAGGTAGGTTCTTTACTGATAAAGAGAGTAAATGGTAGGAATCAGGTTTCTCATTATTGGAGTAGAAGTTTACAGATGAGCAAGGGGAGGAGGCTAGAATGATTCTTGTGGTAATGGATTAGCATTGGAGACATCAGCATAGCCCCAAAGGCAGGAAGTACCCACAAAACAAAGCCCCTTATTGATGGAGGTAGGTCAAAGGACTATAGGTGACAACTGAAAGAGCTCCCAGTGGCCAAGGCCAGAAAAAATTTAAGAAAAGGAAATAAATATTACACTATAATCTAAAGTATAAATTTCTAAAGATCCATACTGAAATAAGCTAATTAATCAAAAAATTTCCCATATAGGAGAATTCCAAGTAATTTATATAGATCCTCTGCCTTCAAAGAGAGGGAATGAAACTCACACTCCTCAAGTGTGAGCTGCACACCGTGACTTCTAAAGGCAATAAAGAATAACATTACAGAGGAGAAAACACTAACTCAACCAAGTGATCAGAGTCAACATCAGTAGTGATAAATTGTGTTGCTAGTTTATACCATTGATGTGATATGATCTGTCTCTGAATTCATAAGCCCAGTCAAGTCATGGTAAAAACATGGGACATGTCCAATAAGGGTCATTCTACAAAACACCTGACCAATATTCCTTAATACTGTCAAGGCAAGAAATTATCACATCTGAGAAGAGCCTATGGAGACATGACAGTTAGATGTAACATAGTGTCCTGGATGAGACCCTGCAACATAAAAAGGACATTATGTAAAAGCTAAGGAAATATGAAAGAAGAATGAACTTTTGTTAATAATAAGGTATCAATATTGACCCATTAATCATCATAATCTTGCTACTGTAAATGGTCACTAACAGGAAACTGGGATGGGGTGTGTAAGAAATATTTGTATTATCTTCTCAATTTTTCTGTAAATCTAAAACTATTCTAAAAACATAAAGAAAAAGTGGGGAAAATAATCAAAATAGCCTTTATGCTGTAGGCTCAGTGATGTCTCTCTACTAGGGCAGGATTCCATGCTTTTCAAGGGAAAAAGTTTGGGGAATATGGCTCTCTGCTTTTTCCAGCTCAGTGTAGGATTCATCAAAGTTAAGTCTGGAACATCTGTGTGTTCCCAAATAGGAATTACCCTGCAGTGATAACTGGAGAATAAAAGGCAATATGTCTTCTATATTTATGTCAAGAAATCGCCTGTAAACCACTTCCCTTGTTCAGGTTCTTCTTCCTTTACATATAAAAAGTGAGAGATGAAGTAGCTAAAAATAAATAAAACTAGGCTAAAACAAGCTTTTACAGTAAAGTCTTACAAGTCTGGCTGGCATGCCACCCCAAAAGATGTGCTTTGTGTGAATTAAATTTAGTCCAGGGCAGTACAAAGCTCTGCAAAAGTAAGCCTGAGGATCTCTGCAGGGAAGAAGTCCCAGAGGAAGGTTTGCTTGCAAAGTGGCCAGAGGGTGAGGCCAGTGGCCCCATTAAGAAAGTTATGAGTGTTTTAAGCTCTCACCCTTCACCTTGCCCTTCACTTTGTCTCACTGCTGATGTGTTCATGTTGTCTTCTATACCCAAGAGGAACATTGCAGTCAGTGCTGACAGGCTCAGCACCTTTCCAGCAGCTGTGCTCCTGTCAGAGACACCCAACTCATTAGGACATCTGTCTTGTGGAGGTCTGATCAGGTCTGTTGGAGAAGAAATGACCTGGAGTAAAAAGTTCCTCCAGCTGAAATGAAATCATCTTTGGTTCGAGCCCAGATTGCCCTACATTCTTATTTCCATTTTCACTCCCTGTCATGATTTGGTTGCCATGGCACAAATTCTATTACTGTGTCATGTTTGAAAGTTGTCTTGGCCCAGAAGAAAAATCAACAATGAAAAAGTCTGGTGAAAGGATTCTGCTCTTAGGTTGGCTACTTAAGAATAAATAACATTTATTGAGTACTTATTGTGTTCTAATCCCCAAATGAAGAGCTTGGCATTTTGTTTATTTTCATAACAGTTCTGAGCTAATTCTATGTACCCATTTAATGGATAAGACGTAAACTGATCCAAGTCACACACTTAGAACTCTGCCTCCATAACTCCTAACTTACCAGAGCTACAGTCTTGCCTATCATTGTCAAGCCTCTATATAATTTGAGCCTTCGTTTTCTCCTTTAAAAAACAACATCAGTGCTTAATAATTGAGGTGTAGCCCTGGTTATTAATTCTCTACTATTCCCAACAGGCATGAACATTTTGAGGGAGGTGAAGAATAAAACTATTAAAAAAAAAGAATCAGTGTATTCTACTTGACATTATGGAGAGATTTCACTGCTAGTAAAAGAATCACCTGTCTAACAGACCAAAATGGTATTAGGCATTCAATTAGGCTTTTGAATTGTGCCTTGCCAGAAATACATTCATCAAGAATTGTTAACTTGCCATGAAAATCTAGAAAGAAATATGCCCTCATTTTCAACAAATGAATGTGGTTTGGTTAATATAACTGTCTAACCAGACAAGACTGAGAGGTTCAGTGGTAACATTGAAATGTACATCATCTCAGAGTGAAGCAGTTTTTCACTGTTACACATAGAATTAATTGACATACACAAAAGGGTCAACTCTTGTAAGATAAATGACTCAGAGGGATTTGATTACTGTTAGGGAGCAACTGGGTTCAAGTAATTAATGGCCAAAGAATAAGAGGAAAGCAGGACATTATTTAAAGCTGAAGCTTGTGCTCTAGGTGGAGGGCATGTAGATAAGTCAGAATTCAGGCATATGTAGATGTTTTTCATCTGTAGACGTTTCATATGTAGATGTTTCTACATCCCCAGGGATGCATTCCAGTGAGGATTTCTTCTTTTGAGTGGTAAGACATCATTAAAAGGCTGCTAGTGGGTTTCCATAGTGGCTCGGACAGTAAAGAATCTGCTGGTAATACAGGATACCTGGGTTGGGAAAATCCCCTGGAGAAGGGAATGCTACCCACTTCAGTATTCTTGCCTGGAGAGTTCCACGGACAGAGGAGACTGGGAGGTGGGGTCGCAAAGAACTGGACAAGATTGAGCAACTAATACTTTCATTTTTTTTCATTTTCAGTGGAAAAAAATCTGGTGCCGTCATTTTGACTCTCTTGTTCTTCTCTTCCCATTGTCTCTGGATATGTCCCAATCAGATTTTCCTAATCCTCTTCTTACTCGGTATATCAGCAGCGTCTGATACAGTGGTGCATTTCCTCTTTTTAAAATACCTTTACTCTTGTCTTCTAGCAGTCAACTCTTAGTCCTCTGAACTCATGGACTGCCTCTGTTCAGTCTCCACAACTGATTCTCACAGGCAAATTATAATTGGGAACTATATAATTTTTCCAGTGAGCGGGGAGAAGTTACAAGTACACTTCGCAGAGTGGGGAGTTATACAGAAGAGATGGACATAGTCATGAACATCTTAGTGCAATCTTAGGACTCAGTTCTCAGGTCTGTTTTCTTAATCTATAGTCACTCTCAAAGTGATCTCATCCTGCTACACGACCTTATACATGATCTATACATGGATGATCCTAAAATGTATGTATCTTCAATCTGTACATTTACCTAAATTCCAGACTCCTATATGCCTCTGCCTAATTGATCCTTCTCCACTTAGAGAGGCTCATGGCCATAATCAAACTTCTATTTCCAATTCTCCCACCCATTTCCTCAAGCCAGGAAATGGAAAATTTGCCCTCTAAGTTGTACAGTCCAACCTTAAAGTCAACTTTACCTCCCTTGTCTCATTTCACTTTACCTCTGAACTACCGTTTAATCTTTTCACCTCTGCCTTCACAATATATTCAGACTGTGACCTACTCTCACACTTCTGCTATTGCCATCCGAGTCAGTATTACCGTAATTTCATAAATTAGGCTCTTAACTATTGTTTCCTCATTGAAATCTATCTCTAATGTAATAACCAAAGCTAGACTATATTATTTCTTTGCTTAGAAACCTCTGATGGCTTCCCTAGTTATTCAGTTCAGTTGCTCTGAATACTCTTTGCAACCCCATGGACTGTAGCATGCCAGACTTCCCTGTCCATCACCAGCTCCCAGAGCCTGCTCAAGTTCATCAAGTCAGTGATGCCTTCCACCCATCTCATCCTGTCATCCCCTTCTCCTCCTGCCTTCTATCTTTCCCAGCAACAGGGTCTTTTTTAATGAGTCAGTTCTCCACATCAGGTGGCCAAAGTATTGGAGCTTCCGCATCAGTCTTTCCAATGAATATTCAGGATTGATTTCCAGTTGGTTTCTGTGATTTATAAGGTCCTCCATTATCTGGGCCCTGTTTCAACTCCAAGCTCCCTTTCTAGCCCCTCTTAAACTCTCTGCTCTAGCTGCTGCATTGGGTTCTCCACTGTGTCTCAACACATCAGCCATTTCCCTCCCTGAGTCTTTGCGTTTGTTTTCTTTTTCCTATAGTGACAATTCCCTAGATATCTATAAGGCTTGTCCCTTTACTTATCATGTCTTTTATTTTTACTCTTTCTTAATTTGCCACCTGGGTCTGTGCTACCATGATTTCATAAATTACAGTAGCCTCCTAACTACTCTGTTATCTGGCAGTGTTGTGTTAGTTTCTGCTGCCAACGAAGTGAATCAGCTCTATGTGCACACATCTTCCCACCCTCTTGGACATCTCCCCCACCCCACCCCCATTCCACCCCTCCAGGTCACCACAAAGTACCAAGCTGAGCTCCCTGTGCTATAGGTTGGTTCCTACTAGCTATCTGTTTTACACATCGTGGTGTATGTATGTCAGTACCAATCTCCCATTCATCCCTCCCCTCTTCCCTGTGTCCACATGTACATTCCCTAAATTCTGGAGAGGGTGTGGAGAAAAAGGAACCCTTTTGCACTGTTGGAATGTAGATTGATTCAACCACTGTGGAGAATGGTATGGAGGTTCCTTAAAAGAACTAAAAATAGATCTACCATATGACCCAGAAATCCCACTACTAACCAGGCATATACCCTGAGAAAACCGCACTTCAAAGACATAGGCACCCTAATACACATGTCTTATATTGAGTAACAGCCCTGTAAAAACTAAAAATGCCTCTGACCTCATGCCTCTTTTCTGCTCCTTAACATCTATTGCCATCTGATATTTCATGTTGCACAATAGTTGTCTGTCTTGCCCTGTTAGAATGTAAGCTCCATGTAAGCTCCAGCTTAGCAACTGTGGGATATCACAGGTTCTTAACCTCTCTAAGTCTCAGTTTCCTTCCCTACAGAACATCGTCAAGACCTCATAAGGGTACTGGGATGACAGAATGATATGATGCATATAAAGGACTTATTACAATGCCTGGAATGTTGTGTGCAGTCAGTGATTAATCATGGTTGCAGATCATTCACCTGCAGAAACAGCTATGCCCCACTAACCTGGTGAAATCTACCTCAAGGTCCTAGTGATAAGGATGACTTCATCTATACAATAATTACAATAAATACAATTTTGTGGGGGAAATCATCTTAAATTCCATGATCTCCAGGTGATAGATCAGTAGCTTTGTCTCTCTAAATGATCTGAGACACTTTATTTGAAGACTCTATTAGGAAATGAATAAAAACCACATCTGTACTAACCTTTGGGTTAGATCTAAGATCTAAGATAGCTGTAAGTAGTTGTACTTCTAAACTATCTCCAGTAGGCAGCAGTCTTAGGAGCTCAATGAGTTTGAAGGAACAAAACATTTCAATTTAAGATCTGGCCTTGCAAGCCAGAGGCTTGTCACAGCCAACTCCTTTGATTGATTGCTAAGGCTTTACATATCCTGTTTGATGAAATGAATGCATTCAGTTGGCTAAAGCCTGAGAAGTTTGGATGGAACGATGCAGATGAAATATTTGTCTTTTTTTATTTGCTGTTTCAATGCAGCTCTTTATTCTGCCACTTTGAATTCTCCCACTTAGAATCCTTTGACTTATTTAATTATTTGCTCCTACTGCATTCCCAGCAGGACTGTGGCCTTCTTTCTGTGCCTGGATTCCTAAGACACACATTAATAGCATCTGTGGCAACTCAGATCTTAGTATTCTTCTGTCTCCCCAGGACTAAACATTCAGTGATGAAACAGGTTCCTGCTCACTCAGCTGGTCTAAAGAACTTTCTGGTACCACCTCTGTAAATAAATATATTCAAACTCAGTCAGTGTTGCTAGAACATCCATGCAGGGATATTAGGTAATCAGACATGGTAGGGGAGACCAGGAGTCTTCCAGGAGTGCTGATCAAGGGGCTGGTTTATCAGACATTGTAAGGTTTTATGCCTGGCTTTTGCAGTCTCGTCCATCTCTTTCCACTATTTCTATTGGATGCAATTCTGTTCGTCATTCAAGGCTGAGTGAGCACTACTTATTTTGGTCTTCCTTCATGAATTCTCACTTCACTGAGCGTCATGTCCTATGCATAGACCTCTGCTGAAAGCTTTGCATGAGAGTTCATGTTCTCTGCCCTGAACCTCCACCCCAACCCTGCCAAGGGGAGAGACTACGTCTGACTCATCTTCGCACACATATCTATCTATGAAGATACTTATTTATGTACCTACTTCATGTTACTTGACCTCAGTGACCTCCGCTATGGTCTTTAACTCTTAAGAGTTCCTCCCACCCCCCAGCCTGGGATAACTAGATTCTAACAGTATGGAAAGAAATAGCTTATATTTTCAGCTGACTTTCGGTTGCTGAGGAGGTGTGGGACCTTGTGTCTTTCTCCCTTTTATTTGTCCTACTCATTTCCTTATAGGATTTTAAGGATGGATAAAGAATCTTGTCACAGAAGCCCAAAGGCTTGTCTTCTTGCTTATCCTTCAGTGTTCTAATGGTTGAGATATTTTCACTTTGAGGGTCAGGAAAGAGAAGCTAACCCTTAGGTCATGTTTTCCTCACAGATGAAAGCACAACAAAGACCCAACTTTAAAGCCCATGATTTTACAACATACTTTAAAATTCCTACTCTAGGGACTGATTTGAATCAAATTTTGTACTTTTTATTTTTCTTGAAAGTTAACAGTTATTGGATTCTACATCAGTGTTGCCCATCATATGTATAAAAAAGATAATTCACTCTTGGTGAACAGCGTCTGAATTCATTGTAATTTAAAGTGGCACAAAAAATGCTGAGGAAGAGCAATGCTTCACTTATTTAGTAAGTTTTATAATACAACAGCTGTTCCACATTTTGCAAGATAAAGATACTAAACAACAGAAACATTCTGCTCAAAATCATACTTTCTAACTGCCACAGTTAAGTCTTTGACAATTCTCAGTACAGTCATGCAATGTTTCTGAGACATTGACAAAAGAATTTATTTCTGCTTTCTTTCTACTTCTGAATGCTATTTCACATATATTAGCATCAAAACTGTAGGAAAAGTGTCACATTCTCTATGGAGTTCCGATATCAGAAAGTATAAAAGATAAGTGATAATGTAAGTGAATTTTATAAATAATGCTTTTGAGTTCATTTTCAGAAAAATAACCTCTAAAAAATATAATATACATCTTCCTTCTTTCCCTATTCTTTAGAGTATGTATGTTTTCTTGTTCTGTGTGTGTGTGTGTGTGTGTGTGTGTGTCATTTTCCATCTGTTCCCCAGCTTCCCTGGTGGCTCAGAGGTTAAAGTGTCTGCCTCCAATGTGGGAGACCTGGGTTTGATCCCTGGGTCGGGAAGATCCCCTGGAGAAGGAAATGGCAATCCACTCCCAGTATTCTTGCTTGGAGAATCCCATGGACGGAGAAGCCTAGTAGGTTACAGTCCACAGGGTCGCAAAGAGTTGGACACGACTGAGCGACTTCACCTTACCTATGCCCCACTGGATACACTCAGGGTTAATGTTCTCTTCCTTTTTTTAAACCTAAAATTTCATAATTTCTTCCCTTATCCCGTGCTAGCCATTTCCATTGGGTGTCAGTTTCAAAATACTCTTTAAAAAAAATCAAATTACAGATCACAGAACCTCAGATCATTCAATCCAACCATATCTTCATTGTAATAATCTTTCAACATCCTTGAGATCCATTCTCCTCTTCGTTCTCTTTTCAAGGGACAAAGCTCTTTGTCTGGACACCTCTAGTTTTTCGTTAAGTACTTCTTTGTGTTGAGTCTCAATTTTTTCACTTGTCACTTTAGCTCCTATTGTTCCTAGTTTTGCATCTGGAGCCACATGAAACTAGTTTACTCCTTGCTCATTTATCTTCAGATGTTTGCCATAGCAAATGTCCCTTACATTTTCTACAGGTTTGGTACCCATAGTGTCTCTAAACTATTTTGTAACATAGATTTGAGATCCTTTGTCACGAGAATCATTTTACCAATACCCCTCTAAATGGAGTTCAACATTCCAGGCAGTATTTAATCTAGGCAAAACCACATGGAATTATTAATTCCCTTGTCCTGAAGTTTCTTTATCTTCCTTTGACCTGAGATTTCATTGCATTTCCTATCAATTGTCACTTTTTTTTTTAGCTCATAACAGATTTTGTATTTATCAAAGCCACCAGATCTTTTACTAAAGAATTATTTTTAGGTAGATTTTCCTTATGGTCTGTTTGAACAACTTAATTATTGAAAAAAAAAAAACCTTTCTTTTGTTAAGTTGGATTCATCATTACAGCCAATTGAAGTTATTTGAAGTCTTTTGTCATCAGTGGCAGCCCACTCCAGTACTGTTGCCTGCAAGGTCCCATGGACAGAGGAGCCTGGTAGGCTGCAGTCCACGCTTGGAGAAGGAAATGGCAACCCACTCCAGTGTTCTTGCCTGGAGAATCCCAGGGACGGAGAAGCCTGGTGGGCTGCCATCTATGGGGTCTCACAGAGTAGGACACGACTGAAGCGACTTAGCAGCAGCAGCAGCAATTTTCAGTCTTTTAAAAAAATTCACCAGGAAGATACACTTTGCTTGCCTATTTCCTAATTTTAATTCAGCCCCTTAACTTTCCATGTAAAAAAAGCTTAAATGCAAGTGAATGAGATTTTTTTCAACTTAACTGAGACATAAAGTCTCGAATTATTTGTTAAAATGACTCTACCAAATTTCTTACTTAATCTTACCTTCTTTCAACTGGGAAAAGAAAGATGTGCCCTTAGAATCTTGTTCTCACTCAACATTATGGATATTAATATACTTTCCAGCAAACATCAATCTTGATATTATTATCAGGACAAAGCAATACAATTTTGGGTAATGTAATGATGCTGGGTATCTCCTTACCCCACCAATTTCATTCTGCAGGGATTGCTGCTTAGGGAGGCTGATCTATATGGATTGTATCAAGGGCTATTTGTCCTTTGATTTCTGATTAGGTCAGGGGTTGGAGATTACCAGTAAGAGATAGTACTATTCAGAGATGAGTGAGGTTGGGATATGAATTCTTCTGGTACCTTTTGTGGTGGGTTCCCAAGCCCTGATTGTATCCCACTAATAAAGGTCAAATCAACTATATTTTAATAAAAAATTTTTTTTAAGTCACAGCTCACTCTCTCTCCAGGTTGAAGTAATAGTTCCTTTCTGAACCCCTCCACATTTCTCATTACTTACCCTGGCAGCATTACTCCATCTCTCATGAATTTCGCTTAACCTTGGCTGTGTCTTTGTAAATATTATCTTCATTGAATTCTCTTCCATTATCCCCTTGATTGTACCATATGTTTCCTGCATGAACCCTCAATGGCCTGGAAATCCATCAGAGTTACAGACGTGTGGAGGTAGAAGGTAAATTTCATGAGACATAGTTACTGGGCAGATTTCTTCACAACTGACATGCCTCTACCCACGTTTGTCTTGAGATGACTCAGCTTGTCCAGGTTTTCTCTGCAAACTGTTGAAAGCTCTTCATCCACCAGCATGTTCCAAATTCATTTGGCCTTCACTTGGTGTGCACTTATTTGTAAATACTAAAGCAGATATGGGTCCTGTAGTCATCTGCCAGTAGTCAGCTAAAAGGTGCTCATCCAGCTAAGTTACAGGAAATACTTTCACCAAAATAAAGAAGAAGAAGAAAAAAATAAGACTAGACTTGCCTAGTAAAAGCCTAGAAAAAGATAGAACATGGATGCTGGAAGAACATGGAGGCTGCTGCAGTCATTTCAGCCTGCTATAAGAAAATACTGCAGAGTGGGTGACTTATACACAATAGGAATTAATTCCTCAGTGTTCTGTAGACTGGGAGTCTGATTTCAGAGTGCCAGAATGGCCGGGTGGGGGACCGTCTTCCAACTTTAACTTTCAGACTTCTCATTGTATCATTGCATGACCAAAGAGGTAGGGAACTCTTCGGAGCCTCTTTTGTAAGGCACTAATTCCATTTATGAGGGTTCCACCTTCATGACTTAAGTCATCTCCTCAAGGCACCACCTATTAATACCATCACCTTTGGGAGTTAGAATTCCAGCATCTGAATTTTGGAGGAGACAACGGTTCAGACTATTGCAGATGCCCTAGAAACACTGGCACAGCAAATAAGCTATGAGCTTTGAAAACTCGATAATGGTCAGATCCTAATTTGACACTTTTAACAATGTGACATTACATAACTTAATGTTCTTTAATCTCAGTTTTTCTGGTCTGTGAATGGAATATAACAACAGGATCCACTTTATTATTTAGATTAAATAAGATTTTGTATTTTAAAGCCTCAGCATTGCTTGGCATTTTGAAAGCACTCAAATATTCAAGAAAAATATCTTGATGAGATGAGGTCATCTGCCCATTCACATGTCAAAAACTAACACTAGTCTTCAGTTTCTTCTTTAATAAAAAGGAAAGAGCTAGAAAAGGGGTGCGAAATGGATTGATGGCCTGGATACCAAATTTTAAAAACGGCGGCCCACTTAGAAGGGACATAGAACAATGAATATATACACTCCCTTTCAGTTGAATTGTTAAACTTTCGCCCCGAAATAGCTCTTAAAGCTTTCAAGTGGGTAAAAGATGTTTTTGTTTAATTGTATAATCACCATTTAAGGCCAAAAAATGTATTTTAAAGAAAATCAGAAAAGTTATTTTTAAGCAATCTATTACTAGATACTAAATTAAACAACTTGGATAACAATGCAGCAATATTTATATCAAAATTAATTAAATTGCACAAACATTATTTTTAAAGTAGTAATGAAAAAGCAACCTTAAGATGTGTATAAGAGACAGATTCCAGGCAGTATTTAATCTAGGCAAAACNGTCCCATTATGCTTTATCTATGTCTATATCATCCATAGCTATATCTGAATAATATGTGTATTTACACATATATATATTTTTCTCACTTTAGGATATTTGATATACAAAAGATTATTTCAGCAGGTGCTCCATCTACTATTTTGACTTATTCTTGATAGTATTTTTACATCTGAAGATGGTGAGATATAGGGAATGAGCTAGAATTTCTCTAGGTAGTTAAGCAACATCCCCTGCCCTTGCTCTTCTCTTCCCTATGTTGTAGTGGCTGAAAGCCTGGTATTATCTTCTCCATAGTTCCTAACAGCAAGGCACCATGTTCCATTGTGCCAAAGAGTGCTTGTAAGAATAGAAGAAGCCACTGCTCCTCCCGATGCAGAGGCTCAAGCCCGTAGACTACTGATGTGTCAGATTTGAGGCTTGATGTGTGCTTAGAGCTTTGCAGGTGGCTTAGTGGTAAAGAACTCACCTAGAATGCAGGTGACTTGGGTTCAGTCCCTGGGTCAGGAAGATCCCCTGGAGAAGTAAATGGTATTTTTGCCTGGGAAATCCCATGGACAAAGGAGCCTGGTGGGTTACAGTCCATGGGGTCGTGAGAAGAGTCAGATATGACTTAACGACTAAACACCAACAATACTCATGTCAGCCTGTGAATTAGCAGTTTTCTATGATTCCTAGTCTTCCTGAATTTTTGAACACTGCAAATGGTTTCCCTGACCCTTGTTTCACCGGCCATCCTGATGGTTTTGTAACTCTTCAATCTCCATATGACATCTCTTTCTATTTGAAATACCTTGAGCAGTTTCTGTTTTCTTGACCAAACCCTGATGCACAGGGTTTCAATAGCTTGCCCAAAGTCCTACAGTTAATTAGGATTTGAGCCCAGATCTTTCCAGCTTTTGACAAATGTATACAGTAGTGAGTTCTATATCTTTTTTTCAAACTCTTCTGGGATGCTCTATGTCCCACAGTTGTGAAAAGTATGCTTGAAGTTCTGTAGGGAGTGAGATTATACACACACACACACACACACACACACACACACACAAACATACATATACTATTGTGCTAAGTCGCTTCAGTCATGTCTGACTCTTTTGCAACCCTATGGACTGTAGCCGACCAGGCTCCTCTGTCCATGGAGTTCTCCAAGCAAGAACAGCAGAGTGGGTTGCCATTTCCTTCTCCTTGGGATCTTCCTGACCCAGAGATCAAACCTGCATTTCTTATGTCTCCTGCATTGGCAGATAGGTTTTTCACCACTAACACCTATATATATATGGTTTATATTATATAATTTAAAAAATTTTTTAAATAACACTTATATCACTTTGAACCTCCTTTGGCCCATTTGACAATCTGGGGTAAATTAAAATGCATACTACAAAGGGAACAAGAGAGAATTATTTGATGATTTGAGTTAGACCATTTGTTATTTTTTTAAATCGTGAATTGAAGAGACGGTATAGTAGGGACTAGTGACAATTTGGAGAAGGCAATGGCACCCCACTCCAGTATTCTTGCCTGGAAAATCCTATGGATGGAGGAGCCTGGTAGGCTGCAGTCCCTGGGGTCATGAAGAGTCAGACACAACTGAGCGACTTCACTTTCACCTTTCACCTTTCACTTTCATGTCCTGGAGAAGGAAATGGCAACCCACTCCAGTGTTCTTGCCTGGAGAATCCCAGGGGTGGGGGAGCCTGGTGGGCTGCCGTCTATGGGGTCACACAGAGTTGGACACAACTGAAGTGACTTAGCAGCAGTAGCAGCAGCAGTGACAATTTATGGTGAATAATGTCAAATTTGTGATTTCCAAAGAAGAAGATTTAGCTTCAGGACTAGGGCCAGGCTTGTATTACTCAGAGCTTTTGTATGACATAAGTTTTATTACAGTAAAAAAAAGGACAGAGAAAACTTCTGACATAGAAATCAGAAGGAGGATGGAGAGTGTTCCACTTGCTAGTCTTATCAAGTCATAATATACAAGACCAACTACCACAACATACATCTTAAACTAGATAGATGAGAATTAACAATAGAAAGGTCTCATCAGACTGACTCTACTTATTATCTTAGAAAGTGAAGGTGAAGTTACTCAGTCATGTCTGACTCTTTGTGACCCCATGGACTGTAGCCCACCAGGCTCCTCTGTCCATGGGATTATCCAGGCAAGAATACTGAAGTGGGTTGCCATTTCCTTCTCCAGGGATCTTCCTGACCCAGGGATTGAACCCAGGTCTCCCGCATTGCAGGCAGACGCTTTAACCTCTGAGCCACCAGGGAAGCCCTATTATTTTAAGATGTAAGAAAAGACTTAATAAGACTAATTAGAAGGTTCTTGTTAAGAAAGAGAAACATGTTGATCATGATACATTGTTGTTATATAATCATCAGTCAATCAATTCAGTCACTCAGTCATGTCCAACTCTTTGCGACCCCATGGACTGCAGCATGTAAGACCTTCCTGTCCATCACCAACTCCCAGAGCTTGCTCAAACTCATGTTCATTGAGTTGGTGATGCCATCCAACCATCTCATCTTCTGTCATCCCCTCCTACTCCTGCCGTCAATCTTTCCCATCATCAGGGTCATTAGTACAGAATCACTCAGTTCAGTTCAGTTCAGTCACTNGGGGTCTTTGCATGTGAGATTAAGTTAAGAATACGAAGATAGAGATTATCCTGAATTATTTCAGCCCAATGTAATCACAAGAATCCTTATATATGAAAAAGTTAAAAGGGAAGGCTAGAGTACCAGACATACTCTATATATTAACCCATTTACTCTTCAGAACAACTCTGTGAGGCATGTACCAATATAAGCCCCATTTCTGATGCTCAGAAAGGACAAATATATAGATATAGATTAGCTTTAGATATATATAGACAGTGACAAGGTATGAATTCAGATTCCTGGGCTCTAAAATTCATGTCCAGGGATAATATATCCATGTTTTTCCTCATCTATGAATCAAGGGAGTTGGTGTAAATCAGAGTATTTTAAGTTTTTAAACAATTATTTTATTCCTATCAACTGAAATCTTGTGTGGGAATTGAATTTTTTAAAAATTATTGACATATAGTTGATTTCCAACATTGTGTTAATTTCTGCTATACAGCAAAGTGATTCAGTTATATGTATATATACATTCTTTTTAATTTTCTTTTCCATTATAGTTTATCAGAGTATTGAATGTAATTCCCATGATATTTACGTGATATATAGTAGGACTTTATTGTCCATCCTATGTGTAATAGTTTGCGTCTACTAATCCCAAACTCCCAGTCCATTCCTGTCTCACACCCCTCCCCTTTGGCAAGCACAAGTTTATTCTCTATGTCTGTGAGTCTGTTTCATGGATAAATTCATTTGTGTCATATTTTAAATTTCATGTATAAATGAACTCATATTTGTCTTTCTCTACCTGACTTACTTCATTTAGTATAATGATCTCTAGGTCCATCCATATTGCTGCAAATGGCATCATTTCATTCTTTTTTATGGCTGAATAGTATTCTTCCGTGTGTGTGTGTGTGTGTGTGTGTGTGTGTGTGTGTGTGTGTACCACATTTTCTTTATCCATTCATCTGTAGATGGATATTTACGTTGTTTCGTTGTCCTGGCTATTGTGAATACTGCTGCAATGAACCCTGGGGTGCATGTATCTTTTTGAATTATTGTTTTATCTATGTATATGCACAAGAGTGGGATTGCTGGATCATATCATAGTTCTATTTTTAATTTTTCAGGAACCTCCATAGTGTATTCCATAGTGGATACACCAGTTTACATTCAATGTTATTCCAGTATTAAACAAACAAATGAAACAGAAGAGGATTGCTGTTTGAGTTAAAGCATGGCAAGAAAGCTAGAGCTTGCTCTTGGTCCCTGAAGTGCCACATCAGAACCCAAAGGCACTGGGGATCATAATTCCCTGGAGAAGAGATAAGCTACCCACCACAATATTCTTGGGCTTCCCTGGTAGCTCCGTCAGTAAAGAGTGAGTGAGTGAAGTTGCTCAGTCGTGTCCAACTCTTTGTGATCCCATGGACTGTAGCCTACTGGGCTCCTTCATCCATGGGATTTTCCAGACAAGAGTACTGGAGTGGGTAGTCGGTAAAGAATCTACCTGCAAAGCTGGAGACCTGGGTTCCATCCCTGGGTTAGGAAGATCCCCTGGAGGAGGGCATGGCAACCCACTCCAGCAGTCTTTCCTGGAGAATCCCCATGGACAGAGGAGCCTGGCGGGCTTCAGTCCCTGGGGTTGCAAAGAGTCAAACACGACTAAGTGACTCAACATAGCACAGCACAGCACAGCAACTGCATGGTGTCTAAGAATCTCTTCTAACGCTAACAGTAGTGGGTTTTATATGTGCCATCTTAGAAAAAAAATGGAATTTAAACAAATAAATTATGGACCTTCTGGCCTGATGAAACAAAGGGTTCAGGCCACTTTCTCTTTCATTCTATGCCATTTCATATTTGCATTTTTGGTTTTGTTATGGTGAATTTGGAAGCCTCTCTTCATCGGGAACTTTCCCTATTCCCAGTCCTTTGGCTACTGTGTTCTCTTCTGAGGCTGAATTAGGTCTCCAGTTGGCAAATCTCCAGTGTAAAGACATGAATAAAGAGCAGTACAATTTTATAAGCAGGTGCATTGTAAACCCTGGGTTGGTTCTTACCCTCACAAGAGGATAAAATTTGGTTCATGTCATTTTCCTCACGTAGTTCTTCAGTTCAGTTCAGTTAAGTTGCTCAGTCATGCCCAACTCTTTGTGACCCCATGAATTGCTGCACGCCAGGCCTCCCTGTCCATCACAAACTCCTGGAGTTCACTCAGACTCACGTCCATCAAGTCGGTGATGCCATCCAGCCATCTCATCCTTTGTCTTCCCCTTCTCCTCCTGCCCCCAATCCCTCCCAGAATCAAAGTCTTTTCCAATGAGTCAACTCTTCACATGAGGTGGCCAAAGTACTGGAGTTTCAGCTTTAGCATCATTCCTTCCAAAGAAATCCCAGGGCTGATCTCCTTCAGAATGGACTGGTTGGATCTCCTTGCAGTCCAAGGGACTCTCAAGAGTCTTCTCCAACACCACAGTTCAAAAGCATCAATTCTTCGGCGCTCAGCCTTCTTCACAGTCCAACTCTCACATCCATACATAACCACAGGAAAAACCATAGCCTTGACTAGACAGACCTTAGTCGGCAAAGTAATGTCTCTGCTTTTGAATATGCTATCTAGGTTGGTCCTACATTCTTACTTTTCTAATAATGTGTAGGAAATCCAATCAGTGCCTGATAAGTGGTTTGAAATAACTCATCAATAATAACACACGTCTGCTTTGGCACTTGGCAGAGACACACACACAACTGACTGAAAGTGACTCTGTGTGCATGCGTGCTATGTGCTAAGTCGCTTCAGTCATGTCCAACTCTTTGCGACCCTATGAACAATACCCTGTCAGGCTCCCGTGTCCATGGGGATCCTCCAGACAAGAATACTGGAGTGGGTTGCCATGCCTTCCTCCAGGGGATCTTCCTGACTCAAATCTGATGTCTCATGCATTGGGCAGGTGGGTTTTTTACCATGAGCACCACCTGGGAAGTCTGGAAAGGAACTCTAAAGGTGATCAAAGGAAAAACATCTTCGCATTCGCACATCTGTTCTTCCCATTATTATAACCCTGCCCCTTATTACAGGAAATGTCATAAAACTGCCCTTAAGGAACATAGGCAAGAGACCAGATTTAGACATTAAATTTCCAAAGCAACTTAAGCTATTGGAATAAGAGATGATAGTATTGGAAAGCTATTGAAGTAAACATAACTTCCAGATCAACCTCACACATATTTTCAAGTATACCTTTATTCGAGTCAATTTCTTCAGAATACTGCATCTGACTATGTCAAACACTGTCTTAATTGATGAAGGTGCAAAGTTGTATAAATAAAAGTCTTAATTTCAAATAATGTATAACCTTGTAAAAGATAGACACAGAAAAAACATTATTATATAGGGACCGTTATGTACTTTAAGTATATTCAATATGTAGAGAGAAAGGAGATTCTAATATCAGGAGTCAAGAAAAATTTCTAGAGTAGATATTATTAGAGCTTAATACAAATTATAAATGGGAATTTCATGAATGGACAAGAAGGGGTCAGGATTCTGGGCAAAGAACAACCCAGATGTACACAGACCTGGAAATAAGAATGAGCAAAGGCATTTTCTGAGAACTGGATAATAAAATGTTTGGGGTCATATAGGAAAGGGGTTAAGACTGGTGGGAGAGGAAGCAGGAAGTCTAATCAAAAAGGGTCTTGTAAGTCACGCAAAGGAGTTTAATATTCTGTAGTGACTAGGAGCCAGAGAAGGCAATGGCACCCCATTCCAGTACTCTTGCCTGGAGAATCCCATGGATGGATAAGCCTGGTAGGTTGCAGTCCATGGGGTCACTAAGAGTCGGACACGACTGAGCAACTTCCCTTTCACTTTTCACTTTCATGCCTTGGAGAAGGAAATGGCAACCCACTCCAGTGTCCTTGCCTGGAGAATCCCAGGGACAGAGGAGCCTGTTGGGCTGCCATTTGTGGGGTCGCATAGAGTTAGACACAACTGACGTGACTTAGGAGCAGCAGCAGCAGTGACTAGGAGCTGTTGAAATCATTGAAAATGATAGCAATGGTGATTAGACTTATGAGTTAGATAAATCCCATGACAGTATGGAGCACAGGCTCCCATGACAGTGTTATGTTTGATGGAAGGATGGACATGTAGAAGAAAAACAGCTATTTGTAAAGCTATTATAAATTGTTTAGATGAGATATGATGAGGGCCTGAACTGGGGCAGCAGAGTTGGTAATAGAGAGGCAGAAAAGATTTTAGATGTATTAGGTAGAACAATTCAACGAACTTACTGATGGACTGTATATGAAGGGTAAGGAAAAAAGACTCCAGAATAATTTCTTGGCTTCTGGTTTGAGACACTGCATGCTCATTCAAAGAAGCAGAGGATATAAATGAAAGAATGATTTCTTGAGGATAGCAAGTTCTGTGTTTGCCATGTTGACTTTGAGGTACCTGCAAAATAACTAAGAAAAGAAATTGATCTGCTACTAGATTCTGAAGCTAAGAGGTAAACTTTTGTCAAAAGTTTCAAGTTTTGAGGTCACAACTTTGATTAGTTTAAGCCATGGATGAGATTGTCCAGTTTCTGGCAGACCACAAATACCAGGCTAAAGATATAGACCATTTATTTTATGTACATGGTTCCCAGTAAAAGTATTTTTCTTTGGGGAATGATGACCTAGGATGGCAGTGGTTAATTGGGCTAAGGTTTTGAAATAATCTTGACAGTAGTCTATTTGATAAATATTGGAGGCCCTCCAAAGCAGATAATTTTTCTTAATAAATGAAATTTGTTGAAACAGATGAGGTGCCTCAAGATTAGTGACTCCTCAAGGGAGTCCAAGTAGAGTTGTATTTCGTACCTTATAGAGGCTTAGTCAAGATTTGTATTACTGCTTTTATTGAGAAGAGGATGGCACTTAACAACTGTAAGTTAATTCTGGACAACAAAGGTCACAGAAGTGCTACTCTGAAAACTAGCCAGCACCTGTTTAATTAATATAATGGAACAATGTAATTGGGAATTTTCACTTCATAGAATTTGTTCAATTCTTCATTTCCCCTGTATCAGAAAACTGTCATTATAAATCAGAGAGTTGAACTATTCACTCTTTTCAGTATTGTACTTTGTATCTGCAACAAAAAGCTGTCAGTGAAAGATGTGGGGCTTGGGTAAAAAAATGGATTCTTTTGGCTGGAGGGCAAGGCCATATACCTAGAAATATGCTTTCATAGTGACTCACTCAAATTGCTACAGGATTTTGTTGGCTATACTCATCAAAATAGGTGGAGAGGAAGAAATCTGCAAAACCAATTCCAGTCTCTAAAAACAAATGTCTAAACCTGGAGCCTTCACTGGCATCACTAAAGCCCTCCTAGTAATCCAGATTAGTAAATATTTCTTGTTAAATATTACTTGATTACTCCATATTAATTGATTACTCAATATTTTTTCCNGGAAGAAATCTGCAAAACCAATTCCAGTCTCTAAAAACAAATGTCTAAACCTGGAGCCTTCACTGGCATCACTAAAGCCCTCCTAGTAATCCAGATTAGTAAATATTTCTTGTTAAATATTACTTGATTACTCCATATTAATTGATTACTCAATATTTTTTCCTGTAAAAATTTGGGCTACATATTAAAAGTAAAATAAAAATGACTTGTACCTTATGGGGGTAATTGTTGTTAAGAGATCACATAATATAAAAATAGAGATCATGACTGACTTGGAATATTGTTTGTCTCCTTTTACACACAGCTAAATACTATTCACTTCTATATCTTAGCTTAAATAATTCTTCCTTTATCTCCTTACCAAACTTGGCTCCTCTTGAGTTTGTATACTCAACATAGAAGTTGGAAGAAAAGTGGAGGGCAACCCCAAGCAGGAAAGTTCATGTTTGAAATGTCTAACAAACAGGCAGAGCTTGGAAATAGGTGGTTGGACACAGGTTTGAAACTCAGTGATGAGACCAGGCCTGGAAATAAACNTGGTATAATACTTTTCACAACATTGATTCTCCCAGTCCAATAATATGGTATATCTCTGTGTGTCATTTTTTAAATTTCTTTCATCAGTATCTTTATAATTTTCAGAGTACAGCTCTTTTACTTCCTTAGGTAGGTTTATTCCTAGGTATTTTATTCTTTTTAATGCAATGGTAAATGGGATTGTTCCCTTAATTTCTCTTTCTGATCTTTCGTTCTTAGTATATAGAAATCCAAGTTATTTCTGTGTATTAATTTCAGATCCTACAAATTTACCAGATTTATTGATGAGCTCTAGTAGTTTTCTGGTAACATCTTTAGGATTTTCTATGTATAGTATGTCATCTGCAAGCAGTGACAGTTTTACTCCTTTTTCAGCTTGAATGCCCTTTTTTCTTCTCTGACTGCCATAGCTAGGACTTTCAAAACTATGTTGAATAAAACTGGCAAGAGTGGATATCCTTGTCTTGTTCCTGATCTTAGAGGAAATGTTTTCAATTTTTCAACATTGAGAATGGTGTTTTCTGTGGGTTTATCATATATGGCCTTTATTATATTGAGAAAGCTCCCTCTGTGCCCATTTTCTGGAGAGTTTTTATCATGAATGGGTGCTGAATTTTGTCAAAAACTTTTTCTGTCTCTATTGAGATGATCATATGGTTCTTATTCTTTAGTTTGTTAATGTAGTGTTAGTGTAGTGTACATATACTACATTATGTACATTATCACATACACTACATATGACTGATTGTCATATATTGAAGATACTTTGAATCTCTTGGATAAATCCTATTTGATTATGGTGTATGATCTTTTCAATTCAGTTCAGTCGCTCAGTCGTGTCCGACTCTTTGCGACCACATGAATCGCAGCACGCCTGGCCTCNTGACTGATTGTCATATATTGAAGATACTTTGAATCTCTTGGATAAATCCTATTTGATTATGGTGTATGATCTTTTCAATTCAGTTCAGTCGCTCAGTCGTGTCCGACTCTTTGCGACCACATGAATCGCAGCACGCCTGGCCTCCCTGTCCATCACCATCTCCCGGAGTTCACTCAGACTCACGTCCGTCGAGTCTGTGATGCCATCCAGCCATCTCATCCTCTGTCGTCCCCTTCTCCTCCTGCCCCCAATCCTTCCCAGCATCAGAGTCTTTTTCCAATGAGTCAACTCTTCGCATGAGGTGGCCAAATGTGCTGTTAGATTCAATTTGCTGTATGATCTTTTGTTACTTTATTTTTGTAGACTCGAAGTGGCAGAATTGAAATAAGTCTAGAATAAGAACTAAGAAGCAAAAGCTTCATCTTCAGCTTAGCCAATAACCAGCTGTACAGTGAGTCAGAACTCTGGGCCTCATCTGTGAAAAGCTGTGAAATGTTTTCTCACTCTATTAAAAGGTCTGGATCTTTTTATTTTTCTAATTTATGTCTCAGCATCTGTTGAGTACTCTCTACTGTAACCTGCCTACAAAGAACATTTAAAAATTATTCAGTTAATATATTCAAGAAGTAGAATTTACAGTTTGCTTGGCTTTATAAACTTAAAATACTGGAAATTATCTTCAGGGTTGGTGACTTCCAAATCCTCATGTAAAGTACGTTTTCTTATAATCATGCTAATATGTGATTGAATTCAGTTTGCTAATATTTTGTTGAGGATTTTTGTGTCTGTTCATCAGGGATTGTGACCTGCAGTTTTCTTTCCTTGGTCTGTCTTTTTCTGGCTTTGCTTTCAGGGTAATCGTGACCTTGTAAAATGAGTTTGGAATCATTTTCTTTTCTTCAACTTTTGAAAGACTTTGAGAAGGATTGACATTAATTCTTTAAATGTTTGGAAGAATTCACCATAAAATCATTTGTTCATAGACTTTTCTTCGCTGGGAGATTTTTGATTACTGAATCAAACTCCTTGATTGCTATTGGTCTGTTAAGATTGTCTATTTCTTCATGATTTCGTCTTGGTAGGTGATATAGTTCTATTAGTCTATCCATTTCTTTAAAAGTTCTCCCTCTAGAAGCACCACCACCTCCCCACCCCATGTACTGGCTGCAGGCGGGGCTCCCAGAGGTATTACGTGGCTGAAGATGTGGGGTCTTCTCCCTACTAGTCAGTGGCCCTCCAGTTCTTGTGCCTCACCTTGTGTCAGCTCTATCTCCAGCTAGGTGTGCAGGGCTTGTGTTGGATTTCAGATCCAGTGGGGGTCAGAGGCCCAAGCTCTGCCAGCATGGCCTTGACCCCAGAGTTGCCCTGCCTTTCCCACTGTGCACCTGGCTGCAATAGCAGAGTGGAGAGCTTAATTTTGGAGTTAGTTCCTGAATCAGTCATCTCACCATGGGAAATCTTATTTTAAAATTTAAAAGAGACTTTTCTAAAAGTTCTCCCTCTTTTCTGAGGCAATTAGCCTCCCCTTCTCCATTGGTTGGGGTTGGGGGGTGGTGTTTACTCTGTGGAAACGCTGCACACTATGTTGTTGTGAATAGCAGGTACAACGAGGGGGTGGAGGGTTAGGTAAGACATCATATGAAAACAGGGGGATTAAATGAAAACCATACTGAAAGGTGAACTGTGTGTGTGTTCTAAGTCACTTCAGTTATGTCTGACTCTTTGAGACACTATGGACTGTAGCCTACCAGGCTCCTCTGTCCATGGGATTCTCCAGGCAAAAATACTGGACTGGGTTTCCACACTCTCTCTCAAGGGATCTTCCTGACCCAGGGATTGAACCTGCGTCTTGTGTCTCCTGCCTTGGCAAGCAGGTTCTTTACCACTGGTACCATATGGGAAGCCCAAAAGGTGAACTACTCTGTCCCAAAACCTAGGCCTCATTTGACTCCCACAGTACTACCAGCCAACCTTCTAATATCGGGGCAAAATACTGAAATATATCTTTGGAGAAATTGACCAAAGTGAGAGCAAAGGTACTAACTTGGGAGATGCAGGGACTACATCCAACAATACTGCTGGATCCAGAGCTCCTCTTCACAACGCGGCTTGCCAGTTCACCAATTCTTCCACCCAATCAGCTTTTTAAGCATTTCATCCTTAAAAGAGATGCTGCCACCAGTCTTCTGGGAGGGGAGAGGGACTGGAGGTTGAATCAATCACCAATGGCCAATGATGTAATCACTCATGACAATGTAGTGAAGCTTCCATAAAAGCTGGAGGATGGGTCTGGAGAGCTTCCAGGTTGGTGAGCATGTGGAGAGTAGGAGAAGTTGTACACTGGGGTGGGGGAGTGTGGAAGCTGCACACAGTTCCCCTGTGTGCCTCTTCCACCTGGCTCTTCCTAAGTTTCATCCCTTTATAGTAAACCAGTGATGTAGTAAGTACAGTGCTTCTTTGGGATCTATAAGCCATTCTAGCAAATTTATCAAACTTCTAATTTATAGCCAATCATAACTTGTGACTGGCAGCTGAAGTCTAAGGAGGGTATCACTAGACCCTGTAGTTTATAGCAGGTTTATCAGAAGAAGCAAAAATAACCTGAAACTTTTCCTGTTATTTATCAAGTTGAGCTTATTCCCTGCTATTCCTGGATTTCTGAGAGTTTTTGTAGTTTTTATTACGACTAGGTGCTGAATTTTATCAAATACTTTATCAATGTGATCATGTGATTTTAATTCTTTAGCTTGTTGATGTGGTGGATAATATTGACTAATTTTCAAATATTGACTATTCTAAACCCTACTTGATTATTTTAAATATTTTTATGTATCAGTTTAGTTCAGTTCAGTNTAAAACTAACATTTCCTTATTACAGAACAAACCTTCAGATAAGAGTCTTGAAGACCTTCAAATGAGAGCTGATGAGTTTGTGGATATGTTGGATTATATCTTAAACACTGCTGTCATTTAAACATTAAGATATGGTTATATGTTCAAATTACCAAGATATATGGATTTTTAACTAATCTATCCAAATGTTCAGATGCCAACTGAACTTGCAACAATAACAACAAAAGCTATTTGATCTATTTACTATCTTTTCATTTCAGGTTATGATTTTGTAACCAGCACCTGGCAAAGAATAAGCATTAGGATCCAAATCTCTAGAGCAGTTCATGCTTTCAGTCTGGGGCAGTGTAACACCAGCTCACAGGTGGGCTCAGGTGAACCACACAAGGACCAGAAGCGATGTAAACACAGACCCACATCACACACGTGTGCAAACTCCACGATCTTCCAGTGACGAAGCACTGAGCTACTGAACTCGAAGTGTCCAACATTAATTAATGGCCAAGATTCTCACAACTTTTAGAAACCTCTAATACGTATTACAGTAATGAAGACCACATTTATACAAACCATGAGTGACTTCTTGTAGGCTCACCCTTTTCTTTTATTAGAGTTTAGGTTTGCAACAACTCCACATGACTGTAGTGAAAGTGCATCTCACACCCTAACCCACTGAAGTGAGGCAGACACAGACCTGCACACACTTGATATGTGTAAAGCATTCTGAATGCTTCAGAGGGTCTCAAGTTGAAGCACTTCTTCAACAAGCTCCATAGTTGAAGCACTTCACCTTGTTTTATTGGGACTCAGATTGTCCTTTGCATTTTTATTACCATCTTTCTCCTCCTGGACATGTCACTCTCAATCAAGATAAGCTGATAGGCAGACAGATGTACACAGCACACACCCAGGAAAATCTGGACCAAAGGTACTTTATTGCTTTAAGAACAAAGGTCTGTAACATCACCTCTACAGCGAAATATTTATAAAAAGATGTTACTGATGCCCTTAGGTGTGCACACAAATAGTATCTCAGCCATGGTAAACCACTATTAGAAGATTGTAACATTACCAAATGTACAGAAGATCCTGACCATAAGAAGGACAAGAAATAGATGTTGCAAGGGCACACACACACACATGCACATGCACGCACGTGTGCACACACACACTGACACACACACAGACACACACACACACAGTAAAGCAATTGGAGATTCATTCCCTGTGGACCAAAACTCCCAAGACAAGAATAGCAGGACAATTAAGGGAAGAGACTGGTCCCTGCCCAGACCACGTTGTTTCTCATTCTCAAAGTCAGGAAACCTCCGTGACCACATATGAGAAAAAAAGGGTCCTCCTGGAGGTCAAAGGGGAGTGATGCTAACTAATGACAGGCTACCCACAGGCCTCTTCAGTAGAATCCATCTTGGCTAAGAGATGCGAGTGAACACATGGGAGGATCCTCAGTTCAGTTCAACTGTTCAGTTGTGTCCGACTCTTTGCGACCCCATGAATCACAGCACGCCAGGCCTCCCTGTCCATCACCAACTCCTGGAGTTTACTCAAACTCATGTCCATTGAGTTGGTGATGCCATCCAACCATCTCATCCCCTGTTGTTCCCTTCTCCTGCCTTCAATATTTCCCTGCATCAGGGTATTTTCCAGTGAGGCAGTTCTTCCCATAAGGTGGCCAAATATTGGAGTTTCAGCTTTAGCATCAGTCTTTCCAATGAATATTCAGGACTGATATCCTTTAGGATGGACTGGTTGGATCTCTTTGCTGTCCAAGGGACTCTCAATTCTTCTCCAACACCACAGTTCAAAAGCATCAATTCTTCGGTGCTCAGCTCTCTTTATGGTCCAACTCTCACATCCATATATGACCACTGGAAAACCCATAGCTTTGACTAGACAGACCTTTGTTGGCAAAATAATGTCTCTGCTTTTGAATATGCTGTCTGGATTGGTCATAACTTTCCTTCCAAGGAGTAAGCATCTTTTAATTTTGTTGCTGCAATTGCCACCTGCAGTGATTTTGGCACCCAGAAAAATAAAGTCAGCCACTGTTTCCACTGTTTCCCCATCTATCTGCCATGAAGTGATGAGACCGGATGCCATGATCTTAGTTTCCTCAATGTTGAGCTTTTAGCCAACTTTTTCACTCTCCTCTTTCACTCTCATCAAGAGGCTTTTTAGCTCCTCTTCACTTTCTGCCATAGGGTGGTGTCATCTGCATATCTGAGGTTATTGATATTTCTCCCGGCAATCTTGATTCCACCTTGTGCTTCTTCCAGCCCAGCGTTTCTCATGATGTACTCTGCATAGAAGTTAAATAAGCAGGGTGACAATATACAGCCTTGACGTACTCCTTTTCTTATTTGGAACCAGTCTGTTGTTCCATGTCTAGTTCTAACTGTTGCTTCCTGACNTGGTGTTGGAGAAGGCTCTTGAGAGTCCCTTGGACAGCAAGGAGATCCAACCAGTCCATCCTAAAGGAATTCAGTCCTGGGTGTTCATTGGAAGAGCTGATGCTAAAGGTGAAACTCCAGTACTTTGGCCACCTCATATAAAGAGTTGACTCATTTGAAAAGACCCTGATGCTGGGAAAGTTTGGGGGCAGGAAGAGAAAGGGACAACAGAGTATGAGATGGCTCGGTGACATCTCCAACTCGATGGACATGAATTTGAGTGAGCTTTTGGAGTTGGTGATGGACAGGGAGGTGTGGCATCACGTGCGATTCGTGGGGTCACAAAGAGTTGGACATGACTGAGTGACTGAACTAAACTGAATTTTCATTTACCTACCTAAAATTTTATTGATTTGCTTTTTTCAGCTCTATCAAGCTATTGACCATTCTGTTGAATTCTTCTGTTTTTCATTGTTGTGCTTTGATTTCTAGCACTGCTTGTTTCTAATGTCTTATTTTCATTTCTCTACTGGATGTATCTGATTGTCAAGCTTTTGTATTATTGTCTTTAAAATATTTATCATGGTTCAGTTCAGTGGCTCAGTCATGTCCAACTCTTTCAGATCCCATGGACTACAACATTCCAGGCTCCCCTTTCCATCCCCAACACTCAGAGATTGCTCAATCTCTTTGTCATCGTGTCAGTGATGTCATCCTACCGTCTCATCCTCTGTCATCCCCTGCTCCTCATTCCTTCACTCTTTCCCAGAATCAAGGTATTTTCTAAGGAGTCAGTTCTTCACATCAGGTGGCCAAAGTATTGGCGTTTCAGCTTCAGCGTTAGTCCTTCCAAAGAATATTTAGGACTGATTTCCTTTAGGATTGACTGCTTTGATTTCCTTGCATCCCAAAGGACCCTCAAGTGTCTTCCTCAACACCACAGGTGAAAATCATCAGTTCTTCAGTGCTTAGCTTACTTTATAGTCCAACTCTCACATCCATACATGACTACTGGATAAACTATAGCTTTGATTAGATGACCTTTGTTGGCAAAGTAATATTTCTGCTTTTTANAAATCATCAGTTCTTCAGTGCTTAGCTTACTTTATAGTCCAACTCTCACATCCATACATGACTACTGGATAAACTATAGCTTTGATTAGATGACCTTTGTTGGCAAAGTAATATTTCTGCTTTTTAATATGCTGTCTAGGTTGGTCATAGCTTTTTTTCTAAGGAGTAAACATCTTTTAATTTCATGGCTGTAGTCATCATCTGCAGTAATTTTGGATGCCAAGAAAATAGTCTGTCACTATTTCCATTGTTTCTCCATCTATCTGCCATGAAAGTGATGAGACCAGATGCCAAGATCTTTGTTTTTTGAATGTTGAGTTTTAAGTGAAATTTTTCACTCTCTTCTCTCACTTTCATCAACAGGCTCTTTAGTTCCTCTTTGCTTTCTGCCATTAGAGTGATACCATTTACATATCTGACATTATTGATATTTCTCTGGGTAATGTGGATTCCAGGTTGTGCTTTATCCAGCCCAGAATTTCACATGATGTATTCTGCATGTAAGTTAAATAAGTAGGATGACAATATATAGCCTTGAGTTACTCTTTCCACAATTATTAATCGGTCAGCTGTTCCATGTGTGGTTCTAACTGTTGCTTCTTGACCTGCATACAGATTTCTCAGGAGCCAGATAATGTCGTCTGGTTTTCCATCTCTTTTAGAATTTTCCACAGTTTATCCTAGTTATTTAAATTATCTATCTGATTAATCCAACAACTCCATTATATCTTATTATGTTTATGATGATAATTTTATGTCTTCAGACAGATTTGATTCTCACCTTTTTGTGTACCTCAGAAATTTCTGACTCATGCCAGACATATTGTAAAACAAGGATGACACAGAGGAAATCAGTTTATGTTTAAAAATGAGCATACTTTTCCTCCTGCTAGTTCTTTACTGTGGGTTTTTCAATTCCTCTAGTCAGGAATTGGGCTTGTGCAACTTTTTTTTGTTTGTTTGTTTTATAATAGATCCTGTAAGTGTACTGAGGACTCAAATTCTCCAGTTATTCTTTGTGTTAAGTAGATATACTTTTCTCCAGGGAAATTTCCCAATCCAGGCATCTAACCCATGTCTCCTGCTTTGCAGGAGGATTCTTTAGCAACTGAGCTACCAGGGAAGCCCAAGAATACTGGAATAGTTATCCTGTCCCTTCTCAGCAGATCTCCAAACCTAGGAATTGAACCAGGGTCTAATGCATTACAGGTGGATTCATTACCAGCTGAACAAACAGGGAAGTCCACTTTTATTTTGAATGTGGGTAAATTTGCAATTTCTACCTTCATACTTAGTTTATTTATCTTCACCTTTGTTTTGGTTCCCAGACAGAGAAACTGTCTCTTGCAGCTCTCTCAGTTGTGTTCCCCTCAATGATTTCATTCAGTGCTTATTTGAGATGTGGATGGTGTATGTGTGTGTGTGTGTGATTTAGAGGGTTGAGGGTAGGTATTCTCTGATGTTTTCATTGACTTCAATTTTGGTTAGGCACTATAAACCTGGGTACCAGGAGTATGGCTCACAAAAGTATTTCTGTTCTCATCCAGAGGTAATACTGTGCCTATTATGTTTTAATATTCATCACCCAAAAGCAGTTTTGTGTTTTGTGTGTGTCTATGTGTGTGCACGTACATGTGTTTGCACCTGTTTCCTTTCTTCAACTGTACTGTTTTTCTACCTATGCCATCAGTTCAGTTCAGTCACTCAGTCATGTCCGACTCTGTGACCCCATGAATTGCCGCATGCCAGGCCTCCCTGTCCATCACCGACTCCCAGAGTTCACCCATACTCACGTCCATCGAGTCCGTGATGCCATCCAGCCATCTCATCCTCGGTCGTCCCCTTCTCCTTCTGCCCNGATGAGACCAGGCCTGGAAATAAACTAATGATCTGGATAAAGTGGTAAGAGAGTGTAGATAGAGAAGAGATCTGTGTTGATAAACATTTGAATGTTGAATAGAGGCTAAATGTTGCAGAGAGAATTAAAAAAGACTGGCCAGTGATGTCAATTAAGTCCAAATAGGAGGACGCACCAATTGTGTTGAGCCTGTAGAGAAGTCAAGAGAAATGACTCTCTTGTCAAGGAGAAGTCAAGACAGAGAGATTTTCTCATCTGGGATACTCTTTTCAATGTGTCGTTCTTAACTCATCCCTTGATTCAGATGAATACTACTTCCTTGAGTAAATTTTTTATTTTTCTTTGGGGAAGTTTCTTCCTATCCACTCTACTTTCTCCAAGATGGCTCTTGCAATTTTGCTATTGCTGAGCTAAACATCTGTCTCCTTTCTTGGATTGTAAGCTCTTGCAGTGTAGGGCCATATCTTTTTTGTTTACCACCATGTTCCCAGGACTCAGCCCTGCAAATACCACATAGTAACTACTAAGACATTTACTGAATAAATGAATAAACAATGAACTAGACGTTTTACATTTTTCTCTTTTCCCCCAAGTCAAGAGAGTATGTAAAACTGTCCTCTCCTCCTCTACAATTTATTTTTGTTGTTATTTTAAAGAATTGCTGTCTAATATGATTTGCATCTCCCATTTTCCCTGTCTTCCTTCCTAGTTACCTTTTTCAAGATGTATGCTTAGACTGTGTGTGAAAGTTGCTCAGTCATGTCTGACTCTTTGCGACCCCATGGACCATAGTGTGCCAGGCTCATCTGTTAATGGGATTCTCCAGGCAAGAACACTGGAGTGGGTAACTGTTCCCTTCTCCAGGGGATCTTCCCAACCCAGGGATCAAATCCAGGTGTCCTGCATTGCAGGTAGATTCTTTACTGTCTGAACCACCAGAGAAGTCCAGTATAAAATCTAGGGCATATCTATATTCCACATTTCTATGCTTTTTTTTTTAATTTATTGGTGTATAGTTGATATACAATGTTATTTTCTGCTATATAGAAAAGTGAGTCAGTTATGCATATATCTATATCTACTCTTTTTCATATTCTTTCCCCATTTAGGTCATTATAGAGTATTGAGAAGAGCTCCCTGTGCCATACAGCAGGTACTTACAAGTTATCTATTTTATACATATATACATTTTATACACACACAGATATATATATATAGTAGTATGTGTATGTTGATCCCGATATCCCAATTTATCCCTTTCCCTTTGGTGACCATAAGTTTGTTTTCTACATCTGTGACTCTATTTCTGGTTTGTAAATGAGTTCATTTGTACCATTTTTTTTAAGATTTCATATATAAGTAATATCAGATATTTGTTTATTTTTTTTATTTCCATTACTCTAGGAGATGGATGAAAAAAGTTCTTACTGCAGTTTATGTTAATGTTCTGCCTATGCTTTCCTCTAAGAGTTAAAGTGTCTGGCCTTACATTTAGGTCTTTAATCCATTTTGAGTTTATTTTTCTGTCTGGTGCTAGGGAGTGGTCTAATTTCATTCTTTTACATGTAACTGTCCAGTTTTCCTCGCTCACTTATTGAAGAGATTTTCTCCATTGTATATTCCTTTCTCCTTTGTTGTAGATTAGGTGACCATAGGTGTTGGGTTTATCTCTGGGCTTTCTACCTGTTCATTTGTCTATATTTCTGTTTTTGTGCCTGAACCATGGTATTTTGATGACTAGGTGTGTAGTATAGTCTGAAGTCAGAAAACCTGATTTCTTAAGCTTTGTTTTTCTTTCTTAAGATTGCTTTGGCTATTTGGGATCTTTTGTGCTTCCATATAAACTGTAATTATTTGTTCTAATTCTGTTATTTTAAAAAAGCCATTTGTAATTTGGTAGGGATTGCATTGAAGCTGTAGATCGCTTTGGGTGGTATAATACTTTTCACAACATTGATTCTCCCAGTCCAATAATATGGTATATCTCTGTGTGTCATTTTTTAAATTTCTTTCATCAGTATCTTTATAATTTTCAGAGTACAGCTCTTTTACTTCCTTAGGTAGGTTTATTCCTAGGTATTTTATTCTTTTTAATGCAATGGTAAATGGGATTGTTCCCTTAATTTCTCTTTCTGATCTTTCGTTCTTAGTATATAGAAATCCAAGTTATTTCTGTGTATTAATTTCAGATCCTACAAATTTACCAGATTTATTGATGAGCTCTAGTAGTTTTCTGGTAACATCTTTAGGATTTTCTATGTATAGTATGTCATCTGCAAGCAGTGACAGTTTTACTCCTTTTTCAGCTTGAATGCCCTTTTTTCTTCTCTGACTGCCATAGCTAGGACTTTCAAAACTATGTTGAATAAAACTGGCAAGAGTGGATATCCTTGTCTTGTTCCTGATCTTAGAGGAAATGTTTTCAATTTTTCAACATTGAGAATGGTGTTTTCTGTGGGTTTATCATATATGGCCTTTATTATATTGAGAAAGCTCCCTCTGTGCCCATTTTCTGGAGAGTTTTTATCATGAATGGGTGCTGAATTTTGTCAAAAACTTTTTCTGTCTCTATTGAGATGATCATATGGTTCTTATTCTTTAGTTTGTTAATGTAGTGTTAGTGTAGTATACATATACTACATTATGTACATTATCACATACACTACATATGACTGATTGTCATATATTGAAGATACTTTGAATCTCTTGGATAAATCCTATTTGATTATGGTGTATGATCTTTTCAATTCAGTTCAGTCGCTCAGTCGTGTCCGACTCTTTGCGACCACATGAATCGCAGCACGCCTGGCCTCCCTGTCCATCACCATCTCCCGGAGTTCACTCAGACTCACGTCCGTCGAGTCTGTGATGCCATCCAGCCATCTCATCCTCTGTCGTCCCCTTCTCCTCCTGCCCCCAATCCTTCCCAGCATCAGAGTCTTTTTCCAATGAGTCAACTCTTCGCATGAGGTGGCCAAATGTGCTGTTAGATTCAATTTGCTGTATGATCTTTTGTTACTTTATTTTTGTAGACTCGAAGTGGCAGAATTGAAATAAGTCTAGAATAAGAACTAAGAAGCAAAAGCTTCATCTTCAGCTTAGCCAATAACCAGCTGTACAGTGAGTCAGAACTCTGGGCCTCATCTGTGAAAAGCTGTGAAATGTTTTCTCACTCTATTAAAAGGTCTGGATCTTTTTATTTTTCTAATTTATGTCTCAGCATCTGTTGAGTACTCTCTACTGTAACCTGCCTACAAAGAACATTTAAAAATTATTCAGTTAATATATTCAAGAAGTAGAATTTACAGTTTGCTTGGCTTTATAAACTTAAAATACTGGAAATTATCTTCAGGGTTGGTGACTTCCAAATCCTCATGTAAAGTACGTTTTCTTATAATCATGCTAATATGTGATTGAATTCAGTTTGCTAATATTTTGTTGAGGATTTTTGTGTCTGTTCATCAGGGATTGTGACCTGCAGTTTTCTTTCCTTGGTCTGTCTTTTTCTGGCTTTGCTTTCAGGGTAATCGTGACCTTGTAAAATGAGTTTGGAATCATTTTCTTTTCTTCAACTTTTGAAAGACTTTGAGAAGGATTGACATTAATTCTTTAAATGTTTGGAAGAATTCACCATAAAATCATTTGTTCATAGACTTTTCTTCGCTGGGAGATTTTTGATTACTGAATCAAACTCCTTGATTGCTATTGGTCTGTTAAGATTGTCTATTTCTTCATGATTTCGTCTTGGTAGGTGATATAGTTCTATTAGTCTATCCATTTCTTTAAAAGTTCTCCCTCTAGAAGCACCACCACCTCCCCACCCCATGTACTGGCTGCAGGCGGGGCTCCCAGAGGTGTTACGTGGCTGAAGATGTGGGGTCTTCTCCCTACTAGTCAGTGGCCCTCCAGTTCTTGTGCCTCACCTTGTGTCAGCTCTATCTCCAGCTAGGTGTGCAGGGCTTGTGTTGGATTTCAGATCCAGTGGGGGTCAGAGGCCCAAGCTCTGCCAGCATGGCCTTGACCCCAGAGTTGCCCTGCCTTTCCCACTGTGCACCTGGCTGCAATAGCAGAGTGGAGAGCTTAATTTTGGAGTTAGTTCCTGAATCAGTCATCTCACCATGGGAAATCTTATTTTAAAATTTAAAAGAGACTTTTCTAAAAGTTCTCCCTCTTTTCTGAGGCAATTAGCCTCCCCTTCTCCATTGGTTGGGGTTGGGGGGTGGTGTTTACTCTGTGGAAACGCTGCACACTATGTTGTTGTGAATAGCAGGTACAACGAGGGGGTGGAGGGTTAGGTAAGACATCATATGAAAACAGGGGGATTAAATGAAAACCATACTGAAAGGTGAACTGTGTGTGTGTTCTAAGTCACTTCAGTTATGTCTGACTCTTTGAGACACTATGGACTGTAGCCTACCAGGCTCCTCTGTCCATGGGATTCTCCAGGCAAAAATACTGGACTGGGTTTCCACACTCTCTCTCAAGGGATCTTCCTGACCCAGGGATTGAACCTGCGTCTTGTGTCTCCTGCCTTGGCAAGCAGGTTCTTTACCACTGGTACCATATGGGAAGCCCAAAAGGTGAACTACTCTGTCCCAAAACCTAGGCCTCATTTGACTCCCACAGTACTACCAGCCAACCTTCTAATATCGGGGCAAAATACTGAAATATATCTTTGGAGAAATTGACCAAAGTGAGAGCAAAGGTACTAACTTGGGAGATGCAGGGACTACATCCAACAATACTGCTGGATCCAGAGCTCCTCTTCACAACGCGGCTTGCCAGTTCACCAATTCTTCCACCCAATCAGCTTTTTAAGCATTTCATCCTTAAAAGAGATGCTGCCACCAGTCTTCTGGGAGGGGAGAGGGACTGGAGGTTGAATCAATCACCAATGGCCAATGATGTAATCACTCATGACAATGTAGTGAAGCTTCCATAAAAGCTGGAGGATGGGTCTGGAGAGCTTCCAGGTTGGTGAGCATGTGGAGAGTAGGAGAAGTTGTACACTGGGGTGGGGGAGTGTGGAAGCTGCACACAGTTCCCCTGTGTGCCTCTTCCACCTGGCTCTTCCTAAGTTTCATCCCTTTATAGTAAACCAGTGATGTAGTAAGTACAGTGCTTCTTTGGGATCTATAAGCCATTCTAGCAAATTTATCAAACTTCTAATTTATAGCCAATCATAACTTGTGACTGGCAGCTGAAGTCTAAGGAGGGTATCACTAGACCCTGTAGTTTATAGCAGGTTTATCAGAAGAAGCAAAAATAACCTGAAACTTTTCCTGTTATTTATCAAGTTGAGCTTATTCCCTGCTATTCCTGGATTTCTGAGAGTTTTTGTAGTTTTTATTACGACTAGGTGCTGAATTTTATCAAATACTTTATCAATGTGATCATGTGATTTTAATTCTTTAGCTTGTTGATGTGGTGGATAATATTGACTAATTTTCAAATATTGACTATTCTAAACCCTACTTGATTATTTTAAATATTTTTATGTATCAGTTTAGTTCAGTTCAGTCGCTCAGTTTTGTCCAACTCTTTGCGACCCCATGAATTGCAGCACGCCAGGCCTCCCTGTCCATCANCAGTTTCTTTACCACTAGTGCCACCTGGTAAGCCTACCCTATCCATGCTGCTGCTACTGCTGCTAAGTCTCTTCAATGCGACCCCAGAGACGGCAGCCCACCAGGCTCCCCCATCTCTGGGATTCTCCAAGCAAGAACACTGGAGAGGGTTGCCATTTCCTTCTCCAGTGCATGAAAGTGAAAGTGAACTGACTCAGTCCTGTCCGACTCTTAGCGACCCCATGGACTGCAACCCACCAGGCTCCTCCGTCCGTGGGATTTTCCAGGCCAAAAGGTAGCTGTTACATGTTTATTAATATTCAGCAAAGAAGACTTAAAATGAGGTGTTCAATTCAGTTCGATTCAGTTGCTCAGTCATGTCCTACTCCTTGTGACCCCATGGACTGCAGCACCCCAGGCTTCCCTATCCTTTACCGACTCCCAGAATTTACTCAAACTCATGTCCATTGAGTCGGTGATGCCATCCAACCATCTCATCCTCTGCCATGCCCTTTTCCTCCCACCTTCAAATCTTTCCCAGCATCAGGGTCTTTTCTAGTGAGTCAGCTCTTCGCATCATGTGGCCATAGTATTGGAGTTTCAGCTTCAGCATCAATCCTTCCAATGAATATTCAGGACTGATTTCCTTTAGGATGGACTGGTAGGATCTCCTTGCAGTCTAAGAGTCTCTCAAGGGACTCTCAAGAGTCTTCTCCAGCATCACAGTTGAAAAGCATCAATTCTTCAGCACTCAGTTTTCTTTATATCCAATTCTCACATCCATACATGACTACTGGAAAAACAATAGCTTTGACTAGACAGACCTTTGTTGGCAAAGTAATGTCTCTGTTTTTTAATGTGCTGCCTAGGTTGGTCACAACTTTTCTTCCAAGGAGTAAGCGTCTTTTAATTTCATGGCTGCAATCACCATCTGCAGTGATTTTGGAGCCCAAAATTCATTATATATTCAATTATAATAAATAAAAATTCAATTATGTATAACTGAATTCTATTTGTTATATCTCAATACTGTGCATCTATCTCCATGTAGGATATAACTCTGTAGTTTTCTTTTTTGTTGTTCTTTGTCTTGTTTAATGCCAGAGGAATGCCTATTTCATGGAACAAGTTAGAAAGTGTCCCCCTTTATCTAATTTTCTGGAAAAATTTCACAGAATATGTGTTAATTGCTCTTTAAACACGTGATCAGATTCTTCAGCCAAACCATCTGGCTGTGGAGATTTCTTTTTTAGAGGAATTTTAAATTACAAATTCAAAAAATCTATGTAACATATTTTTAGTGTTATATATTTTATACCAGTTTCACAGTTGTGAACAGTTTATACTCTTTGAGAAATTGGTACATTTCATCTAATTGTCAGTTTTATCTCTGTAGAGGTATTTATGGTATTCCCTTATTATCCTTTTGATGTCTATAGCGTCTGTAGTGATATAGCCTGTTTCATTCCCGAAACTAATAGGTTGCTTCTTTACGTTTTTTTTTTTTCCCCTTTGCCATTATTACTATGGCTTATCAATTTTGTTTTCTTTGAAAGAACCAGCATACCTCTGCCTCATTATTGTGGTTGATCAGCTACTAAGTTGTGTTTGACTCTATGCAACCCCATAAACTGCAGGACACCAGGCTTCCTTGTCCTTCACTATCCCCCTGAGTTTGCTCTAACTCATGTCCATTGAGTCAGTGATGCCCCCTCTTGAATGATTATATTGACTGATTTTCAAATATTGAATCAGCCTTGCTTTCCTATTCTAAACCCCATTTGATTATTTTAAATATTTTTATGTATAACTATTCTATATGTTATATCTCAGTGCTGTGCATCTATCTCCATGTAGGATATATAATACTGTGCATCTGTCTCTATGTTGCCCCTTCTCCTCTTGCCCTCAGTCTTTCCTAGAATCAGGGTCTTTTCCAGCAAGTCAGTTCTTCGTGTCAGGTTGCCAAAGTATTGGAGCTTCGGCTTCAGCATCAGTCCTTCCAATGATTATTCAGGGTTGATTTTCCTTTAGGATCGACTGGTTTATCTCCTGGTTGTCCAAGGGACTCTCTTCTTTCTGTACCATTAGTTTTCTCTATTGTTTTTCCATTCCTGTTTATATTTACTTCTATTCTCGTTATTTGATTCCTTTCTCTTGTATTTGGTACATTGTGTTCTTTTTTCTAATTTTTTAAGTTGGAAGCTTAGAATATTGATTGAAGGCTTTTTTGCTTATGGCAAATAGATGGGGAAACAGTAGATACAGTGACAGGCTTTATCTTGGGGGGCTCCAAAATCACTGCAGATGGTGACTGAAGCCATGAAATTAAAAGATGCTTACTCCTTGGAAGAAAAGTCATGACCAACCTAGATAGTACATTCAAAAGCAGAGACATTACTTTGCCAATAAAGATCTATCTAGTCAAAGCTATAGTTTTTCCAGTAGTCATGTATGGATGTGAGAGATGGACTATAAAGAAAGCTGAGCACTGAAGAACGGATGCTTTTAAACTGTGGTGTTGGGAAAGACTCTTGAGAATACCTTGGACAGCAAGGAGATCCAATCAGTCCATCCTAAAGGAAATTAGTCCTGAATATTCATTGGAAGGACTGAGGTTGAACCTGAAACTCCCAGTACTTTGGCCACCTGATGCTAAGGACTGACTCACTGGAAAAGACCCTGATGCTCGGAAAGACTGAGGGCAGGAGGAGAAGGGGATGAAAGAGGATGAGGTGGTTGGATGGCATCACTGACTCAATGGACAAGAGTTTGAGTAAATTCCAGGAGTTAGCAATGAACAGTGAGGCCTGGTGTGCTGCAGTCCGTGGGGTCTCAAAGATTTGGACACAACTGAGCAACTGAACTGAACTGAACAGATACTTCATTTTCTGCAAATGAAAGGTTTGTGGCAATACTTCACTGAGCAAATCTTCTGGCACATTCCAACAGCACGTGCTCACTTTGTGTCTCTGTGTTTCATTTTGGTAATTCTCACACTGTTTCATATTTTTTCATGGTGTTAGTGTGCTGTTGTTTAATGGAACATTCTGTTCCATTAGTGTACTGTTAGTGTGCTGTTTTTCATCTATAGTGTGCTGTTGTTTAATGGAACATTCTCTAAATGTTGATTAGATCCTGTAGGTTGATGATATTATTGAGTTTTTCTACACTTGTGATTTTCTTTAGTTTTTCCATCACTGGTGAGAGAAAGATGTTGAAGTCTCCAACTTGAATTATTGATTTCTTTATTTTTTTTCAGTTCTATCATTTTTACCTTACATGTTTTTAATGTCTCTTGTTTGGTGCATACAAATTTAGGATTACTGTCTTCTAGGTGTATTTACCCTTTCATTATTATATAATTTACCTCTCTGTCCCTGATAAATTTCTTTCCTTTTGTCTGATATTAATATAACTATCCCTACATTTTTGTTAACATTTACATGGTATATCTTTCCATATTTTAAAATTTCAACCTATCTATATTTTTATATTTATTTAAGAAGAGTTTCTTATAGACAGCATATAATTAAGCCATGTTTTTATTTGTTCTCTTTAACCAACTGCCAATTTCTATTTTTTAATTGATGTGTTTAGACTACTGTTAATGTAATTATTGATGTTTCAGAAATGCTATTTTTGTGGGCTCTCTCCTTTTTATATTTCTATTCTCTTCTGTCCTCTTCCTTGTGTTTATTTGAACATATTTAGATTACCATTTATTTGAAGTGCTTTTGAGTGTATGCCTTTGTGTAACTTTTTTAGTAGTGATCTAGGTATTAATTTAGGCTTCCCTAGTAGCTCATTGGTAAAGAATCTGCCAAAGCAGGAGATTGTGGGTTTGATTGCTGGGTTGGCAAGATTCCCTGGAGAAGGAAGTGGTAACTCACTCCAATATTCTTGCTTGGGAAATCTCAGGGACAGAAGAGCCTGGCAGGCTACAGTCCATGGTGTTTCAAAGAATTGGACATTCAGTTCAGTTCAGTTCAGTCGCTCAGTCGTGTCCAATTCTTCGCAACCCCATGAATCGCAGCACACCAGGCCTCCCTGTCCATCACCATCTCCCGGAGTTCACTCAGAATCACATTCATCGAGTCGGTGATGCCATCCAGCCATCTCATCCTCTGTCATCCCCTTCTCCTCCTGCCCCCAATCCCTCCCAGCATCAGAGTCTTTTCCAATGAGTCAACTCTTCACATGAGGTGGCCAGAGTACTGGAGTTTCAGCTTTAGCATCATTCCT
>SJYV01042172.1:1106549-1145308 GCA_006410875.1 Neotragus pygmaeus
TACATCCATACATGACCACAGGAAAAACCATAGCCTTGGTTAGATGGACCTTTGTTGACAAAGTAATGTCTCTGCTTTTGAATATGCTTTCTAGGTTGGTCATAACTTTCCTTCCAAGAAGTAAGTGTCTTTTAATTTCATAGCTGCAATCACTATCTCCAGTTATTTTGGAGCCCAAAAAATAAAGTCACCCACTATTTCCACTGTTTCCTCATCTATTTCCCATGAAGTGATGGGATTGGATGCCATGATCTTAGTTTTCTGAATGTTGAGCTTTAAGCCAACTTTTTCACTCTCCTCTTTCACTTTCATCAAGAGGCTCTTTAGTTCTTGAATTAAAGGAAATACACCAGAATGTTACGGGAAGACAGAATAATGAGTAATTTTAATTTTCTTCTTTATGACTATCTTTATTTCCAAAATTTCCTCAGTAGGTGTATATCACTATGTTGCTTATATAATCAGGAAAAATATATAAAAACTTCACTGTGTGAGTGTCCTTCTCTAAGATCCTCCCCTGTTTGGTGCAGGTTTCCCCCATCTTGCTGCTCTAGTACTAGAGTCACTTTCAATAACAGAATTTCGTATGTTGATTTTGGTGTTTGGTGAAACCTTTATCTGAAGAATGCTGAATCACAACATCCTAGGAACTGGACCCAGACCTCAAAGCTCCACAGTCTTTCCACTGGAGTCTCTGAAAGTTTTGAAGGAATCATGTTCTCAGGGGCAACTGATTCTTCTGTTAAGTGCAGTTGGTTTTCCTAGAACCAAAGCAGCAGAATAGCAAGTGCTCATAGTACATCATGAGCAGCCCGGTGGGATTTTACCCACATAAATAATCCACATGGTGTCAACTCCAATTTTTCATCATTTGGTGAAGTATACATGGAAGAAGTTTAGAGATATAGGACTTTTCCAAGATACAGTTGTTTGCCTAAAGATGAAGCTTGAGTAAAACAGTGTATACAAATACACTGCCCCAACACCTGAATTAGAGGCATCCAGAGATGCTCAGGAACAATTACAAAGGCCAGGACCATCCAACAGCCTGACTTCAATGAGGAGACAAAAGAAAAGGGTGCTCCTGAGATGACCCAGAGGGATGGTAGGGGGAGGGAGGAGGGAGGGGGTTCAGGATGGGGAACACGTGTATACCTGTGGCAGATTCATGTTGATATATGGCAAAACCAATACAATATTGTAAAGTAATTAACCCCAATTAAAATAAATAAATTTATATTTTAAAAACCTATGCACAAATGTTAATAACAACTTTATTTATGAGAACAAAATACTGGTGACAACTGGAAAGTTTTCTTTGAATAAATGATAGAATAAACTCTCATATATCCATATCACTGGAAAGTACTTATTAATAAAGAAATTTGATACATAAAAAAAAGAAAAGGGTACTCATAAGAGTTTCAGAAAAAGCAATGAAATAAGACCATGTTTCAACTAACAAAAAATATATTTGTTTCCATGTATTTATACTATATTATGTTCACTTTCCATTAACAAAGAACTATGAGGAAGGAAAAGTAGCAGGACGTCAGAGAGAGGAATCTTCAAAGGTTCTGATCATTGCTGGGCTGTCACCCCAGAAAATTACCTGGGAGCTCTGCCCTAGTTCTGGAAGATTTGGGAGGGCAGAACAAGGGCAGGATGAAGGAAGGAGAAATGGTCACAGAGGCTGGTTTACACGTGGGATGTGAGTGACCCCAGTGGCCTCCATTTGTCCCATCACAAGTAGGAGCCACAGTTCCAGGCAAAATCAGCCATAAACATAGAGGAGATTCTCATTGCTAAGAAAAATTTGGGCCCCCAAAAGTATCTGTGTCCTGCTTCTGAATGTCCAACTCTTTAAATGGAGATCAAGGCCTACAATTAAAAAGGAAGTTGTTATGTAACCATGTCCCCTAGTGAGTAAACACTGCTGCTGCTGCTGCTGCTAAGTCGCTTCAGTCGTGTCCGACTCTGTGCGACCCCATAGACGGCANAATCAGAATGATGACTAGTGGAGAACCACCTGATAAAATGCAACTCGTCATCAATGGCTGATGCCCGGAACACTCCAGGGCTCAAGATGACAAAGTGAAGCTGAAAAGAGTATGCCATTCAACCATCAAAATACTTATCAACTGGAGAAACTTTACTAAAACTTTCAGATGTAGACAAAAAATGTTTTTAAAAAATGCCGTTTTCACTGAATACTTCCCCTGTTACCATGCTCTTCTAAACATGTCTTAATATCAAAGACTGAAAAAAAAAAAGGAGTGAGTCTGTAGGTCACCGTGTGAAGCTGAGGAAGTGAGTCTGTAGGTCACCATGTGAAGCTGAGAATGAAATACCAGTTTATTTCGATAAAGCAACCCACCAGCAAGCATTCTCTTTGCACAATGCCTTTCAATTTACTTGTATTTGTTAAGTAGCAAAACATGCCTAAACATGACTATTTAAAATTTGCCTGTCTGGTTCTGGGTATCTTTATGACAGTATGCAAACGTATCACATTATTTTATTATACGACCCAGCAGTTAGACAAACAAGGCAATGGAAGAGTCGCAACTCCTTACATTTCAGAGAGATGACAATTTTTCATAAACATGTCTACATGTTTCATTAATATAATAGATGATATATGGCTCTGATCAGAAAGAAATTAGAGTGATTTTCCAAGTAAACACGGGAATATTAGAAAAGCAACAATTAAAAAAAAAGAATTGGAAGCACAGTAGAAATATACCAGAAAGAATATTCTAACTTTTTCCATTTTTCAATTAGTATTTAAGTATCTTTTTGCAGCTCTCATCTTTTTTTTTTTTTTTTTTTGTCCAAAAAATAACCCCCAAGCCTCTTGTGGTTTTTTTCCTGAGGAACTAAGGTTTACTGCCCCATCCCTCGAAAATATAGTAAAAAAGTAACTCCTACTGGGAACAATTAAATTATAAATATGAACATCACAGGGCAAAAGGGAAGAAGAATTAAGGCAGAGAAGACAGAAATGGCAGCAGAGCTGGAAGGAACCTGTTCGGATACAGCTGGGCCGGGAGAGGGTAGGCAGAGAGGTCTCCCGGCAGAAGAAACTGAAGAAGTGGATTTCCACCACCAAACGTCCTTAGAGAAAAAGGTGAAACGAAGTCAACACTGCGGAGCCTCCTGCGGCTGCTGCTAAGTCGCTTCAGTCGTGTCCGACTCTGTGAAACCCCACAGACGGCAGCCCACCAGGCTCCCCCGTCCCTGGGATTCTCCAGTCAAGAACACTGGAGTGGGGTGCCAGTTCCTTCTCCAATGCATGAGAGTGGAAAGTGAAAGTGGAGACACTCAGTCGTAACCAACCCTCAGCGACCCCATGGACTGCAGCCTTCCAGGCTCCTCTGTCCATGGGATTTTCCAGGCAAGAGTATTGCAGTGGGGTGCCATTGCCTTCTCCGATGGAGCCTCCTACCCTACTTCTAAAAAGATGTTGTCACTTACTCCTCCAAGCAATGATGGGGCCAGAGCTGGAAAAACTATGGTCTGAACAAATCGAGTAGCTCAGTCAAGGTCACAGCGGAGAAAAGAAACCTGGGCCTCAGTCTTTTCACATCAGGGTAAACACAGAAAATGGTATTTGTGCAGCGAGGTCACACAAAGAGAAGAGGCTTGTGGCAGCTGGTGGCAGTTAGCCTGGAAGCCCCAGGCCCCACCCTGAGGGGTCACAATTTCTGCCCACCCGGAACCTACTCGGGCTGGGCTGGGAAAGCGTGTGTAAGCTCACAGCTCTTGCCTTTTCCATTGCATTCAAGCTCTTTCCAATATCTACACTCAGGTCAGCGGCAGCTAACTCTACTGAACGCCAAGGAAAGAGTTAGGCAATCCCCAAGCACACCCCAGGACACAAACACCCAGATGGCGGCCTCTCCTTACAATGCAGGCCCTTTTTAGAAGTTTAAAAAAATAAAAACTGGAAAAAAGTCTTTTATAAAAAAATATTAAGTCAGTTTTTCTAAAAAGACAAAAACCTGTGCATACTCTTACTCATGCCAGAAATTCTCTCTAAAGGCAGCAAAGGCAGCCATTCCAGTAGACTTAGAACAAAAACTGCTGAAGACACACACCAAAAGACATTCCTTCCAGTGTTATCTGTTGGTTAAGGAAAGATAAATGTCTGACATCGGGGTCCATCTTGGCTTAACATCAAGAAGGAAGCCGAGAGTTGGCACATTGCAGGATGGGTGACGGGGTCCCCCAAGGCAAGGATAGCAGAAATCCCTGAGTCTAACAGAGGTTGAAATGTTACCAGGTCTCTGCCATTACACACAAGATCTGGCAATGAATAACTGAGCATTATTCTGCGAGGACTGGGGAAGATCAAGAGATTGTCACAGGGATCAAAGGACCAGGAAAGGCTAAAATGCTGCCCTGGTAAATCCCTACCAGCCCAAACACCAAGCCTAGACTCAGGTNTGTACAAAATTGACAACAAATACCAAAAAGCAAAGATTAAAAATCTAGAGTAGAGGTTGGATTTTCAAATATACAATATTAAAGAAAAGAAGAAGAAGAAAAAAAACAAAGTCACGAGAATTATTAAAAAACAACAACCACACACACAAAATATATATATGGCATTTGCTTTAAAAATAGGGTCTTTTTTTTTTTTTGAAAAGTAATAGTAGGTTGTAAAAATAAAAATTAAAGGAGAAACAGAGGACTTAAAATTGTTTTTAAAGTTAAAAAAGAAAGAAAAAGCAAAGAAGAAAAAACAATCAAACAACAACATCAACAACAGCTACAAAAAGAGAATGGTCGTAAAAATAGTGATATATCTGGGACTTTCTCTCATGGTGTGGGCAGTATGGTGTCACTTCCAAGGCAGTTGCCTCTGTTTAGATTCTTCTGTTTGCTGGTCTCTTCAGTGTCTGTTTTCCACCCTGACACAAGACGGGCGGTGGTGGACACTTTTCTTTTTTTTTTCCCTAGGCTCTCTTGTTCAGTCGTGCTGAGAGATAGGGACGCTGCAAACAAATAACACTGGCATGTGCTCACAGTGTCTCAGCCACACTGGCCATGCCCCTGCACGTGGTGCACACCACTCAGGCTCTACATTGCTCCGCTGGGAACCATCTGAGGCCGGCCCTAGGCTGCATGCACCTGCCCGGTCTAAGCCGCTCAGGCTCGGCTCTCAGGTAGCCCTCAGAGGTGTAGATTTGGTTGGACCTGCATTTCATGACCTTCCCAGGACCGAGTAGCTCAGGTGTTTGGCAAGCGTGGTCGCTGGGACTTATCACCTTTCCCTGCTGCTCGGTTTTCTGGGTGTACTGCTGGTACCTCTTGTCAGGTGGATGGTGACTGTCCAGGACCCCAATAAGCCTTAGCAAAGAAGCCTGCTTGCAGTTTGGTAGGTAAAGTGTCTCCAGGGCTGCGANGGGACTTATCACCTTTCCCTGCTGCTCGGTTTTCTGGGTGTACTGCTGGTACCTCTTGTCAGGTGGATGGTGACTGTCCAGGACCCCAATAAGCCTTAGCAAAGAAGCCTGCTTGCAGTTTGGTAGGTAAAGTGTCTCCAGGGCTGCGATTGCCCCCTTCCAGCCCTTCTGGCTCTGGCTGCCTGTCACCGGAGGGGGATGGTCTGCAGCCAGCTATTTCTGTTCCATCCTTTGTTCTGTGCCCAGTCCTGGCGATGTCTTATGTTAGAGTTTTTCACGTGGTAGCTATCCTACAGTCTGGTATGCTAGCCGAAGTTAGTTCACTCTGATTACACTTGGGGCATTCCGGCCCGATTCTTAAAAAGCACTGCAGCCCGTGCCTCCCTGCCCAGTCCCCGCTTGCTAGTGGTGGATGCAGGCGTCTGCTCTGCTTCTCCGCTGGGAGAGTTACCGTTAGGCTCATAATCTGTTGGTTTTATTTATTTATTTATTTTTCTTCCCTGTATGTTGCCCTCTGTGCTTCCAAGGCTGGCCACAGACTCGGCCACGAGAGTGTTTCCTGGTGTTTGGAAACCTCTCTTTTTAAGACTCCCTTCCCGGAACAGGACTCCCTTCCCAGGACAAAGCTCCCTCCCTACCTCCTTTGTCTCTTATTTCATCTTTTATATTTTTTCCTACCTGTTTTTGAAGATAATGATCTGCTTTTCTGGGTGCCTGATGTCCTCTGCCAGCATTCAGAAGTTGTTTTGTAGAATTTATTCAGCGTTGAAATGTTCTTTTGATGAATTTGTGGGGGAGAAAGTGGTTTCCCCGTCCTATTCCTCTGCCATCTTAGGACCATCCCCAATATTGTAGATTTTTTAGTATCTGCTTCTTATTTGCATTTAGAAAAGAGGGTCATATAAAGTAAGAAAATAGATTTAAATAAAAAATGTGTTTAATTATGAGGTGATATAAGGGTCAAATAGGCAAAGATATTTTAAGCAAATCACAACCTATCTTTGCATCATGACTAGTTACATAAAGTATGCAGAAATGTAATGGCCAGTCTTCAAAATTATGACTTCCAATATGATGAAAACCAGAAAAAGAAGGAATTAACCCAGAAAACAAAAATTTAACACTTAAATAGAAACTGTCAGTGATTACTTAGGTTGAAGTCATTCTAGTGCCAATTCATTTAACAATGGTTTGAAAATTAAGCAACTTTTAGTCTGCAGCACATGTCCAGGAAAAATCTGGTCTGCTTGATTGATTGAAGCATTACAGAAATTTCTAATTTAGAATTTAGAGATGCAGAGACTTGAGTGGTTACAATTACAAGAATTATTTGTCCTATTTCTCAGCCACCTCACTCTAGTTTGATTATTGAACTTAAAGGGACTCTGTTTGTTTATAAAACAAATCATTCTATTGTCAAATAGCTAAAAAAACTGCAAAGTAAATATTCCTCCTAACACCTTCACATCTGTAAATTTGGCCACTGGAGAGTAAGTACAATCATAGTGGGCTTTGGATCAGCAATCACAAGTTCAAGTTAACATTCTGGCTCTCCCAGTCACTAGTTTTGCTCCCTTGTAACCCTTCAACATTTTTTGTCTGTTTCCTCCTGTTTGAAATTGGAACACAATCTCATTTCTAGCCTATGGAGCTGTTATGAGATTTCAAGAAATTCAGTGAACGTGCCTTGGAAATCAGCAAGTGTTGAATACAATACATTGTTGCTCATTCTAACAGACTTACAGGTAAAATAAGTCTACAAGCTCTTCCACATTCACAATGAAACTTAATTTTAGTAAGCCAGTGATCATAAGATTATATGCTAAAGGCTCATAAATCACTTACTACATAAGCAGTTTCAGGATTCTGCTATTGGTTCAATCGCATGTTTATAAAATCCATAATTTGCAGCATTTTATCTTTTTTTCTCTTTAAAGTGTTATTTGCCAGTCTCTAATGGAAGAACCTATGTAACAATGCCCCCATTCTCCTGTTCTCTCAAGTTCAAGGGTTTAAACTTTGAATTATAAAATGAATAAATTATGGGAATTTAAAGTCTAGCATGGTGATTATAGTTAACAATATTATACACCTGATTAGATAAGACAATAGATTTTAAGTGTTCTTACTACATATACACAAACACACAAATGTGAGATGATGGAGGTATTAATTAGCTTGATTATGGTAATCATTTCATAGTGTATACTTACATAAAATCATCACATGTGCATCCTAAATATGCAGAATTTTTATTTGTCAATTATACCTCAGTAAAGATGGAGGCAGAAGAACAGTGGATGTACTATCACAACCATTTGAGAGATTTGCCATTTTCAAAGAAATTGGAGCTTCTTCTAGTATTTTATATTTGGGGTTTCAGTCTTTTTGAGGCCAAAGTTAAATTAAGTGGGAAACTAGAAGATAGGACCCAAGTCCTTAAAATAACTGTAAATTCTTTCAGTCTGAAAATTATTCATTTAGATTGAAGCAGAAATAAATTAGGGATTATGCTTTTTTACCTTCTCTGCAACTTCTGAAAAATTCTCGGTGCTGAGGATAGGTTAAAGGGAATATTTAAAAAATAAGGTTCACGTACTGTTTGCTTTATCCATATCACCCAACAGAAATATATATTTAGTCCAATATTTTTTATTGCTCAGAGAAGTGACTAGTTATTTCCCAAAGTCCAGGACCCAGTAATGGTATCTAACTAGATGTGATAGCTCAGCTGTGGAAGTGTGGCTGCTTTAAGACTCAGGTGCCTTGTTCCTACTTGATTGTAATGTAGGTCATCTCTGTAAGGCAGGGAGAAGTGAATAGATTTGGCCTAACATGGAGGTGGACCAGGTAGACCATCACATAGAGTGTAATAGTGTACGTGAATTTGAAGGGCATCATCAATGGTTGTTCATTCATGAATGCAATGTTTACAAATATGTGATCTCTTTAAATCCTGTGAACAAACTATTACCATTATAGTATAACATAAAAAAGAAACTGTGACCCAGAGGAATTAAGAAACTTCAAGTGATAAAGGAAGTGGCAGATATGGGTCTCAAACTCAGGTATTAAGATTTCCAAATCTCAAACTCGTCTCATGCCACTGATGTCTTAAAACACATATTGCTCTGTGATGTAGCTCATATTGTCAATTTTTAAAACTCTGGTGTTAATTAGGTGTTCTTGTTTATAGTCTCCCAAACTTGAGTGTAAGAACAATTCTTGCTATTTATCTCAAGAACCTAACATGTACCCTTATAAGAAAGTGTTTATGAGAAAAGATTTCTTGTGAGTCAGTTAGTATATTAGCTCATTAGCATCAATTGGTATTTAACAGATATCAAAATGTATGCATTTTGATAGGTAAGAGAATTATAAATTCTGAGCAGATGACATGGACAGAAATAATATGCAATTCTAGGAATTATGAACTTAAAAAATTCTTAAGGGGAGCTGTGATTGGGCTCCTGGAGGAACCACTGAAGAAGAAAGTCAGGTGAATGATAAGAGCATGTCTGAGGCAGAAGTGATACAATGCAATATTTTACCATCTGGCCAATAGACCTTAGCCATAGACTGAAGTGACTTAGCAGCAGCAGCAGCATAGAGATGAACTCAGGGTAATTAAAGGGCAAGTTCTCTAGAGGATTTTGTCTTTTATTCTGATCTTACATTTTTCCCCTTTAGCATTCTTTGCTGCCATTTCTTTAAGCTACGGGATGTCACTCCAGATACCTCACCTCCCTCCTTCCATCCTGTCATTCCTTCCTGTATTTCTAGCAATGACCATAAAGCTTAATGTGCATCTAATTATAAAAGGAATACATATTCACAAATCACAAAAATATGACCCAGTTTAAAAATTAAAAAAGAAAATCTCTAAAAGGTGTTTTAAGAAATAGCCACCGTTCCAATTATATGGCGCTTCAGACTTAGAACTACACACAGAGTAGAATTCAATACTATTTTATCAACCTCTGTTTTAACCTAGCATCATGTCTGACAGTTGCGTAAGATGTTATTGCAATGTCTGGTCCATACTGAAAACCAGTTTCCTATTATTGGGTATTGAGGTTGTTTTAATGAATATCTTTATACAACCATCCTTGTCAATTTGCATGACTATTTTTGATGGACAAAGGCATAGAAATAGAATATTTTAAATATTTCCTTGAGAAGTCTGCTAACAAGATTGCTCTTTTTACTCTCTTCAATACAGGCCATTATCGAACTTTTAAATTTTTACAAGTATAAGAGTTTTTTTTTAAGTTTCAATTTGTTGTTTTATTGATGTATAGTTGATTTAAAGTGTCGTGTTAATTTCTGCTATATAGCAAAGTGACTCAGTTATATATATATTCTTTTTATATTCTTTTCCATTATTATTTATCTTAGGACATTGAAGTAGTTCCCTGTGCCATACAGTAGGAACTTACTGTTTATCCATCTTATATGCAATAGTTTGCATGTATTAACCCTAAACTCCCAGTCCATCTCTCCCCAACCTTGCCATCCCTTGGCAACCATATCTGTTTTCTGTGTCTGTGAGTCTATTTCTGTTTCATAGATAAGTTCGTCCATGTCATATTTCACATTTCACATATAAGTGATATCATATGGTATTTGTTTTTTCTGACTTACTTCACTTACTATGATAATCTCTGGTTATATCTTCATATTTATATTCAATTACTAGTAAAGTTGACCATTTTAAAAATAGAGATGGGACATATATTATTTCTTATTTTGTAAGTTTTCTATTCAGGTTCTTGCTTTAGTATTATATTTTTTCCTGATTTGTAAACATACTTTATATATATTTATGTCTAGATAATGTTTTGAGATATAAATTTTATTTTTTTCCTGCATTCTTGTGAAATCTCCCTGGCATTTTGTACCACCCACCCCCCATTTATGACTCTGTGCTTTACTACCTTAGGGGAGATATGAGTTTTAGGAAATAGGAGTAGCCTGCAAGAAATTCTGGTTTCCTTTGTACCTCCTTCCACCTCAAATCCTTAGATTCATTGAAGAGCACAAGATTTGAGGGAACTGTTGAGTGACCAGAAGTGGGAAGGGAGAGAATTTTCTCCTAAGAATCCAAAAGAGTGATTATTTTGTCTGGGGAATTAGCAATATTTGATTAGACAACCAAATGTTTATATTCATCAGTGAGTGTAACTTATCTGGCTGGGCAGCTAACTTTTCAGGAAGCAGCTCTTTTATAGCTCTCTCCAACACAGACACATCTATGAGACTTGTTACATTGTTTGCAACCACTGTGGGTATTTAACTCTGTCACTATCAAGTTAAGACAGGAGATTGCTTGGAAACAGGATACTATTGTGGAAGGTCACTCTCTCAGGACAGCAGAAAGATCATCTAAGATTTGCTTCTGCCTCTGGCACTGATTGACCTTGGATAATCATGGTACTTCTTAAAACTCCCTTTCTCATTTTATGAGAGACGTGACCAATGATACCAACAGGAGTAAATCAGAATCTGTCATGTTGATCTTGGGTAGCCTCAGCCTGCAATGACTTAGAGTGGGGCTTGGGTTCCCAGCCAGAAATTGAGGCCAGGTCGTGGTGGTGAGAGTACCAATGCCTGGCCAATAGACCAGCGGTCAGTGACAAGGGCCCTGGCCTTCAGCTTTGCAGAAAGGAGTGCCTGCAAAGATGGAAAGCAGTGAAGCAAGTATTTATTAGAAGGATAAAGAGTACAGGACATGTGGATAGATACAGAGGGAGAGCCCCTGAATCGTGCCCTCAGAGCAGTTTGCATTACTTTTATGGGGCATTTCTTCTGTTTTCCCTTTGGCCAATCATTTTGATTTGCCTGGTTCAGAGTCCATATTTGGTATATCTAAGGATCCTCTCGTATGTGCTCATGCATCTCCTAGCCAAGATGGATTCCACTGAAGAGGCCTATGGGTAGGGCATTCCTTAGCATCATTTCCCTTTGACCTCCTAGGAGCCTTTCTGCACATGTGTGGTCGGGGAGGTCTCCTGACTTTGAGATTGAGAATTATGTGACCTGGGCAGGGCCCAGCCTCCTCTCTTAACAATCCTGCTATTCTTATCTTGGTGTTTCAGTCCACAGGGAGTGAATTTCCTATGCTTTACCCAGTGGATGGGGGAGCCCATCTACCTCCTACCTCAGGGTCATTTATCAGACATTGATTAAGTGCCTGCTGCATGCCAAGGCAAGAAGCTACAAGCAGGAAAGAAACAATTTCTGTGCCTTCAGGGAATACAGACGTATACACAGGGAATTCCACTACATCATAAAGTCTCTACTTTTGTATTTTATATTTTATGTGTTTTTTATATAAAATGTTTACTGTGATTTTATAGCAGTATTTTTCAATGCTCCAAAGGAGATGCGAACAAAAATCACAGAAGAGCAAGTAAAATAGTAACTAATTGTTTATAAATTATAATTTACTTTTCTCTAAAAGTAAATGGCTTAGTACTACAGGATTTTTGAAAAAATAATTATCTTATTCAGTGTTTGATGATATAACTAGTAGGGAAAGTTTATGCTCATGGGACAGTAAAACAATTGTAACCTCAAAATGAATGAGCAAAAATATCTGTTCATAATTGAATATTAGATGTGAGAGGGAAAATAATCATGAAGGATAAAATGAGAGTTTTGTTGGGCTTCACTGCATTTCATCTTATAATTTAGAATCTTTTTACTTTGAATAAATGATAATAGGAGCACCAAAGGGCTTCACCCACTCAAGCTGCCTCCAGGTACTGATTTACTGGCAGTCTGACTGTTACAAGATTGGTTCCTTGGATATATGGATCACTCTCTGCACTCTCCTTGTAATTAACGAACATTTTGTTCAAGCATTCCTACTGCAAGGTTAGCAGATGTGGGCAAAGAAGAGAAAACCAAAAAAGCCTGATTTAAAAACTTGCCGGCAAGAGTTTTTGTGGCAGGAACTTTTCTAACGAGGCCTTTCCTTGAATTCTCTGCTATATTCATGTAAGTGATTAAGAATTTGGCCTTATATCTAAAATTCACTTGGGAACCTTCTTTCCATTAGGATTACCATCAGTGTCTCCAGACTCCCCACTTCCGAAGAAAGAGTCTAGATAACAGGATTTTTCAAGTCTCATTCCTTAAGAAGGTCTGCTAATACTCAATTGGAAAGGTTAAAATCTACAAGCTTGATGACTTAAATGTTTTTGAAAAATCAATTAAAAAATGGTACCGCCTGCCAGCCGTTGGAACTGTCGAGCTGAAATCCTTTCAATTTCTCTTGCTATTCAAAATGAGTCTCTAGTGTTTTTGCACTTTAGCCAAAGCTTTTAGGCTTAGTAAAAAGCCCTCTGAGTCACAAGATAAAATGTATGTGCATTTCCCATTGCCTATCCTCAATCCAGATTTTCCATGTTTAAGAAGAAAATAACAAAAATGAAAGATTTCAGAAGCCCCTGGTCACCTGTAGTCAAAATTGCATTTTACTCAGTTAACATTTTCTAAGCTGAACATATGACTGAATGCTGCATTATCCAAGTAGCTTCTTATTTTTAGCATCAGAAGAGATTTGATGGTATATATTAGCTTGAACACTCTTTTTAGCAAATGTACTGAGTTATAAGAAAGTATTTAGGGAACGTGGGCTTTTTAAAGTTTGAAACCCATTATGTTCTATATTACTTCTTTGTTGGATGGTGCTTAACTTTGTGTTTTCTTGGAAAACATGGAAGGAAGGAAGAATGGGCAGGCTTGAACTAAGGCTGTGCCCGTGGGCATCAGTGGGGTGAGGAGGTGAGTGGCAGGAGAAGGCAGTAGGTATTGTACCCAAGGTTCATGTGACACCATGCACATTTTACATACCTTGTCTTATGTCATCTTTACAGATTTGGGCATCATTATTCTTGTTTTACAGAGTAAAAGACCAAGAAAAGTTCAGTGACTTGCAAAAATCATGTAGCAAACACTTGGTTGTTAATTAATCTCAGGCTTAGTCTACTGAAAAGTCTATATGCTCCATGCTGGTTTTCTACATGAGCCTGGGAGCTCAGAAAAATGGAAATCCTCTTCCAGGTGTGTTCCTCACAAAATGACCACATGATTATTCTGACGAGTTAGTGGAAAGTGTATCGATTAAGGATCAAAGGATCTTAGTCCTAGTCTGGGCCTTGATCCTACTGCTGACGAACCATATGATTCTGGCCAGGCAGAGCTTCGCATCTGCTTAGTTCAGTGCTGGGTAAAGAGAAGGCGAGAGATCAGGCATCATGCTGCCCTAGGAATCGAACAGTGAAGTCTGCTCCTTTTCTTCTGTTTTTATATTAGAATTTTCCTTCTCAAAAATTGCTTTAGGATCAAGCTAGTTCTGTATTCTCTGAAAAAGGACTTTGTACACTACAAAACACAGTGTTGATCTAAAAAGGATATTTTTTAAAACCGAAATTGTTATATTATCACCTCTGCTTTAAGGCACTAAAGATACTTATTTAAATTAAAATGTTAAATTGGAGTGGTAAACATATTGAGTCATTGTATAACATTAGTGATGGAGCATAATTCATGACTAGATTAGTTTTCTGGTCATCTAATTTAGGTTCAAAGAGAATTATTAGAAGACAGTAAAGAGTTTCATTATTTTTAATACATGTGCATGTGAAAGTTGTGTCTGACTCTTTGCAACCCCATGAACTATAGCCTGCCAGGCTCCTGTAATACCTTTACATTAAGAAGCATAAAGCCTTGTGAAAAATTTTAGAAATAGTTAGAAATAAAAGATAAACTATTATTTTATTATCTAAAAATAAATACTGAAAGTTATTGACATATTTTAGTTATTGACATATTTTTCTCCCTTCCCTTCTTTCTTTTTGCAAAGTAGTTCTATATGTGTGTTTTTGTGTTCATACACACACACATGTTTCTGTGTTTGAATATATGATATAGGGGTGATTCAATAAACATAACTATATTCTGCTGATTTCACTTTATGTTACACTGAATTTTTCTATGCTCTGATTTTAGATATTCTTTAATAGCCTCATAATTTTGGACATTAGATTATTTTCAATTATTTACAACTCTAAATGATGCTTTAGCAAATATTCTTTAATGTTTGTGATTCCCTAAAATTCTGGTTATTTCTTTAGAATAGATTTTTTTTATTAGGTCAAAGATACAAGCTTTGTAATCCTCCTGCATAATGTTTAGGTTCACCCTAGAAAGTATATGCTAATTAGTATTCTTATCAGTGGCTTCTAAAAGCCTGTTTTGCTTTATCCTTGTCTACAGTGAATATTTAAAAGTCTCAGTTTTGCTTTATCCTTGTTTACACTGAATATTTTTACAAGCCCATTTTTTAGTAGATTAAATAGACATCAAGTCACATTTCAAGAAATAGAATTAGAATAGACAACATAGGATGAAAGAAAATAATTATAAAGATGCCTATGATTCACTGAAAGTATGTATATAGTGATTAATGTGGAAAAACACTCTTACACCTCCAAATTTTTGTCATTTCACTGTGGTACAACTAAACAAAAAGTTGAGAGTAAAGTAGCAATTCCTCACGTTAAATGCTATACAAACACTGTCTACACTGAATATCATTGTTTAAAATCATAGCTGAATTGGTAAATAACAGTTTGCTGTTTGTTTGGTTTGATTTGTAGTTCTTTGATTACTAGAGACACAAGCCTTTTCTTCTATACTTAGTCTCTTTCATTTATTCTCAAAAGACAATACTTGCAGTCTTTGAGAGTGTGGTCTTCGAATGCAGGCAGGCTGGGAATCCAGGCTCTGGTACTTTCTTGATATTTGACCTGTATCAAATTATTTAAACTTTCTATGCTTTAGTTTCCTCACCTAAAAAATGAGAATGCTATTAATAATATGTGTCATAAAATTAATTCATATGAGTAATCAGTGTATTAACCCAAATGCATACTAGAATGTTTGACATTTGTAACATATAAGAATGGTAACATCCTTAATAGATGTTAATTTAATTTATTTATTTATTCATTTTGTATGTGGATTCATTGATATCCTTTTGTGTCTTTTCTATTACAGTTCTTTTTTCCTATTGATTAACAAAAAATGTTAACCTTAGCTTTATAGTTTGCTGTTTTTCTTCTTTTGAGAGTGGGCAGTAAAGTAAGCGATGAGAAGGAAGATGAGACTCAAAACTGGCACAGACAGCATGCATCCTTTTTTCTACAAGGACTAGCCTGGATATCACCTTTCATCTCTAGCATATAACTAGTGCAGTGAAAAGAGTCTGGGACAGCACAGATAATTGAATCTGTATGTATAATGAATTCAGCTATCCTAAAGACATTCAAAGTATCTCAAAGCATCCAAGATATTTGTATGCTCTTTTGATAGACCTCATCTTTTGTGTAGGTGAAAGATAAGATTCATTCACAATGTAATAAGGTGATGAAGCTAGTGCAAGTCAAACTGCAGGACTTAATGGTGTGGCTTGTCAGTCCACTACTGAGGTTGGGATCTAATATGTCATCAGTTTCTGCAGCTCCCGTATGAAGCAGTTGCTGGGCAACCAGACTATGATTTGGTAGAAATAGTAAGCAATTCTTTGAATTATGATTCCACTTGACCATTTTCACTAACATATTTACTGTTCATCACAATTTCCTTCCATTTGATTTTCTGACAATCTAATGCCAATGTTCTCTGACTAAAAATACTTTCAAGTTTAATGAGATTTCCCCTCTTCACTCTGTTCATTCTCATCAGCAAAACTACTAATGGGTTGCCAAGATACATTTATTTTTCCTGTGACAGAGGTTATAACCATGATTTTACTTACACTCTGAACTAGAATTGGAACCTCTTAATGATCCAGAGCCATCAGCTCTAGATGGCTACAAACCTAGATGCTGTTTATGAGCTATATGCGATAAATTTATATTGTGAAGTTGACCTAGGCAATGGTACAGTGAACTAGAAAAAAAAAAACAGTAATCCCTTGATTAAATTCATCCACGTAGCCTCATTCATTCCATCAGTCACCACTCCATAGATGTTTTCCAAGTGTCTGTTATATGACTGGGTTTCCNAGGAAGTGTGATGAGGCCATTTTCTCCTGCATCCTCCTGCCTTAGTCCTAGAGACCAGGCTCTTTTTTGGAGAAAGGCTTCTAGCTATGAGCTTCTACAGTGGAGAAACCATATATGGTATGCTGGACCCCGCAGTGGACAAGAACTTTAGCATGAAACAGACATAATTAGAATTCCAGCCCTAGTACTCTTTAGTTGTTTCTGAGCCACCAGGGAAGCCCATGAATTGTTTATTTGGGGGCAGATTATTTACCCTCCTGAAATCTCAGTTTCTTCATCTGTAAAACTATAGTTTCTTCTGTACCGTAAAGATTAAATATAATCATGTGTGTGAAGCTACTCCCCAATATTTGTCACAGAGATGTTCACAACATTATAATTAACTTTTGTTCTCTTCTTCCTTTTTTATCTACTAGGCTTGTTTAATTATTAACATTTTAGACTATAGAACTTCATCAATACTTGGAGATAGTAAATAGTTGAAAAGGTTGTTGGTGAAAAGGGTGAGTTTATGTAGCTTGAGACACATCAGACATCACTAAAGTTCTTTCATTAAACTTGATAAAGTTCAGAGCCTTCAGTTCAGCCAACAGATGAACTGAGCCAGGTCAACCAATACCATGGTACAAATCACATCCTGTGCAAACATCATTTAGAGCTGTATTTCTTATGTGTAGATTTAGCTAGACAATTGAGATAGTATACGTGTTCTTCAAAGCGACTAAATAGCCCTTATTGCCTCAATATTCCAAGTGAATGTGTTTTGTGCTATAGATGTCCCACAATAATTAAATTACTTTTCATTCTCATTGGGGCATATACAGTCCTCATGACTTACCCGAGTGGATAATTTATAATTAGATATACTTTGAGTTGATTATTTGTGGCTTGCTTAGAAGTAGGAGTAACATGGACTTTATGACTTTATTGTCTCCATCAGAATTACCACTCTCTCCTGTAAAAATTTCATTTATCGTGAACCTTCCTGAAAAGAAGGGGGAGGGGCCTTTCCTGGCAGTCTGGTTAAGACTACGAAAAGGCTATACACTTCCATTGCGATGGGCACAGATTCGATCCTTGATTGGTGAGGGAGAAATAGAGAAAAAGAAGGGTGATGGGAGAGGGGAAAAAAGAGAAAAGAGAAACAGAGAGAGAGAGACAATATGTATTGGCATTATCTCAATTCTGCTAGCAACCTTTCCCTATTGCTATTCTAATGATGCAGGATTTGATCTTCCACAGTGTTTCACCAGCATCTAAAAACAATTTAGCTATACTTCGGTGACCTGGCACTTAGAACAGAAGTAATAGATAGTTCAAGAGGTACAATAAGAACCAGTGCCTATTTCAGTTAGGTAAATATGGCTTAATGTTCTATAAATTACATTTGCTATCAGAAATGACAGAAGACATTTTGCTACTTCTCCAAACTGATATTAAGCCAAACGCATGATGGGCTTTAATCTTTATCAATATACAATAAAGTTAAAAGAGGAACACAGCAAATTTCCTAAAATTATTAACCTAATTAGCTGTTATTTACCTTTGTATCTTCTATATGTTCTGAATTAAAGGTCTTTGCCTCATTTTTGGTACAGATGCTTTTTGAAGTTGTTTGTGGTAGAAAACTCCCTCTTAGTTGTGTGTTAATCAACAAAAAAGGTCTTATATCACTAGAGTGGCAAGGGTCAATTTTGCTGGCCCCATCATATCAGACATAATAATGCAGCAGTCCAAATGTTCTTCAAATGGACTGTCTTAGCATTCCTGTGTGTGAGCTGCTGGATAGTGGAACTCCTGGATAGAGTGGAATTGACAATTGCCTTCTGTCTAGGAGACACCTGAGACCCACCATTCTCTGCTGCAGACTTTATTAGTCGTACAACACAATTGTTACTTGGGGCTCAACTGTAATCCAGAAATTCAGATAATGCCTTTTCACTGAAGCCAATGGATAGTGATGCTAGGTTCTTGATAGCAGATGCTGAAACTCAGTAGTGCTTGGTAATTAATTTGGACTTCCTGTCCATGTTTTTTCTCTCACTTAGCTACTAAAGTATGTCTCCTGCCATTTGATACTACAGTAAGATTCCCTATAACTTGTATCAGTTAAATTGTGCCTTATCAAAATCCATTAGAAAATTGTTATGGCAGTGTTTCTTTGATTGGACTTGAGGACAAAAGAATGAAATTTCAAGGGACTGAAGCTGAGTGTCTGCAAACACATCTCTCTCTTCCCATGTGTATGAGGTCTAGAAGAGTGGGTGGGTTTGTTACGTAGATAGGAACTTTAACTAGGCAAGTGGATACAATTCTAAGCACCCACAGATTGGATATGTCCAGTTAAATGGTAATTGGCTCAGATGGAGTTCTAGATAGTTCCCTTGTCAGTACCAGGGTATTCATTTTAGAGCTGGGTAACTATTACTTACTTAGCTACTAAAACAGATAATCTCCCACACTGCAGTAGCTTCATAAAATATAAAGTTTATTTTGCTCTCATGTAACAGCCTGATGTCCATGTTTGGTAGGTGGCCTTCCATGTAACATTCAGGAAACCATTCAGGAAGTTCTGTTTTCTGCTTTAGCTTTCCCTTCTCTTTCATCCAGGCTTCCCAGGTGGCTCAGTGGGTAAAGAATCTGTCTGAGATGCAGGAGATGCAGTTTTGATCCCTGTGTCGGGAAAATCCCCTGGAGGAGGGCATGACAACCCACTGCAGTATTCTTGCCTGGGAAATCCCATGGACAGAACATAGTGGGCTACAGTCCACAGAGCCACAAAGAGCTGGACGTGACTGAAGTGACTGAAAGAGCAGGCAGTTCTTTCATCTAGCACCTGGGGAAAGATCCCTCTCCCAATCCATGGGCAACACAAACCACTTCCCCTGTATTCCACTTGGAAAGGATTAGTTACAGAATTCTACCTGTATGCAAGTGGCCTGGGAAATACAACCACTGGAAGCACAGTCTTTCCTTAGAAACAGCTCTATCAATGGTTAATTGATAGTTTTCTTTGCCACAATAACAGATTTAAGATTGAGTCAGAAAGGCAACCAAGATGGAAGAGATGCATCAGGAAGAAAAAGGGGTATCTGAAGGAATTTCCTAGGTTGGTCAGTGTTCAGATGATTGCAGTCAAGTTTACTAAATTTCTGAATCTTTTAAAATGTTCTATGAACATTTAAAGGAGTAAAAATGGACCAAAATACAAATTCAGGAAAAAGAGTCTTTTCCTTTTGACCAATGGTGTGGATCTTCTTTCCGTCCCTCTTTACACAGTGCCCTAGAATTCAGAGCTTTTGCAGAATCTTCTCTTCATTACACACAGTGACTTTATATATATCTATCTCTTGCTGCATATCTTCCTTGCCTTATGCACAGTCTTTCTCATGCAGGATCTTTCGTTGTGACCCATGGACTCTCCAGCTGTGGCACAGGCTCAGTGGTTGTGGTATGCAGGCTGTTTCTCCTCAGCTTGTGGGATCCTAGTTTCCTGACCAGGGATCAAACTCACATCCCCCAAACTACAAGGTGGCTTCTCAACCACTGGACCATAGGGGAAGTCCCCAGACATTCAGACAGTTCAATCGCTCAGTCGTATCTGACTCTTTGCAACCCCATGGACTGCAGCATGCCAGGCTTCCCTGTCTATCACAAACTCCCAGAGCTTGCTCAAACTCATGTCCATTGAGTTGGTGATACCATTCAACCATCTCATCCTCTGTCATCCCCTTCTCCTCCTCCCTTCAATCTTTCCCAGAATCAGGGTCTTTTCCAGTGAGTCAGTTCTTCACACCAGGTGACCAAAGCATTGGAGTTTCAGCTTCAGCATCAGTCCTTCCAGTGAATATTCAGGGCTGATTTCCTTTAGGATGGACTGGTTTGATTTCCCTGGACATTAACTTTTAAGAAAAGTCCAGCTTAGAGAAGTTGATTGACCCAGGCCCTCCTTTCCAAATTGTTACCATTACTGAGTGCTTGATATGTACCTGCTCTTTAGTAACACTTACCCATTCAGTTCCTGGGTTGGGAAGATCCACTGGAGAGGGAAATGGCAACCCACTCCAACAATCTTGCCTGGGAAATCCCATGGACAGAGGAGCCTGGCAGACTGCAGCCCATGGGGTTGCAAAAGAGTCGGACATGACTTAGTGACTAAACAACAACAACCCCACTCAATCCTCCCATTGACCTAAAGAGTATATATTTTAATTTTATCATTATCATTAAGGTATGGTTCAAAGATATTTTATAGGAACAAAATGGTCTTAGACTATGCTTGTTCTCTCAGATCTAAAACACTTAAGGGGACAAGATTCTCTTANCTCCCATTGACCTAAAGAGTATATATTTTAATTTTATCATTATCATTAAGGTATGGTTCAAAGATATTTTATAGGAACAAAATGGTCTTAGACTATGCTTGTTCTCTCAGATCTAAAACACTTAAGGGGACAAGATTCTCTTAGATGGATCAGAATTAATAATGGGAATATTGATTTTAGTAAAACACAGTAAAAAGAATGGGAAAAAAAGAATATACTAAGCAAAGGTAATAGGCTAAACTCAAAAGAACAATTGTTGATTTGTTGTCTCTTCTTCCTTCACAAAGGCTAATAACTACTCTCATAATTCTTCAATCCAGTTAAGAAGAGAAAATATACTCTGCCTTCCTCTCTTGGGGTTTTATTTATTGCTAAACCATTATTGTGGCAGTTACAGAGGTTTTGCAAAGAGTAAAAAAGTTATCACAGGCTCACACTGTGCTATGATCCAAGTGGTTTTACAACTATTTCCTTCAAGTCTGTGTCCATATGCCTGCAAATAAATAAACCATCATGACATTCACTGCACAGAGTAATATTTCCAGCATTATTTCCCCTTTGGTAAGTGCTAAAATATTCTCAACCAAATGTGAACATTTTAAATGTAGAAATACATATATAAAAATTTTTCAATAGGCTAAACCGTTAAAAGTAGTTGTTTCTGAAAGGTTAAATCATAGATAGATGTATTTTTCTTATACTCTCCTAGGTTTTACAAACTTTAAAAGTGGCTATTTATTACATTTTTATTATATTTTTAAATCTGCAAGAGGCTAACTCATCACAGATCTGGTATTTGATTTTTTTTTTTTTTTGAACTCTAAAGGAGGTAGCTATTTCCCAGAATTATGTAGTTCAGTTCTAAGAGAAGCTAAAGAAAGTTAAAATAATCTATTTAAAACAATAACTTCAAGAAAGACTGTTATTTTAGATTTTTGATCACTTACCAAATTCAAATTTTTATGCCTTCAGTTGAAATTATTTAACAGTAATTTACAGAGTGAAAGCCATGCTGCATGTCTGTCCTGACAGATTGCTAGACAGTTGGAAGACCCTTTCTAAGATAGCTCCCAATGATCCCCACCTCTTGGTTTTCATGTCCTAGTGTAATCTCCTCCCCCTGAATGAGGACTGAACCTAGTGATGCAGTTCCAACAAATAAAATATAGCAACAGTGATAGAATGTCACTTCTGAGATTTGGTTACAATGAGGCTGTGGATTTCTCTCTCCACCTCCTTCATACTCTTTCCCTTTCTTCGCTAGCTCTTAAGAAATTTCAAGAATCATGTTGTGAGCTCTCCCATGGAGAGGATCATGTCATAAGGACTGAATGCCTTTAACCAACAAAAGATATAAGGTGAGTATATGAGTCATGAGTTAGCTTAGGATGAGATCCTAACAAAGTGGAACTTTTATCTTGATCCAGAGGCACCGGCTAAGCTAAGCCTGTATTTCTGATGCATAGAAATTGAGAGATAATAAATATTTGTTGGTTTAGGCCTCTAATCATCATGTTAGGGTAATTTAAACATGTGCATGTGTGTTAAGTCGCTTCAGTCATGTCTGACTCTTTGCAACCCTATGGACTACAGCCTTCCAGGCTCCGCTATCCTTGGGATTCTCCAAGCAAGAATACTGGAGTGAGTTGCCATGCCCTCCTCCAGGGGATCTTCATGACCCAGGGATTGAATTCACATCTCTTATGTCTCCTGCATTGGCAGGTGGCTTCTTTACCACGAATGTATATATTAGTACTGGCTGTCTGGAATAGGGTGCTGCAAAGGATTTTGAGGCTCTGTATATGAATTAGTTAACTATAGTCCATCAATTGCAACTGTCTACCATGGACATAGGACAGGAGGAATGGTAACATATGTGCTATTATTTTATATTCATTGTCTTCTTGGTCTTCATTGTGATGAATAGAGTCCCTTGGACTGCGAGGAGATCCAACCAGTCCATTCTAAAGGAGATCAGCCCTAGGTGTTCTTTGGAAGGAATGATGCTAAAGCTGAAACTCCAGTACTTTGGCCACCTCATGTGAAGAGTTGACTCATTGGAAAAGACTCTGATGCTGGGAGGGATTGGGGGCAGGAAGAAAAGGGGACGACAGAGGATGAGATGGCTGGATGGCATCATTGACTCAATGGACGTGAGTTTGAGTGAACTCTGGGAAATGATGATGGACAGGGAGGCCTGGCGTGCTGCGATTCATGGGGTTGCAAAGAGTCGGACATGACTAAGCAACTGAATTGAACTGAACTGAACTGAAATAGAATGGATTCTTTTAGGGATTCTGAGAACACCCTGGCATTAATAAAAGCTATTATTCCACCATTAGTTAGTAATATCATGACATTTGGACAGATTGGTCTGTGTGTGACCTGATTTGGGTCTGTTTCCTGGGGAATACTGATTATATGATTCAAGGGGGCAGGCAGGATCTGAGGCAAGATTCTGCACAGCCCAAACCAGCCCAGGGTACTGGGCTTTCCTGTCATGATCTCCAGAACAGGGATATAGACAAAGAAAGAGTGTGCAGAGAGAAGGAAAGTTGATTTCCTATACTGCATAAATGGCCTGATGTCAGTCCCACCTTCTAGAAGATTAAAGCACTCATGAGTATAAACCAAGTGGCCTAGAAAAGATATAACTCTTACATGTATTGGAAGGAACTTTCCAGTTGGAAAGTTATTTGAGCTGCTTTCCAAATATTGATACTAAAATATCCTCCAGAAGACCTCTAAACCCAATACTCATCAAAACATGTCTGGAGCATTGTTGAAATGAGAATATATTCCCTTATCCTAGGGATTGGGCGGAGGCTCCAAGTCTCTAACCAACATTGGTATGTGATCCAAAGGACTGGGAAATCTTAATGAAGGAAATTATATTGATTAAAAGTTTTCTATGAGTCAGACCCATTTCATTTCATAGGAAACTCAAAGTTCAGGCATGTTCCTTTTTCATGGGTGGGGGTATACCTTGAACAACCAAATGCCATATTTTTGAAAGCCTCAAAGAAAGTTTTCTGTAATTCCTTAGAAATTGAAATTAAAATGAATTTTCTGTAAGACATACCTGAGGACTGCTGAGGCATGAGCAGTGCTGAGAAAATGTTTATATAGCTGAAGTATCCTTAAATTATTTTTAAATGACTAGTTAAAAGACTATCCTAGAATTTAAATGACTTTGGCCAGATACTTAGAGTATTTTCAAGGATGTTATGTAGAAAGAAATAAGTGTGTGTGTGTTTAACCCAGATAGATTATACTTGCTCCTTATTGAGTTATTCATGTTCCTGAAGAATTAGTACATTCACATATTTAAAGAAATTCAGAAAATGATAACAAGGTGTGTGAGAAATTTGAGGTTTCAGTAATATGTATGTTCTGTTTACTTATCTAGTTACAGGATGTTGAATATAAATATGAATATTACAAAGGACCCCCATGAGATTTCTCCTCATGACTGGAGCATTCCTTTATTTCTCTCTATTAAAATGTTCTTATTTATTCAGCCTCAGAAATACTTTCCACATAAGGGAAATATTTTTCTATTTCGTTTTCTTCTGACCCCTTTGGCAGTTCCAGGAAGGCTTTTTTCTATTCAAGTCCATTGGGACACACACACACACACACACACACACACACACCCGCTCACACACACATACCCGCTCACACACACACACATCTGCACACACACACACACCCACTCACACACACATACCCGCTCACACACCCGCTCACACGAGCTGAGAGAAAACTGTCTTATTTATCTAAAGTTGAGAAGAAAAAGGCTAATAATTTCCTTAGCTTAGTCCAGGCAAGTACAATGAAGGTAAAAGGGACCTAATGGGTAAATGACTATTTAACCCTTGTAGTGGAAAGAATGAGGCTATCCAGAGTCCGAACCTGGGTTCTTGGCTTGGCAGTGACATATTCACCTGCCCTTAGGAAACTGATGGTTTTTCTTATATATATATATATATATAATTTATTTTAATTGAAGGCTAATTACTTTACAATATTGAATTGGTTTTGCCATACATCAACATGAATCCACCGGTTTTTCAAATTTTTTTGAGAGAAGAGGTAAAAGATGCTTCCCCTAAGAGTTCCAAAGCATGCATGATGTTTTTAAAGCCCAAGAATAACATAGTTAGTTACTTGCCTGATGTTTTCTCAAACTGTTTCCTGGACAGACTTTGAAATGCCAGCTGGTTGGGTCAAAAGAGAGTGCTTGTTCCTCACCCCACGTCGCTCCTGTCCAACCGCTCTTGTTTCCGCTCCACTATTGTGATCATCTGTCTCTTCATAATAGAGCCTGTCATTGGAAACTGGATTCAGATTTTAGTTTTGCCTTAAAGTGAAACAAGAACTAGTGGAACTGAAGATGATTAAAACATTTTTTTCTCTGGCCCACTAAACAACCCCCATTGTGGTGAAACAGGTACTTGGGTCCCCTCAATCTTATGGAGTCCTGTGGTTCTTTTCAACTGGATAGTGTAACCTTATCCATTCCACTACACATGGAAATTATACATATATTCTACACCTTCCTGACAATAAAAAGTACTATGTCTTAGTAAGACTCCAAAGGAAATCTATGCATTTTCTAGATGGATCAGAGGGGTGAACTCTGGGTTTTCTCTGCTGGGTCCCACCTGATCTGTGTAGGTTCTGAGAATTTCTTTGTGAGTTGATTTCTTTGCTATTGGTGTACCCACCATTTTTTCGACATTCTTTTCCTGGTGTTTGAACTTCCCAGTTGTTTCCATTAGAGTGGATCCTCTCACTTTCTTTTTTAAAAATATTCTTTTTCTCCTCTTGCTGTGACCTGCTTTCCGAGAGAGATCTCTGAGACTGTCTTAGTCACGTCTTCCAACTTGTGTGTAGTGTGCACGTAAGTGTGTACTCCTGTTCTCACATGTTCTCAATTTCTAGGTGCTCTTTTTGAAATTCTAGGATTGTAATTTTTAAATATTTTTATTTTTTCTCTACAGAAATTAATTACAGACTTTTTTCTACTCAATCTGAAATACTTGATTTTTAAGCCTGCTGCACAGTTCATCCCAGAATTCCCTGCTATCATCATTCTAGAAATATCTTTCACCTTTCTCCTTTTCTTTTCCCTCTTGTGTTAGATTCCTGTTTTCTGATGCCATAGTCAGAACCTACATTGCTAGAAGGAAAATCTCCACTGAAGGCTCAGCTTAATGACTGATAAACTTTCACTGAGGCTCATGATTGTCAAATTCCAGAACTCTGCATTTAAAGAGAAGACCTGGAAAGGTCCTACAGAAGACAAATGTACAGATCATTTGCAAATAATCAGAAATAAGTTTACAATCAGATTTCTTACCAGGAATGCTGGAAGATTTAAACTTCTAGGTAAAATGATTTTTAACCTGGAATTAACTGTATTTAGGGCAACCATACTGGATATTTCATGGGCAGAATAAAGGCATCTTTGAGCATAGTAGTTGAGAAAGCTACCAGAGCATGTACTTCTCCAGAACAAGCTGTATTGTATGATGCCATGACGACATGGCATAGTTTTTTTCCATAGAACTGCAACTAGAACAACATGAATTCGGGTAGCAGATGAGAGGAGAAATAAGGCTTTTGAGTTCAGGTTAGAGAAGTTCTTGTGCTCCATTCTGAGGCTCGGTACAAAGCATCATGGGTAATAAAAGCAAGCAAGACTCTATTTCTTCCCCAAGTAACTTACAATGTAACAGGGGTAGAGAGATATAAAAATAAAGAGCAATCATATTGGGCATAACTGTGAACTGGAATGCATTTGCCAAGGAGAAAGAAATTGCATCTGAATGAGAGAAAAAGTTCTCCAAAGGAGGAAATATTTGCAAGCCCTCAAGTTAGATAAAGAGAGCTTTGGCAAGAACAGACTGAGATAAAAGGGAATAAAATGAGGATAAATGTGATGCTGGATGCAGAAAGAATAACTGGAAATTAGATGGTTCACTCTGGTTGGTAGGCAGGAAGGCAGGATAAATCCTATACTTTGGCAGTGCCGTGAGGCGGATGGTCTTGGTTGCTGGGCTGTCTGTGCTGAATTGTGTAGGCCAGGAAGATGTGTGCACACAGTCAAACCTACTTAAAATCGGTGTTCCTGGTGTACACCTTTATCACTCTTCCTTGTTTCCAGTGAATGCCTTCAAGCATGAAATATCTTCAAGCCTTTAAGCATAAAACATCCTTGAACTACAAGTAAACAGTTTTTAAACTTGTTTTTTTTCTTATATTCATCCTCCAGTTCATTCCTCACATTTGATCTGGTGAGTGGAAATTTTTAATACAAATTGAGTCCTCTAACCTCTGCTCTTAATGGCTGACCACTGCCCTTGGTATGAAACTCGGATTCCTTTCTGTGGCCTGCATGACCCCAAAGGCCCTGGCTCCTGGCTGCAGCTCAGACACCATGTCATACCACACTCCTTTTGACGCTCTGTTTTCCCATCAAACATCAAATTGGCCTTCCTCTAACTCCCTTGGCCATCACACTTACTATTCCCTCTGTCACGGTTGTTCCTTTACCAGGGTGTTCCTTTACTGTGATTGGTTCCTGTGTGACTTCAGGTGTCACATGGAATGTCATGTCCCTTCAGCAGTTTTCTTTGGCCATTGTGTTGAAACTGCCTTCTGCCTCTTCCTCCTCTTACTTTTCTGCATTGTCCTATTTATTTTCTTTGGAGCACTTTTTAATGTGCTTATTATAATATAACATGATAATATATTAGACATTAAATATAATATAATATTCTGTTATATTGCTTAGTTATGTGGTTTAATAATTATCTTTTTCTCAACCCACTAGAAATCACCCTTCAAAAAGTCAGGGACCTCATCTTTCATATTTTCTGCTGTATCCCTGATACCTAGAATAGTGCTTGGCACATGATAGTATTCAGTGAATATTTACGGCATAAAGGAATAAACAGAGAAATGATTATGTGAAATACTTCTCCTCACTCTTATTATACTAATTCCCTAAATATTGAGTGGATCCTTAAGGACTTTTTTCTTTAGCCAAATCTTTTTTTCATTGTTTTTATTCTCTAGTCTTCCTTATTTCTATAAACTCTTATATACTGTAAGCTCCTTGAGGGAAGAGACCAGATTCTGTCTTTAAACATTTTACTCTTGGTGTCTCAATCATAGTACATGCTCAATAAATATTTTAAAGATGCCTGCATGATGACAAAAGTATGTAAGAAATTAAAATATAAAGGATAGATGGGACTTTCTCTTGCGTGGAAGGCAGAAGCTTTGTTTATCCTTTTTCATAAAACACTTAGCAATTTCTTCTTCTCCTTCTCTACCTACTTCCCCTTATCATCATCATCATCTTTATCATTATCCTTATTAATTATTCCTTGTCTGGCTCTGCTGATAAGTGGATCTTTGACCTTGGGCATGCACATCTATATTTCTGAATTGCAATTTTTCTCATCTGCAATGTAGAAGTAACATTGCTTCAAGCGAGGTCTATGGCCCAACTGCATCGGGGTTCTCTGAACTGCACAGTAAGCATGCACTTTCATGGTCTCTAACTGTATCTCCACCTGCCCAGCACCTCTGGGGCTGGAGCACAGGGATCTGAATTTTTAGGAACCTCTTTCAGTGATGCTTATGCAGTCTGAGAAACACTAGTGAGCAGTTATATTAAATGATCTTCCATGACTCTGAATTCATCCGTGGAGCTGAAATAGTGTGTATTGGTCATCTGGTGAGAGAAAGAGAGCACTATATTCTTTAGTTATTGCTCATGTAGATTGCTGTTGCAGGAAGTTTCCTAGTAATTCGTGTCAGCTGCTAAGCAATGTGCTGTTTCTGGTGAGTAATGGTCTATTCTTTGCATTATATTGTATAAAATTACATTATTTCTCATGCTTTGTGTCTCAGGGAAAAATAAAACTGTGGTATGGTAATTTCTCTTAGGAAATATTTCTGCTTATATAGATCACCTAGTTCATGAGTTAGATTCTTCAAATATATAACTTTGGGGGAGTATCCCATGTATTTGGGAAAGCTGTATTAACTTCTTCCAGCTATGGGTTCAACTTGGTATGCTGATGCTGTTTATTGTCCAGCATGATGACAATAAAGGGCCATGGAAACTCACTGCTCAGTGAGGACCACTGGAGACCACTGGGGAAAAGTGACTCTCTGTCAAATCAGAGTAGATGATATCAAAAATGAAAAATAATTGCAAACCTGGAGTAATTTTCCTCTCCCTGGCACAATTTGAGAAGGGCTGTGGGAGAGGGTCAGAGAAGGCAATGGCACTCCACTCCAGTGTTCTTACCTGGGGAATCCCAGGGACAGGGGAGCCTGGTGGGCTTCTGGCTATGGGGTTGCACAGAGTCGGACACGACTGAAGTGACTTAGCAGCAGCAACAGCAGTGGGAGAAGGTAAATTGGATAAGCAATAATTGTCAACAATGTTTCCATGGTAGGAGGGAAGTTAAGAAACTGCCAGGTTATCAGTGTGCATAGGTGCAGAAGGGTGGAAGAGGTGGACTCAGAAGGAGAAGCACCTTTTCCAGAGATTCAGCTCAAAGGAACGAATTTCTGTCTGCACCCATGACTCAGCAGGTTTAATAGAGTTCTAGAAAATGATCACTGGCTGAAAATGGAAGCAAAGGCACCCCTAAGAACTCACATGAATGTTCGAAGATTTGGTATGAAGGAAATTTTTCTCATTCTCAACATTTCAGACTGAATTTCATGTCTATACATCGTCTACCCACTTAATGTTTGAGACACGTACACATATAATAGTTTCTATTAATTTCACCTCTTACTATAACTTGGCTAAGAACTTTTGCCTTGTGTTTTAAATATTACCAGAAACGCTGAGAACCACTCAACAATATTTATATTGAGCAACACATCAAAACTTGCACATATGCTAAACTAAACACAGATTTTTACTAAGAATAATGATGGTGACACAATATTGGTTGCACAATTTTACAATTTATAAAACACTTATAATTCCCTTTTGTCATCCTCATTCGCTAGCATCATCTCACTTAATCCTGACCACCGTCTGGTAAGGTAGATCTTATCTCCCATCATTCAGAAGGTTTGCCCAAAGTAAAAATACTACATAGTAGTTTGGATAGCAAAAAGAAATAGTTGTCTTCCTTTGTGTTTTAAAGGTGTCTGGAAGTTGTGTGGTTCTGGATAGGAGCAGAATTTTCCCTTTTGAATATTTGGTCCTATCCTCAATGGTCTAGGGTAGAAACTCTGAAGGAGAAGTAGAAAGTAGGAAAAATGTTGTGACTGTAATTTGACTGACATCCAAGATCATCACTGGGGAAGTGGTGGCTGGAATTGGACAGGGACTCATAGCTTCTTTGTTATGAATAGGGAAATAGACAGCTGAAGTGGGCCTTGACATGGTGATGCATGATAGTCAATTCCCAGGTTAGTTTCAGCACCACTTTTCCAGCAATAACTTGGCGTGGCAAATTACCCCTTTGAGGTTCACGGCAGGATGGTTTCTGCACTTTGGTAACACCACCCACTAATTTTCCAGTTCATGTTTTACATAGGATTGAAACATCCTGGGTTTCATGTGCCTAAGGGGATCACAGGATAGCTCCTGGAAAGTGGGAACAAGAGTTTGGTTCTGACTTGATGCTATCATGTCCTGGGGCAGAGCTTGAAACCCTACACTCTATTAAAAATGACAAAAAAAAAAAAAAAAAGAACTGGTACATGGTGTGAATTCCTAACTGAAGAAAGAAAGAATGCTGCTGTGCAAAAGATGTTTGGAAGGGACATCTTAGCAACCAGTAAAAGGCATCGAGTGATATCAAGAGAGAATCTAAGCAGTAAGCAGTTGATTTGGAAGTTAACAGCATGTTATAGTGTATTTATGACTTTCAGCTTCCAGAAAAAATAAGTCTCTCAGGAAACACCAGATAGAAAATCACTGGAAAAGCCAGGAGAAGAATCTCCCACCCAGAGGTCTTCCCTTGCTTCTGCTCTATCTTCCAAGGTGAGTGGTTCATTCACAGGCAAAACCCGGGGCATCAGCCTGCCCAGCGCAAAACAGAAGCCCCAGAGTGCTGTCTTCTGTCTTTCCCAGTTCAGAAAGACACATTAATAAAAGACTTATACTAATCATTCCACTAAAAGCCTCACACTTCCCTTTTTAATGCAGAGAGCAGAGTGTAAACACCTACAATTGCACAGGGAAAAAAGATATAAGCTGTAAAAAAATGGAGTTCTTGGTAAATTGTGCATCCTCTCTTTTCAATGTGCCATAGGGCATTTGGATGAAAGAAATCAGAGCTCTGAAAGTCATCTCCTCCTGCAGCCTGTTTCCCACATGAGGGCTTAATAGCCTCTGCCACAGGGACTCTGGGACCTTGGCAGTGCTGCATATGACTTACGGGGTTTAGACCTCCAAGTGCAGCACCTCCCAGCAGGAGCAGATGGACTTCTAAGCAACCAGACAGTAATTTCCTAATGCAAGTGCTGGGAGCTGGAGCCAAGCACGTTTCGTTTCTTACCCTCCCTATGGTGCAGAGATTGATGAGCAGAACATGAGGTTTTCCAAGATAACGTATGCAAGCAACCTACTTACAGCAAGCTTTTGCCAAGTGTCACTGTCTCTCTCTACTTGCAAGTGAAGCCAGTCAGACAATCCCACAGTTTCCCACGAGGTGGGACAGAAAGATTTAGGGGCTGAGGCCTCTGGTAGATAGCACAGCAGATGATTTAAACACACTGTATTTGTCCTTCTTTACCTTGGGTTTAGTGTGAGTAGTGCGTGGGACTTTGTCTGCAATTGCATTTAAATGAAGCAATGCTTGTTAAACCGGATGAGAAAGTGGCACTGCCATCATAACAATTACTGCTAGAAAAATCTGGTATGAATAGACTAAGGGTCAGTGCTGCTCTTGTCATCTTAATGATAATAATTATTATTACAGTCATCATGACTATTGTCAGGTTTTTGAATAAGAAATAACAATGTAGTACAAGCAAGGAGGAGGAAGACACATCCAAATTAAAAGAGACTGAACCTAAAAAAATCATTTCCTTTTTTCCCAACTTCATGATAAAAATTCATGATTGATAAATAAAAATTGTCTATATTCAAAGTGTACGATTTGACGTTTTGACTATAAATATATACATATATTGAAATATTTACCACAGTCAAGCTAATTAACATATCCATCACCTCACATAGCCATACCTTTTTTGGTGTGGCTAGAAAATATAAGATATACTGCCTTAACACCTTTCGTGTATATGCTGCTGCTGCTGCTGCTGTTTAATCACCAAGTTGTGTCCAACTCTTTGTAACGCCATGGACTGTAGCCTGCCAGGCTCTCTGTTCATGGTATTTTCCAGGCAAGAATACTGGAGTGGGTTGCTAGTCCCTCCTCCAGGGGATCTTCCCGACCCAGGGATCAAACCCGAGTCTCCTGCTTGGCAGGTGAATCCTTTACCACCGAGCCACCAAGAAGCACTTTTCACATGTGTGTGTGTGTGTACGCACACTTAGTCACTCAGTCGTGTCCGACTCTGCAATACACATGTGTATAGTACGTTATTAACTGTAGTCATCATATTATACATTAGGTCTCCAAAGTTTATTCATTGTATAACTGAAAGTTTTACTCTTTGACCAGTAGCTCCATTTTCCTCCACTCTTCGGCCCCCAGTAACTGCTGTTTCGCTACTTTATTTTCTGTTTCTATGAGTTTGGTTGGTTGTTTTGAGATTCCAAATACAAGTGGGATTATATGGTATTTGTCTTTGGCTTACTTCACGTAGCATAACATCCTCGGGTTCATCCCTGTTGTCACCGATAGCAGGGTTTCCTCCTTCTTTGTGGCTGAATAATAAAAGTATGTGTGTTTACATACTTGTTGTTGTTGTACAGTCACCCAGTCAAGTCCGACTCTTTGCAACCCCATGGACTACAGCACATACTGTACACATAACATATATATGTATGTGTTTGCGTGTATGTGTGTGTGTATATATATATATATATATATACCCATTTACATATAGATATAAGGTTGGTACAATCATAACTGTGGTCTTGGGCCATGAATTTTAAATCATTACAACTAGGCTTAAATACATCTTTATTAATCAAAGTAGGAACAATTGGAATCAGTATGTTTTTGCCAATGGGAAATGTTTGGCTATTGCTGTAGCATAAAAATCTATACTTCAGGATTTGACAAACTGTTGGAAAGCATTTTCTGTATCCTCCTGTTTATGGAAACATTCAGTTCAGTTCAGTTCAGTCGCTCAGTCGTGTCTGACTCTTTGTGACCCCATGAATCGCGGCACGCCAGGCCTCCCTGTCCATGACAAAATCCCAGAGTTCACCCAAACTCACGTCCATCGAGTCAGTGATGCCATCCAGCCATCTCATCCTCTGTCGTCCCCTTCTCCTCCTGCCCTCAACCCCTCCCAGCATCAAGGTCTTTTCCAATGAGTCAACTCTTCATCAAGTGGCCAAAGTATTGGAGTTTCAGCTTCAACATCATTTCTTCCAATGAACACCCAGGACTGATCTCCTTTAGGATGGACTGGTTGGATCTCCTTGCAGCCCAAGGGGCTCTCAACATTATTTCCCTGCAAAAAGTTGTTGAGATCCTTGAAGAAGTGGTAGTCAGTTGGCGAGAGATCAGGTGAATATGGCGGATGAGGTCAAACTTCATAGCCCAATTCATTCAACTTTAGAAACGTTGGTTGTGTAACATGCAGTTGGATGTTATCGTGGAGCAGAATGGAGACCATTCTGTTGGCCAATGCTGGCTGCAGGTGTTGCAGTTTTTGGTACAAATGCACCACTGATTTGCTGAGCATACTTCTCAGATGTAACGGTTTTACCAGGATTCAAAAAGGTGTAGTGGATCAGACAGGTAACATACTGCCAAAGAATTGACTTTGGGAAGTACTTTGGAGCTTCTTCTCAGTTCAGCAATTGAGCTGATCATCGCTGGTTGTCATATAAAATCCACTTTCCATCACACGTCATGATCAGACCAAAAAGTGGTTCATGGTTGTTGTTGTGTAGAATAAAAGAAGATGACACTTCAAAAAGATGAGTTTTTTGATTTGTGATCAGCTCATGAGGCATCCACTTACCATGCTTTTTCACCTTTCCAGTTTGCTTCAAATGCCAAACAACCATAGAATGGTTAATATTGAGTTCTTTGACAACTTCTTGTGTAGTTATAAGAGGATCAGCTTTGATGATTTCTCAATTGTTTATCAACTTCCAATGGCCAGCCACTGAACTCCTCATCTTCAAGTTTCTTGTCTCCTTTGCAAAACTTCATAAACCACCACTGCATTGTATATTCTTGGGCCAAATGCATTGTTGATGTTGTGAATTGTCTCCACTGCTTTACAACCAATTTTTAACACAAATCAGAAAATTGCTTGAATTTGCTTTTTGCCTAACATCATTTCCCTTGTCTAAAATAAACATAAAGTAAGCAGCAGGCAATAAGTCATTAGCAAGAAAAAATATAAATAAAGTGAGAAATGTGTTTTAGAATGATATATAACATAACCACTTTTATTTGAGAATGTATTCCAATATCAAATGGCAAATTTCAATAAGGTAAAACTGAAATTACTTTTTCACCAATCTAATGTAAAACATTTTCTTTATCCATTCATCTACCAATGGGTTGTTTCCATGTCTTAGCTGTTTTGAGTAATGCTGTAGTGAACATAGGAATGGAGATATCTCTTTGAAATACTGATTTCATTTCCTTTGGATACATATACAGAAATGGGATTACTGAATCATTTGATAGTTTTATTTCTGACTTTTGGTGGAACCTTACCACTGCTGTCCATAGTGGCTTTTGGAGAAGGAAATGACAACCCACTCTAGTATTCTTACCAGGATAATCCTGTGGACAGAGGAGCCTGTGGACTAAAATCCATGGAGTCGCAAAAGAGTCAGACATGACTTAAAGGGACTGAGCATGCTTGCATAGTGGCTATACCAATTAAAGTTACCACCCACAGTGAACAAGTATTCTTTTTCCTTTACATTTTCCCCCAATACTTTTTATCTTTTGACTTCTTGCTTAGAGCCATCCTAACAAGTGTGAGACCAAACCAACAGTTTTGTTTTGTTTTTTTCATTGAAGTATAGTTGAGATACAATATTGTGTTAGTTTCGTGTGTACACCAAAGTGATTCAGTTACATACATATATTTCAGATTATTTTCCATAATAAATTATTATAGGATACTGAATAGAGTTCTCTCTGTCATATAGTAAATCTTTGTTGCTGTTTTTTTTTTAATGTACTATAGTTTGTATCTATTAATCCCATACTCTTAATTTATTACTCCTTTCCCTCCCTTTCCCCTTTGACAGTCACAAGTTTACTCACAGACACAGAAAACAAACTTATGGTTATATCATTGTGATTCTGATTTGCGTTTCCCTGATGATTAGTGCTATTGATAATCTTTTAATGTACCTGTTGACCATTTGTTTTCTTTGGAAAGTGTCTGTTCAGGTCCATTGCCAATTTTTAATTGAATTGTTTGGAGTTTAATTTTTTTGCTATTGAGTTGTGTGAGTTCTTTATGTAATTTGGATATTGACTTCTTNAATGAACACCCAGGACTGATCTCCTTTAGGATGGACTGGTTGGATCTCCTTGCAGCCCAAGGGGCTCTCAACATTATTTCCCTGCAAAAAGTTGTTGAGATCCTTGAAGAAGTGGTAGTCAGTTGGCGAGAGATCAGGTGAATATGGCGGATGAGGTCAAACTTCATAGCCCAATTCATTCAACTTTAGAAACGTTGGTTGTGTAACATGCAGTTGGATGTTATCGTGGAGCAGAATGGAGACCATTCTGTTGGCCAATGCTGGCTGCAGGTGTTGCAGTTTTTGGTACAAATGCACCACTGATTTGCTGAGCATACTTCTCAGATGTAACGGTTTTACCAGGATTCAAAAAGGTGTAGTGGATCAGACAGGTAACATACTGCCAAAGAATTGACTTTGGGAAGTACTTTGGAGCTTCTTCTCAGTTCAGCAATTGAGCTGATCATCGCTGGTTGTCATATAAAATCCACTTTCCATCACACGTCATGATCAGACCAAAAAGTGGTTCATGGTTGTTGTTGTGTAGAATAAAAGAAGATGACACTTCAAAAAGATGAGTTTTTTGATTTGTGATCAGCTCATGAGGCATCCACTTACCATGCTTTTTCACCTTTCCAGTTTGCTTCAAATGCCAAACAACCNAGTGGTTCATGGTTGTTGTTGTGTAGAATAAAAGAAGATGACACTTCAAAAAGATGAGTTTTTTGATTTGTGATCAGCTCATGAGGCATCCACTTACCATGCTTTTTCACCTTTCCAGTTTGCTTCAAATGCCAAACAACCATAGAATGGTTAATATTGAGTTCTTTGACAACTTCTTGTGTAGTTATAAGAGGATCAGCTTTGATGATTTCTCAATTGTTTATCAACTTCCAATGGCCAGCCACTGAACTCCTCATCTTCAAGTTTCTTGTCTCCTTTGCAAAACTTCATAAACCACCACTGCATTGTATATTCTTGGGCCAAATGCATTGTTGATGTTGTGAATTGTCTCCACTGCTTTACAACCAATTTTTAACACAAATCAGAAAATTGCTTGAATTTGCTTTTTGCCTAACATCATTTCCCTTGTCTAAAATAAACATAAAGTAAGCAGCAGGCAATAAGTCATTAGCAAGAAAAAATATAAATAAAGTGAGAAATGTGTTTTAGAATGATATATAACATAACCACTTTTATTTGAGAATGTATTCCAATATCAAATGGCAAATTTCAATAAGGTAAAACTGAAATTACTTTTTCACCAATCTAATGTAAAACATTTTCTTTATCCATTCATCTACCAATGGGTTGTTTCCATGTCTTAGCTGTTTTGAGTAATGCTGTAGTGAACATAGGAATGGAGATATCTCTTTGAAATACTGATTTCATTTCCTTTGGATACATATACAGAAATGGGATTACTGAATCATTTGATAGTTTTATTTCTGACTTTTGGTGGAACCTTACCACTGCTGTCCATAGTGGCTTTTGGAGAAGGAAATGACAACCCACTCTAGTATTCTTACCAGGATAATCCTGTGGACAGAGGAGCCTGTGGACTAAAATCCATGGAGTCGCAAAAGAGTCAGACATGACTTAAAGGGACTGAGCATGCTTGCATAGTGGCTATACCAATTAAAGTTACCACCCACAGTGAACAAGTATTCTTTTTCCTTTACATTTTCCCCCAATACTTTTTATCTTTTGACTTCTTGCTTAGAGCCATCCTAACAAGTGTGAGACCAAAACAACAGTTTTGTTTTGTTTTTTTTCATTGAAGTATAGTTGAGATACAATATTGTGTTAGTTTCGTGTGTACACCAAAGTGATTCAGTTACATACATATATTTCAGATTATTTTCCATAATAAATTATTATAGGATACTGAATAGAGTTCTCTCTGTCATATAGTAAATCTTTGTTGCTGTTTTTTTTTTTAATGTACTATAGTTTGTATCTATTAATCCCATACTCTTAATTTATTACTCCTTTCCCTCCCTTTCCCCTTTGACAGTCACAAGTTTACTCACAGACACAGAAAACAAACTTATGGTTATATCATTGTGATTCTGATTTGCGTTTCCCTGATGATTAGTGCTATTGATAATCTTTTAATGTACCTGTTGACCATTTGTTTTCTTTGGAAAGTGTCTGTTCAGGTCCATTGCCAATTTTTAATTNGGTTATATCATTGTGATTCTGATTTGCGTTTCCCTGATGATTAGTGCTATTGATAATCTTTTAATGTACCTGTTGACCATTTGTTTTCTTTGGAAAGTGTCTGTTCAGGTCCATTGCCAATTTTTAATTGAATTGTTTGGAGTTTAATTTTTTTGCTATTGAGTTGTGTGAGTTCTTTATGTAATTTGGATATTGACTTCTTATAGGTTATGTGGTTTGCAAATATTTTCTCCTATTTCATAGGTTGCCTTTTCATTTTGTTGATTGTTTCCTATGCTGTGAAGAAAATCTTTAGTTTGATGTAGTCCCACTTGTTTATTTTTGCTTTTGTTTCCTGTGTTCTTGGTGTCATACCCAAATAATCTTTGCCCAGATCAAGGAGCTTTTTCCTTTATGTTTTCTTCTAGGAGAAGTATAATTTCAGGTTTCAATCTCTTTTGAGTTGATTTTTGTGTATGGTATAAGTTAGGGTTCAACTTCATTCTTTTGTGTGTGGATAGTCCTCCTCCTGACATAGACCCAGCTTTGGGCCCCGGCTCCAGGACCACTCTGCTGTTAGTACAGAGCCAGCCCTGCCCTCAGGTGGACCCAATAGGAGACACGCCAGTCAGTTTCCCCCAACCACCTAGCAGGCCACTGAGGATCCTGAGGCAGCCCTGTGACCCAACCCAGTCCTGTGTATCCAGGACCCAGTGGGAGCCATACCCATGCATGACTGCTGGTAACAGGCCTGCCAACCTGGAACCCAACTTTGAATCAACAGCAGCCATGTGGCATGGGGCCAACCTTACTTGACTGAGATCCCGGAGTCTATCCCATCAGGCAGAGGACCCAGCAGAAGTTCTTCACCTGCTGAAAAGACAGGAGGAAGTGTTTGCTCCTTCAGATGCATAGATACCAAGGCAAAGCTACACAGATCATGAAGAATTGGGCAAACATGATTAGTTTATCAAAGGAAGTGAATGAATTTCCTGTGTGTGCATGCTAAGTTGCTTCATTCAGGTCCAACTTTTTGTGACCCCATGGACTGTAGCCCACCAGGCTTCTCTGTCTTTGGGATTCTCCAGGCAAGAATACTGGAGTGGGTTGCCATGCCTTCCTCCAGGGGATCTTCCCAACCCAG
>SJYV01042176.1:0-31826 GCA_006410875.1 Neotragus pygmaeus
GCACTGTCTCTAGGTATCTCAAGCTCTTCAAACTGAGCTGAAGACCTCTATTTCTGGTCTTGTTTGGTCTTTAGTATTCTAAAAGGATGCCAAACCCTGCCCAATTCATTTATGGTAGTCTTTATCTTCCTACTCTCAAGACGAATTAATTTTATATTTTATGGATCATTTTACTTTCTCCTTTGCCCCCTCACCCAAGACCCATTCCCTGCTGTGGTCTTGGCTTTGGCCTTCCTCCTACCTCCCTGGATCAACAGCATCCAGGAATTTCTCAAACTTGGGCTCAGGTTCACCCTCCTCCACCATGGGCAAGTAGTAGTTGAGCCCTCTCAGGCAGGACCGGAAATCTTTGTGACTCAAGCGACCTGTCAAATTCTCATCAAAGTGTCTGAAGAACAAAAAAATATTTAATCAGGTTCAGCAAGAATCAGATCAAACCACACCGAGGGAAAAAGTTATTTGGAACTTCATTCTGAATTGCCTGCAAAACAATCAGCTATGAAGCTATACACACCTAAAGGTTGTTTCAAATTCTTGTCGTGTCTCTTCACTGAGACCAGTGATGTCTCTGAAAGAAAAACAAAAATTAACCCATGAAATAAAACAGGGAAATATAAACAGACATGCCATAATAGTAATAGAGGAATTTTAGTGACTATTAAGCTAGTCAAGTCACCTAGTTCAAGGGCTGGCAAACTATGGTCCATGGGCAAAGTCCAGGAGATCACTCACTTTTGTACAGTCAATGAACTGAGAATAGTTTTCACATGATTGAAAATAATAAAAAAAGAAAAGACTATTTCCTTAAACTTTAAAACTTTAAAAATTATCACCCATAAATAAAATTTCCCTGGAATATGTTTATGCTTATTCATTTATGAATTATCAATAGCTGTTTTCACAACAGCAGAACTGAGTAACAGCACAGCAGTTAAAACAAAGGCTACATGGCTCACAAATTCTACAATATTATCAGGATCTTTACAGAAAAAGTTTGTCTAAATAACTAATGCTGCCAAAATATTTTATTTAGAAAATAATTATCTTCTGCTCTAAACTTTGAATATTTCTTTCACTCCAGGCATTTTAATGGGAATTTTACAAAACGGGATGCTCTCTGAAGAGGTCATATAAGATGGTGCATAGACTCTGAGAAATGGAAGGTAAGTAGACCCAGGAGGATGATAGTACTGTCTCACAGTTTATAGTGGACTCATATTTTTGTTTTAAAAAATCATTCTCTGGGTCAGCAAAGAGATAAAACTGATTCTGGAGTTATAAGTGCACTATCAGTGAAACAGCCATTGTATCCAGTACCCCCAAAGTTTAGCCTTGGAACTAAGTTTCTAATACCTAACACCACTCACATCCTTGCCCAGTCTTGACCACAAGTTCTCAATACCTGGCTTGGATTTCTTGTTCTAGACTGTGTTGCCTTCGCATCCCAAGCTGGTAGAGCTGGTCCCACTGCTGAGCCAGCCCAATGGTACTGTATTTAAGGTCCAGGACCAGAGCCTCTTCTAAGCTTTCTCCCAGGTCCTCAATCTTGGTCAGTTGATGCTTCTTTGCCTGGATTTCCTTTTGCTTCCTCTGGAAAAAGACAAAGAAGAGAATCAGTTATCTGGCATACCAGGTCCAAATCTAGGAATAATATGGAAGATAAGAAGCTGATAAGTTTAGATTTCCCTTCATTGCTCCTTTTCAATTATCTTCAGGAATTTTCCTGTCCTTTGTAAAAATTGAACTACTCAGGAAAACCATCTCAATTCTCTATTCCTCATTTATAAAATTGTAGGAAGTTTAAGTGATATGACCTCTGTCATTCTGGTAATCTGTAATATATAAATCTAAGGGTAGCAGTCATACACTGTAGATAGAGAAGGGTAGGACTTCTAGGATCCATGCATCGTCAGCTCCCAGTGATCTGCATCATGAATGATTTGCATTATTGATTGTAGTTGATTTCTGAGGCCCACTTAAACTTTCCAGTGTTCACACATCAGTCTCCTTCGCTGTCTTGGACAGACTTCTACAGGATGCTTCTGTCAGGCACATTAAATGCCAAATATCAGCATGTAGGTCATGCTTTGTCAATAGGGAAATAACTTTCCCAAGAAAGTGAAAAGTGAAATTGCTCAGTAGTGTCCGACTATTTGCGATCCCATGGGCAGTAGCCTACCAGGCTCCTTCATCCATGGAATTTTCCAGGCAAGAATACTGGAGTGGATTGCCATTTCCTTCTCCAGGAGATCTTCCTGATCCAGGGATTGAACTCAGGTCTCCCACATTGTAGGTAAACACTTTATTGTCTGAGCCACCAGGGAAATCCTAAAGGAAAAAGTGAATTGGTTATGATGATAGGGGTAGGTATGAAAGGTGTGAAAATATATTAGATATTACAGTGGCTTGTGGGTCTCCAAAAATCAATCTTACCTGACAACATCTTTTTATCATTAAGTTCTCTCCTTGGGGATAAATTAGATTTAATTAATTAAATATTTTTTTCTTGTGGGGAAGCAATAATAAAGATAAGGTGAAAGTTAAAAATACTGTTCTAGCCACTTCTTCACCCAATTGTTAAGAGATAATTTATATTCAATTTTATTTTCTTAACACATCAAAACGTAAATTTTTCAGTGTTACAAGTTGTAGGCTATGAGCTTTTGTATTTGTTCCCTTACTTAATAACTATAGTAAATCTATAATTTAGATATTATTGACTCCATTGTGTAGATACAGAAATTAAAGTTGAGATTTAAGCAAAGTGACATCCATGTCCATGAAGTGGTGTCCAATGGTTAAAATGCAAATTGTTGGCAAGATTGACAACAGAGCTTTAGGCTTTTGACTTTTGGGTCAGGGGATTCGCCTAAAGGATTCACCAGTTTCCTTTAAGTAGTTCTTGAACTCCTGTAAATTCCAGCAATATTTATAACTAATGAATAAACATTACTTACTTTATTTGCTTCCAGCTGGGATTCGAGCGTTCCTGTTTCTTTTAGCAAAGATCTAGTTAAGAGCCAGAGGAAAACATTATTTATAATGTCACAAGTCAGTATGTTACACAAATAGACCAACCCAAATCTCCTATACTTCTATAAGTTCTTCCAAGTTATATGTTTTTTTTTTTTTTTACTTTATTTTACTTTACAATACTCTATTGGCTTTGCCATAAATTTTCACAATGCCAATTTTTCATGAAATCAGACCCTCTCTGTTGCATTGGTAACCTTGCTGGACAGATGAAAAGCAAAGTAAGTTTCCTCTATGCTTACAAGAGAGCTTCCATACTCTCTTAGTTCTTATTTTCAAATATACCCTTAACCTAATGTAAGCAAGACTCCACCTAGTGGGTGATAGGGCCAGAATGATATACATGCTTCTCCTTCTTATGCCACATTTTATTTAAGGGCCTCCTTACCCCACATATATTTAATTTATCAGATTTGCAATGGGATGAAGATACTTTAATAATAAGTCCTCCTTAATTAATTCTTTCAGAATGATATAACAAAACAAACAGGATAACATAAAATACTGACCCATCCAGAAAATAGTCCCTGGATATGGAGGTCCAGAACAGGAATCAGGAGAGAGAAAAGGAAAATCATGTTAACAAGGATTATTTCAATAATCTTCTTTCTCCAGATATGTGATACATTCTAAATTCTTTATACCTAATGGATGAATATGTTCAACCCACTGTCCTCAAAGTGTCCCCCATACTGAGAAACCCAGAGCCTTCTGTGCAGCTCATTGCTTTAGGATGAAGAGCTCAGGGGTCAGGCGACATGCTCAGTATCAGGCCCCTGCAGCCAGAGATGAAAGACCAAAGCCAGAGGCAGAGGAGGGTGAGCTGTGTGTCCTTTGTCTTCAGTCAGATGTGTTTTTTTTTTTTTTTAAGCCATGATACAGGATTTCTTCCTGTTTCTTCTTTGATTTATCCTTGTCACTCATGTGAGCTCATAGGAACAGAAGCATGAATTATCTAAACTGACACTTTAAACTCTCAAAACTCCACAATTTTGATACACCTGCTGAATACATTCTACCAACTTTGACCACTTATTCATTTATTATACCCTCCAAGTCTCCTCTTTTCCAGGTCATTTGCCCCAGAAGATGTAATAAATGTTATTTTCATAGAGAATTTTGCATTTAATAAAAGCAATTAGCATATATTATCTCACTTGATTCTCATGACAGTTTTAGTGGTCAAGCAATACAATAATTTCCTATGAAGTATTCACAGTATACTCTGGTTGTACCAATAAGTACATATGTGACCTTGAGCAAGTCAATTTATCTACTGAACTTATTTCCACATTTACAAACAGAAGTAATAACATCAGTGTTGTACATTCTTCAAGGTTATTCTGAAAGTTAAGTGATATAATGGATTATAAAATTACAATGTAAAGTGCAAAGGGGAAGGCAAATGTAAGTGAATGTTATTATTTGGGGGCCATAAATATAGGCAAGAGGAAAAAAAGTGAGACTTTCAAATACTGAATAAAGAATGGGCAATGAGATGAAATTCTCATTTCTCAATTTTGCAATGACTGATTTAGAATATAGTCAATTTCAGATACAAAGTACAGACAGGATATACCAATTTTAGGACAGCATAAGTACTGTAAGAATTACCCCCTTCCCTCAGCTGTGGATTCCATCCCCAGAGTGGAATGTGTGGCATAAGGATCGTGAGTTTGGGGGTATCACAGCACACCTGGTCTCCAAGATCCAATTAAGGAAGGCACTGGCACTCTGTTCAAATTCCTGGCACATCTCAAAGTTCTTGATCTGTCTTGCCTCTTCCTTTTCCAACTCCTGCTCTCTTTCCTAAAACCCCAAATCACAGATGGTAGTGTGCACACTGAAGACTTTTTCTTGCAATAAAGTAACTGGTTCCTAGGCTCGTCTGCACATCTCCCCTCTTCCAAATTTCTTCTTTTTTTAATTATTTTTTATTTTTTTAATTTGACTTTACAATACTCTATTGGCTTTGCCATACATCAACATGAATCCACCACAGGTGTACACAAGCTCCCAATCCTGAATCCCCCTCCCACCTCCCACCCCACAACGTCTCTCTGGATCATCCCCGTACACCAGCCCCAAGCATCCTGCATCCTGTATTGACCATAGACTGGTGATTCGTTTCTTATATAATAGTATATATGCTTCAATGCCATTCTCCCAGATCATCNGATTCAAATTTATTCTTTTTAATGGCAGAGTAATACTCCATGGTGTATATATGCCACAGCTTGCTTATCCATTCATCTGTTGATGGACATCTAGGTTGTTTCCATGTCCTGGCTATTATAAACAGTGCTGCAATGAACATTGGGGTACATGTGTCTCTTTCAGTTCTGGTTTACACCAGTCAGAATGGCTGTGATCCAAAAGTCTGCAAGCAATAAATGCTGGAGGGGGTGTGGAGAAAGGGGAACTCTCTTACACTGTTGGTGGGAATGTAAACTAGTACAGCCACTGTGGAAAACAGTGTGGAGATTCCTTAAAAAATTGCAAATAGAACTGCCTTATAACCCTCTTCCAAATTTCACTTGTCTTCCAATGACATTGCCTGTGTGCTCAAATTTCTTCCAGCCTACCTCTTCTCATCTCAGAAATATGAAAGAAGCTATTCAATTTTTCAGAAGTACTTGCAGGTGTTACCAAGCCCAGTAAAAAACAAGCTAGTAATAAAGGCAAGTCTTTCCTCATCTCAGTATTTTTCCAGTTGAAATTTCATTTAAACGAAAGAAAATAAGAGTTTCCATCTAAAATTGGTGAGTTTATAGTGAAATTTTTCTTTGCAAATTTGTATTTTCCATAGCTTCAGTAATGAGCATTACTATAGACAGACAAAAATTACACACAAGCACATTAAAAAGCCACTTTTGGAAGTTTGTATAAAATAGAAAATGCTTTTGAGCATATAGACTGAAAAGATATATACAAGCCTCATGAACTTTTCATAACACATTTTTAAAGCCATCTTCTGGAGCTTATGTTTGTTTCTCTGAATCACCGATCAACACTCAGACACTTGAGACTGTCTAAGCTATAGGGCATTGGGCTCTGCCTATCATGAACGTATTTCCAATTTGTTTTCTTAGATTGACTCAGTTCATGACTGCTGTCTCAATATAATTATTAACAGTGTTCCTTTCTCTCTCAAAGTCCCCAAATCCAGAAAATAAATCAAATGATCATGTTCACTATAGCTAAAGGAAGTATCTTCACTGCCCCATACTACCTTGATGGTATCAGATAGGTGGTTCCAGACTCTCTCTAGCACCTCCACTGTTAACCAGGTATAGGGGCTGGAGGGCACATTTAAGGCCTTAATCTGCTGGTCTAGCTCTCGCAAATCATTGAAATCTGCTCGAGCCTTTGTCAAGGAGGCCAAGAAGGCCTCATGGTCCTTCTGCAGCTGCCGGATTGCAACCAGGGAGACACAGCGCACGGGCTCTGACAGGTCCTCCTCGGCCTTCTCACACCAGTTGTTGAAAGCTGAGGCCTTGTGTGCAAATTCCATGAATAAACCCTCAGCCTATAAAGAAAAAAGACAATTGCATCTTTTCCAATAATGTTCATCAGCAGAAAAGAAAACAGGATTAAAAAATGACTGGCTTCAAATATTTTCAGTACCAGCACTCTAAGAGGGCAGAACTAAAACCAATGGAGATCATGCAATCAGATGGGTGGATGTGTGAGTTCAAGGTACAAGCCCTGATCCAAGCATTTTCTCTTTTCTTCCAACACTTACAAATGAAGTTGGGTAACTACTAGGATTATTTTAGTCATAAGATTCCCAAAGTGACAAGGGTAGTTTTCAATGATTTCTTGTTCTGATGTCTGTGTTCCATGACTAATTGGCACATAGTATAACATGCATGAATTAAGTTTAAGTGAATTAATGGATGGATAATTAGATTAAAAAAGATAATTTGTGGGATAGGCATTTCTTCTTTCTCTTCTGTGATCTGCAGCCCTCACTGCTTTGACGTTTATTTGTGTAGGCTGAGTTGTCTTCCTACCTTCCTCTATACCTTGTTCAGATATCATCTCATGCTTAAATTCCCTGCTTAAATCCATTTCTTAGCTTCTAACCTATATCTTTAGCCATGCAATACTCTCTAGAGTATTCTGAATGACTGTGAATTTCTAAATTAGAGAAATAATATGGATTTTTTCCAAACAGAAGGTAATAAAAAGTTTTAGATTTGAAATACATCATATATTTTGTGTCAGCTGATAGTACTTTCAAAGAGATTTTGTTATACAGATATGATAATCAGTTTTCATCTCAAAATGGGTTAAGAGAAAAAAAAACTGACCCAAATGGAAGGGAGATTGCAAAGGTATTGCATATCATTACATTGTCACTGTATTCATTTCAGCAATCTATATACCAAAATAGACCAACACAGAAAAAACTATTACCGCCCCTACCTTGGAAGGACACGAAAACCTATAAATAATGTCATATATTTTCATAATATTATGTATCAACTAAATATTTTACAGAGATTTTATAATCATAAAAAAAGATAATATGTGGTTGTCCATTAATTGCTTTAATTTTGCACTTAAGATTAGTTTCTGTAGGTTAAATGTCCCTCAGTACAGTTAAAATTAAGAGTCTGACTTTTATTTGTGTGTTTCTTGATTTCTTTAATCCTCTACTTTAACTTGTTGCCAGGTACAATATCTTATGGTCTAGAAGTACTCAGTATTTTCACTGACCATCTTGACTTCCTTTTACTATTAATAATTTTATCATCAACATCCAATATCTTAGCAGTCACTAAAAGAAAGAACATTTTAATAACTATATCCATATAGAACATAGTGGTTTATATTGCATTTTCAGGTCCATTATCTCTTTTGATAGCAATCAAGATCCATCAAGATATGATGGTGATATCACCCTATTTTCTAAATAGAGAAATCAAGGTTCAGAGATGTTAAGCAACATATAGAAGGTCCACAGCTAGGAAAGATGAGAACACAAATTTTACTTGTCTAATATTCCTTTTATTTGAGTTAGAAAAAACACAAGAGCAATCTTGACTCCTATATGCCAGTATTAGTTCTGCCTTAAATTAAGATCTTCTAGTCCTTGTCTCACCTACTTGTTTCCAATATATGTGTCTGATTTCTATCATAAGTCAGCTGAATCAATCAGTCAAAAAAAGAAAAACTCATCAATCTAAAAATGAATTACTTCACGTGTATAAGAATGTCTTCCTGATTCTTTGCAATATACTCACTTAATTGTCTATGGTATTCAAACATGGTTTCCAGTATCTATTTCTGGATATAGATATTCAAGGTCAAGTGTTGGCGCTTTTTTATTTTATTTTTTACCTCCAGTAGGGGCCGTCGTTTCTCTAGCAATTCCTGTCTATGGACTTCAGAGGCTTCCAGCAGCTGTTCCCAGCGCCTCAGCAAGGCAGCATGGCGCTCCTCAATGGCTTTTGTCTGGCTGTGCTCAGCAGCCACAAGCTGATCCTTCAGGTCAGTTATCTCAGACAGTCTCTCTTGCTGGAAGCTCTGCAGACTGGCATGCAATGTGTCCTGAGAAAGACCCATAGAGAAGGTGTGAACAGAAAATAATGCAGATTCCAAGGGGTCACTCACACCTGTGTTCCACCACATTGGACCTGTGCAAGAGTTTAGAGTAGTGGACAATTTTTCCAAAAAGGAAATTTGACTTAGAGACTTTCGTAAACATTTGGAGTTGGAATTATGATTAAATTCCAGTGTTCTAAAACTGGATTTTTAGGTTAGGTGCAAAATTAATATTAAGGGAGATTTGGAGCATGATGTGATATTTCAAATCTTCCAAATCAAAATTAAATCCTTCTTAAGGCTCACTTTCTAAGACTCTTTTATATCACTTATTGGATTTTGCATTCTAATCAGTATTAGGAGACCTTTTACAGGTGACAGTGTGTGTGTGTGTGTGTGTGTGTGTGTAAATGATATCAAAATCACAAAATTCAGGATGTTCCACTTTAACAGTGTGGTGTGTATTTGACAAATCCTCCCTTTGAGAACAATTTTAACCACTGGATAAAAGCACAAAAAATCAGCTGTTTAAAAGGGATCAGGATGCAACTCAAATAGCTATAACTTGACATATCAAAATTTCAGGGAGAAGGGAATAGTAGCAAAATAAAGGTAAAACTCTCTGTCACTTTTTCCTTAGAAGTATAAACTGTGCAGGGTGAAGTTGCAGAAAAAGCAGCTTCTTAGAGCTTTTTATCATCACATTAGAGCTAAAAGGACAAAAACTAGAATTCTGGGAAACTAAAGCATCTACTATTTGAGGAAACCATGAAAAGGGAGCTACAGAAAAGGAGGCTCAATAATCTCCTCGTATTTCCAAATTAGGGCATTTACAGATTCGTAATACAAGTTGTAGAAGTCAAACAGAGAAGAGTAGCTAAGAATCTAAAGTATAAACAATCTAAAGAATTTATAATAGCCAGGACATGGAAGCAACCTAGATCTCCATCAGCAGATGAATGGATAAGAAAGCTGTGGTACATATACACAATGGAGTATTACTCAGCCATGAAAAAGAATACATTTGAATCAGTTCTAATGAGGTGGATGAAACTGGAGCCTATTATACAGAGTGAAGTAAGCAAGAAAGAAAAACACCAATACAGTATACTAACGCATTCATATGGAATTTAGAAAGATGGTAATGATAAACCCTGCGTGCAAGACAGCAAAAGAGATACAGATGTATAGAACAGTCTTTGGACTCTGTGGAAGAGGCAAAAGGTGGGATAATTTGGGATAATGGCATTGAGACATGTATAATATCATATATGAAATGAATCACCAGTCCAGGTTCAATGCATGATACTGGATCCTTGGGGCTGGTGAACTGGAAATACCCAGAGGGATGGTATGGGGAGGGAGGAGGAAGGGGATTCAGGATGGGGAACACGTGTATACTTTTGATGGATTCATGTTGATGTATGACAAAACCAATATAATATTGTAAAGTAATTAACCTCCAATTAAAATAAATAAATTTATATTTTTTAAAAAAATAAAGAATCTAAAATCTAACAATTTTTTGCAGTCACACAGTGTTGAGATCAGGACACATCAAATAGGAGCAGACTTAATCAAAGAGGTTTAGCTGAAGTCTCTAAAGTTTCAACATTTAAGAACAAACTGAAAAATGGCTAGTCTTCAGAAAAATTGAAATCATGTCTTGAATCATTACCAAGAAAATTAGGGGTTGGATAGGGCATGAGATGGGAGAAAGGTATTAAATTATACCTTTAAATAAAAACTCATGAATTAATTACTCTAAATGTAAATGTATTCACTACTCCATGAAAATCATCAAAGTAGATAATAAATCAACACTCAAGTATATGATATTTATAAAAGACACATCTAAGACATATTGACACTCTGCATTTCTATGTTCATTGCAACATTATTTACAATAGTCAAGATATGGAAACAAACTGCCTATCAAAAGAACAATGGATAAAGAAGATAAGTGATATACATATATGGAATATTATTCAGTCACGAGGAAGAAGGAACCTTGCTGTTTGCAACAACTTGGATAAAACTTGAGACCATTATGTTAAGTGCAATGTCAGACACAGAAAGACAAATACTTTATAATGTTATTTATATGTTGAATCTAAAAAAGCCAAACAGAATATTTTGGAGGTGAGGGAAATGGGGAGAAATTGGTGAAAGGGCAAAAACTTCTATTTATAAGATTAACAAGTTCTGGAGATCTAATATACTGCATGGTAATTATAGTAAATATTCCTATATTATGTACTTTAAAGTACATAAGTCTTGCAAGTCTTATCTGTTCTCACCTTAAAAAAATGATAATTATGTCATGGAATTAAAGTGATAGTTAATGCTATAGTGATAATCATGTTGCAATTTATGAATGTACAAAATAAACAAAAACTATAAAGACATAGAAATGTTTTTAAATGAAATGGAAATATATGTACATTGCAAACAGTAAACAAAAGAAAATTGGTGTATTACACTAATATGTGAAAAAAAAACTTTAAATTAAGAGTTTAAAAAGATGTGTTATTAGAGAGAAGCTTTTCATAATTAAAAAATTAATTCATCAAAATGATTTCATAATTCTAAATGTCAACACAACTTTTAACCTAGTTTAAAATATATAAAACTGAAATATTTTTTTAAAAAACGTGAGCAACAGACTCTAATAGGTAATACAAATCATTGCAAAATCACATTGTTTTCAATTAGACAAAGTCTATTCACCAAAACAGGTCATTTGTTGGACATAAAGCAACCTCCTAAAATAACATAGAGTGTGTTTTTAAAATAAAGTTGAATAAACTAGATATAAATGTCAAAAAAAGAAAATTAGAAAATTCCCAACTGTTTAGAAATTGAACAATGCACTACAGAATAAATAATGAGTCAATTAAGAAATTATGCAAGAAATAACAGAATTTTTTTAATTAGATGATAAAAATAACATGAAATCTCTGAAATGCAGGTAAGGATTTATTTAGAGGAAAATGCATAGTCTCAAACCAATATACTAGAAAAGAAGAATGGCTAAGTATTTAACAACATCAATATCTATCTTAATTTTTTTAAATCAAGTGATCTCAAAGAAAGTTAAAAAAATATAAAGATATTAATGGAATATAGTACAAAGATAAAACAGAGAAAAATTAAATGGTCAAAAGCTGGTTCTCTAATAAAAATGAGCACTTACTGGCAAGACTGATGAAAGAAAAAGAGCTAGCAAATTATCTCTATCACAAAGGGGACAATTTTACAGGTCCTACAGATAATAAAACCACAACATTTGGGAATGAAATAACCCTATACGTGAAGCTTCTGTGTGATGTGGGTCTTGGACTTCATGGGCTTTTATGAACAAGGCAACTTGCTCTCACCTGTTTTGCCAGGAGAGTGGAGAGGGCAGCGAGGTCTGAATCATTGCTATTGGTCTTCAGGTTTGTTTCTTTCTCAGCTGAAAAACAAAGGTAATTCAAAAGAAGAGAAAGAGAGTTGGTATTATATCAGGCTTGGCAAAGAAGAAAGGCATATTTACTATGGCCACAAGAGAGCCTCTTGACTCTCCAAGTAGATGATTCATTAGAATATGTGAGTAGGAGCCAGTAAACTATTTTTCTGGATGTATACAGGATAAACTGACTGAAACAGAGTTAGAACCAAGAGAACTTATGGATGTTTCATTGAACAATGGAAATCTTCAGCTTAGACATAAATCATAAGTAAATCAAACAGAGTTTATTTCTAAAATGTTTGCTATGACTCTATCTTTCTGAATATCACATGAAAATCACCAATTTCCAAAAAAAGATGTTCTCTGGGATTATAGTACTTATTTATTCTCTCAGCATATGTCTCTATAAGTTTGTGTGTGTGTGTGCACGAGTATTTTTGCACACATGTGACTTTAACTGTAATTGTGTTCAGACAGGATAGGAGTGGGTGATGAAGGGGGCATCTTTCTTCCCATGTTGAGCAACAGAGCCCTGGGATCCATTCAATAAATCGAATTATCAGCATTTCCTCAAACCCAGAGGCCATCGTCCTCAAATGAGTGCATGCTAAGTCATTTCAATTGTATCTGACTCTTTGTGACCCTATGGAACGTAGACTTCTAGGCTTCTCTGTCCATGGGATTCTTCAGGCAAGAACACTGAAGCGGGTTGCCATGCTCGCCTCCAGGGGATCTTCCCTACCCAGGGATTGAACTTGCATCTGTTACGTCTCCTGCATTGGCAGGTGTGCTCTTTACCACTAGCACCACCTGGGAAGCCTCTGGTCCTCACACATCATACCTATCCAGGCTTCAACCACATCAGCCTTCCAGTTGAACTGCTGAAAGTCATAATCATCTTCCAGTTGTGACTTCCAAACAGTCAGTGACTTGGCCAGAGAAGGAATCTTTTCATTTAGAGCCTGTATCTTGTTAGAAATCTTCTCTTTATGTTGACTTTCCCCCTGTATCACCGAGATTGAAAGGAGGAGAGGTAGATATATTGATGAATGTCCAGAGCCTGAAAAGTGAAATCCCTTGCACTATTAAAAACTTTTCATCTCTCTCCTTCCAAATATCTCACTTCCAAAAATCTCACTTCTAAGTCCAGTGAAATTATTCTATTATTCATCTATAATAGAATATCTATTACCCAGATGATATTGTCCAACATTTGGACAGTCTCCTGCTTGTCCATGTAAGTGTAATCTCTTAATTGGCATAAGCATCTCAAAGGTACAGAATCATCTGTTTAGGATTCTTTGTACAGCCTTTAGATTGTTGAGGTTTTATAAAAACTAGCATTTAAACAAAAGAATGTTTCTCAAGTTACACAGAGATTTCAATAGGGTCCTCATCTCTAGAGGTCAAAGAAATTTCTTCACATTCTTACAGTACTCTATGACCAAAGTAAGTCATGTGTAAAATATTTTTAAATGTCGTATTCTGCATAGAGTATGAGTCAATGAATGATTTTTAAATATCTAAAAAGTATACCTATAAGACCTTGAAAAAAAGGCTTCCAGAAAACAGCAATAATTAAATAGATAATTGTTTGCTGAAACAACAACAAAAAAGCAGGTTAGAAGAGATTACCAAGGTTTTAACAATTTACCATGATTTTAACAATGTTCATGATTCTATATTTGGTCCATCCCTTTTTTAAGATCCTTTTTTTGACCTGGAATCCCAGGAGCATATCTCACCTTACTCAGGATGTCTTCTCCTTGAGCACACACATTTTGCACTCGAATCTCATGGACAGCAAAGTCATTCTCCAACGCTTCAAGCTTCTTTTGTAAGCTCTGAGTGAATGAGTCAGTGAGAATCAAAACTTCCAAAATGAACGACCTATCCCACTCACATTCTGATTCCTTTTGATGCCATTCACCAGCAATGATTCAACTAAGTTGGCAGAGTATATGAGTGTTCACTTGTTCCTGAGTAGCTCCAATAAATTTCTCTTCCCAAATTCCTCACTTCCCAGAAAGGCAGTCTTACCAAAGAGCCAAAGGAATACATGTGACATTGTTTATAACTAACCATGCAACTTGAGACTTCTGGATTTGGGAGTGAGTATTGATCAAGCTAATACAAAAGGATTTTTCCATGTTCGAATGGATGTATAATAATTCTTGGAAACATTCCATCTAGCAGAAAAATATTTAGTATCAAGAACATCCTATACTAAGAACTAACCTGAAATTTTCTTCTTCCACCAGAAGAAAGATTCTAATTCTACAGTTAAAAATGTTGACTACTTAAGAAAAGATTCAAATTAAACAGAAAAAAATTGACTCATTCTTCCAGTTCCTCACCTGAGTAGCAGCCAAAGTGTCTCCAGAATCCCTTTGGGCAACCAGAGCTTCCTTTTCACTGATCCAAGCTTCCTCCTCCTCAGCATTCTCCATGAATTCCAAGTATACTAGGGATTCTTCCAACTGAATCCCTCTGTAACAGGAAAGTAATCCCCACCCCAAATAAGGAAACACACACGCACACACACAAAAAACTAATGAGCAGTGGAAGTGTAGCAAAGTGGCACAATGTTATAAGATTTTAAGATTTTGGCTGTATGGGTGTAAGGGAGAAAAATACTCCATTATTTTATTACTAAGTGCTGCACATAATGTTAAAACTGGGGAGATGCAGAAAGTAAAACATACACGTGGGAGATAATGTGGTATAAAGGATAACATATGTAGGGCAACAATGATAAAAGACAGCTGCAAGTAATTGTAAGCACACCTCTAGAGAGACAGCGTCGTAAAGACATAGAAACAGTGTCATTTCTTCCTGGGATACATAGAGGAACCTTCATGGAAGACTTGGCATTTGAGCAGGGACTTAGAAGCTAGAAGAGATTGGTAGCTAAGGAGAGATGCTGAGCAGACACTTAAGTATCTTCTCAATACCTACCAAATACCTGCAATCCAACAAGAGAATTCAGCCTCTTATCCCCAACTCACCGAGTCTTGGTCAACTCTTTGAGCTGGTCCCAGTGTTGAACAAGCTGATCAAGCCTGTCCTGGATCTCCTCTCGCCCCACAGCTGCCTTGTCTCCCAGCTTTTCAGCCATATCCAGCACATTCTGAACAACACACATCCTCCATGTCATATTTCCCCATAGCATCTCCCCATTTATCCAAAGTTTCCTAGAAAAAGTATCTAGCCCTTCCTACCCTCCGGCTCATTTATAAACTGGATGTACTCAAGGCAGTCCTGACAATTCTGGGAGAATGAAGAAAGCTGCAGTAAGATCTAACATGCTAAACTTCATCAAGGATTCAGACAAATGCCTTGGCATTTGCACTAGACTACTTTCCATGATCTGACTGACGGTCACAGGGTGACTCTGCTGCCAAGCCAACACTCAGGGTTGCCCTCTTTCCACATGGCTCAGGTCAGGTACAGTTTTTCCAGATGTCCCACCCTGCATCCTAATTGTCAACAACCGTGCCCTGGACTGTCAAAGGTGCTCCTTCCAGGGAAGACATGGGTTTCTACACAGATTCTTCTATTCATAGAAGGCACAATATAGAGGAGAATGCTTGTGAATTCTACAGCCAACTGTCTATGTGACCTTGGCACTCTGCCTCCATGTATTGTAGCCTCAACCTATTAGGTCGATGCAAAAGTAATTTCTGTTTTACACTGTTGAACTTTGCCATTTGATACTGGAATACATTCTTAAATAAATGTAGTTAAGTTATACATAGTTTTAATACATGATTTTTGCTAATAAATTATTACTTTCTATTTATTTTACATGAATTTTAGACTATGGAAATTAAGTTAGACAAAAAGCAAATTTGAGCAATTTTCTTATTTGAGTTCAAAATGGGTCAAAACTCAGCAGACAATTTGCAACATGAACAATGCATTAGGCCCAGGAACTGCTAATGAACATACAGTGCAATGGCAGTTAAATAGTTTTACAAAGGAGACTAGAGCCTTGAAGATGAGGAGCACAGTGGCTGGCCATCAGAAGTTGACAATGACCAACTGAGAGTATCATGGAATTTGATCCTCTTACTACATAAGAAGTTGCCCAAGAATTCAACGTCGATCATTCTATGGTCATTTGACATTTGAAGCAAATTGGAAAAGTGAAAAAGCTTGATAAGCAAGTGCCTCATGAGTAGACTGCAAATCCATTTAAAAAATTATCATTTTGAAATATTATCTTCCCTTATTCTATGCAGCAACAATGAACTATTTCTCAAATGGATTGTGATGTGTGATGAAAAGTGGATTTTACATGACAACCAACAATGACCAGCTCTGTGGTTGAACTGAGAAGAAGCTCCAAAGCACTTCCCAAAGCCATATTTTGAGTCATGGTCACTGTTTGGTAGTCTGCTACTGCTCTGATCCACTACAGCTTTCTGAATTTCAGTGAAACCATTACATCTGAGAAGTATGCTCAACAAATAAATTAGATGCACTGAAAACAGCAATGCCTGCAGCTGGCACTGGTCAACAGAAAGGGCCCAGTTCTTCTCCTCAACAATGCCCAAACACATGTCACACAACCAGCACTTCAAAAGTTGGGTGAAATGGGGCACAAATTTTGCCTTTGTAGCCCAATTATATCTGCTATATCTACCTGACCTCTTACCAACTGACTACCTACCATTCCTTCAAGCACCTTAACAACTTTTTGCAGGGAAAATGCATCACAACCAGCAGGAGGCAGAAAATGCTTTCCAAGAGACCACTGAATTCTGAAGCATGTGTTTTTATACAACAGGAATATACAAACTTATTTCTCAGTGGCAAAAATGTGTTGATTATAATGTTTCCTATTTTGGTTAATAAAGATGTGTTTGAGGCTAGTCATAATGATTTAAAATTCAGGGTCTGAAACCATAAATCTTTTGCACCAACCTAATATTTATCCATAACATGAAGTGCTACTATTATATTATCTCTATCTTTTCAGGTTTCATATTCCTACCTGGATGGCAGGTTCATGTGCCACCAGCTCCCCTTCTAGGCGTCTGTGCTTCTTCAACAAATTCTGAACCCCTTGCAGATCCCTCCCATAGTCCTGGGATCTCACTCGTACCAACTTCTCCCTGAGACCAAAGAAGAAAAATTTTAGACTTTAAACATCTGAGGACATCCTAAAAAGATGGTTTTCAAAGCACATGTGTTTGGCTGGGGGTACGGTGGGGGTAAATTCTGGAACACTCTGGTGTCAGTAATCACAAAGTTAATAAATGACAGAGCCTTTCAGCAAAATATTGGACTCAGAGCAACACAAATTAAAATAATGTACTGGAAGAGCCTTCTCATTCATTTCTAGGCTGTCTACATGTGTATCTTCTTCTCTTTTCTCAAGAACTCACTGTTGTTTCTCTTTCAAAAAATGTGGAAAGCATAATGCTTTTATGACCCTCTATTAATGTCAATAATTACATATATGGTATGCATGCCTGCTCAGTCTTGTCCAACTCTTTGTGGCTCTGTGGACTGCAGCCTGCTAGGCTCCTCTGTGCATGGGATTCTCTTGGCAACAATACCAGAGTGGGTTGCTGTTTCCTTCTCTAGGGAATATTCCTGACCCAGGAATTGAACAGGGGTCTCCTGCAACTCCCTTCATTGACAGGTGGATTCTTTTATCACTGAGCCTCAGGGGAAGCCCATATCAATAATTAATTCAGATAAAATAGACATAAAAACTGACATTTCAGCAGTCATAGCAGTTGGATTTGTTGTGTGTATAAAATCATCACCTTGAAGCGTGGTGAAAGACTAGGTAGAAAATATCTTACTATTTCTTTTATGGGGATATAGTTGTTTTACAATATCTTACTACTTCCAAAAAGGTTAAAAATGTCCTGCTTGGTTCCCCATGTGCATTCCTTTCCTCTGATTAACTGATAATGAACAAGAAACAACAGTTTTATAGAAAAGGAACATGATGAGACAGGGTAGAAATAAGACAAATTATTTGATTTGGTAAGATTTTTCCACCTCTATTTTCACAAACAGTAGAATCAGCAAGATCAGTGCAAAGAAATACAGGGGAAAAAATAGAATGGGAAAGACTAGAGATCTCTTAAAGAAAATTGTAGATACCAAGGGAACATTTCATGCAAAGATGGGATCAATAAAGGACAGAAAGAGTATGGACCTAACAGAAGCAGAGGAGATTAAGAAGAGATGACAAGAATACACAGAACTGTACAAAAAAAATCTTCATGACCCAGATAATCACAATGATGTGATCACTCATCTAGATGTCTAGAGGTGGACATTCTGGAATGTTAAGTCAAGTGAACCTTAGAAAGCATCACTACGAACACAGCAAGTGCAGGTGATGGAATTCCAGTTGAGCTATTTCAAATTCTGAAAGATGATGCTGGGAAAGTGCTGCACTCAATATGCCAGCAAATTTGGAAAACTCAGCAGTGGCCACAGGACTGGAAAAGGTTAGTTTTCATTCCAATCCCGAAGAAAGGCAATGCCAAAGAATGCTCAGACTATCGCACAATTACACTCATCTCACATGCTAGTAAAGTAATGCTCAAAATTCTCCAAGCCAGGCTTCAGCAATATGTGAACCATGAGCTTCCAGATGTTCAAGCTGGTTTTAGAAAAGGCAGAGGAACCAGAGATCAAATCATCTGTTAAATCATCAAGAAAGCAAGAGAGTTCCATAAAAACATCTATTTCTGCCTTATTGACTATCCCAAAGCATTTGACTGTGTGGATCACAATCAACTGTGGAAAATTCTGAAAGAGACCTGCCTCTTGAGAAATCTGTATGCAGGTCAGGAAGCAACAGTTAGAACTTGACATGGAACAACAGACTGGTTTCAAATAGGAAAAGGAGTACATCAAAGCTGTATATTGTCACCCTGCTTATTTAACTTATATACAGAGTACATTATGAGAAACACTGGGCTGGATGAAGCACAAGCTGGAATCAAGATTGCCAGGAGAAATATCAATAACCTCAGATATGCAGATGACACCACCCGTATGGCAGAAAGTGAAGAACTACAGAGCCTCTTGATGAAAGTGAAAGAGGAGAGTGAAAAAGTTGGTTTAAAGCACAACATTCAGAAAACTAAGATGATGGCATCTTGTCCCATCACTCCATGGGAAATAGATGGGAAATCAGTGACAGACTATTTTGGGGGGGGGGGCTCCAAAATCACTGCAGATGGCGACTGCAGCCATGAAATTAAAAGACGCTTACTTCTTAGAAGGAAAGTTATGACCAACTTAAACAGCATATTAAAAAGCAGAGACATTAATTTTCCAGCAAAGGTCCATCTAGTCAAGGCTATGGTTTTTCCAGTAGTCATGTATGGATGTGAGAATTGGACTGTGAAGAAAGCTGAGTGCCAAAGAATTGATGCTTTTGAACTGTAGTGTTGGAGAAGACGGTTGAGCATTCCTTGGACTGCAAGATGATCCAACCAGTCCAAAGGGAATCAGTCCTGAATATTCTCTGGAAGGACTGATGTTGAAGCTGAAACTCCAATAGTTTGGCCACCTGATGTGAAGAACTGACTCTTTGGAAAAGACCCTGATGCTGGGAAAGATTGAAAGCAGGAGGAGAAGGGGACACCAGAGGATGAGATAGTCAAATGGCACTGCCGACTCACTGAAAATAAGTTTGAGTAAATTCTGGGAGTTGGTGATGGACAAGGAGGCTTGGCATGCTGTGGTCCATGGAGTCGCAAAGAGTCAGACATGACTGAGCGACTGAACTGAAGAATCAGCAATAATACCATAGCAAGTGCTATGTAGGTTTCTCTGGTGGCTCAGTCAGTAAAGAATCTTCCTGCAATGGCAGAGACCCTGGAGGTGGATATTATCCCCTGGAAGATCATATCCCCTGGATATGATCAATGGAAGATCCCCTGGAGAAGGGATAGGCTATCCACTCCAGTATTCTTGGCCTTCCCTGGTGGCTCAGATGGTAAAGAATCTGCCTGCAATGTGGGATACATGGTTTCGATCCCTGGGTTGGGAAGATCCCCTGGGGTGGGCATGGCAACCCACTCCAGTATTCTTGCCTGGAGAATCCCCATGGGCAGAGGAGCCTGGGAGGCTACAGTCCACAGGGTTGTAAAGAGTCTGCCATGACTAAGTACAAAGCACATGTACTATATAACATTTTCTGCCAGTGTCAAGTTCAGTCACATATTAGATAACACAAGACACAGAAAGAATCACGATAATGATCTGTCCAATAAGCTGTAAATGCTCAGTTATCTAATTCAGAATGGGCATTACACATTCTGTGAACTATCTGGTTTCCCAGGTGGCCATAGTGGTAAAGAAGCCACCTGCAAAGGCAGGAGACATAAGAGACATAGATTTGATCCCTGGGTCAGGAAGATCCCCTGCAAAAGGAAATAGCAGACTCCAGCATTCTTGTCTGGAGAATCTCATGGACTTAACGCATATGAACTATCTAAAAACAAACATATGTGTGTTAGTCACTCAGTCATGTCCTACTCTTTGCAATCCCATGGACTGTAGCTAACCAGGCTCCTTTGTCCATGGAATTCGCCAGGCAAGAATGCTGGAGTGGGTTGCCATTTCCTTCTCCAGAAGATCTTCCTGACCCAGGGATCAAACCCCAGTGTCCTGCATTGCAGGCAGATTCTTTACCGTCTGAGCTATGGGAAGTCTAAAAAACAAACATATACAGCTCCTTAATTTTCTTCCCAGAATGTATGTGAACTTCTCACTCCCTCTGTGCCTGTCTCCTTCTGTGTACACATAGTGAAAAAAAAAATTGATAAAAATAAAACCAATGTTCATTTTACTTATTTCATTTCAGCATCAAGTAAGAACATGTTTGGTGGATTATCTATTTTCATAGACTATCCACGCAATGTGAGTTGTCAGTACATACTGTATCCAGAACTCTTCATCATCTAGGTCCTGGAAGAACTGGAACAAGGCGTACGCCTCTTTCAGTTTCTCATGATGCTCAGTCGCCAATTCCTTGACATTCAGGAAGCGCTGGTTGACATTATCCATTTTCTCCATGATCTGGTCAGTATTGAAAGTCCCACTGGAGATCAGTTCTTTAGCCAATATGTTCAGGTCCTGGAGTGCATCCTAGAAAGCCCGTGTCCTCAATGATTACTTACAGGTATTAAGTAGACTTTTAAACACTGCTAGTTCAAGTTCAAAGACTGGGGAAAATAGATCATTTTTGAATATAATGAATTTGACCTTATGTTCTTTTAACTCAGTTTGGATAAGGGCAAGAATATGGACCATTATAGATATCATGGCTGCTTTGTTGGAACTATGTATTTGACCTTCTCTTGTTTTCCCTTGTGTTTTCTTCCTCTCCCCATATGGAAAATAAGACCTTGGTGAACAAGCACTGTGTCTCCAAACAGGGTATCTTTTACAGTGCTAAATATGACACAGACTGAGTGACTGAAATATTCAAGAAGATTCTTTTTTGGCAACATTCTCAGGCCAGTCACATTCAGAACACAGCCTCTTCTATGTCTATTTGCATTCCAAGTCTGCCCCCTAGTGATGTTCAAGAGAATATCATCAAGTCCTGAAACTAAGAAAACTTTGGCATTATATTCTTTCTGTGTCTGTGTTACCAAATAAATCTGATAATATAAAATCCATCAACGTGAAATTAACACCTCTTTGAATGTCTATCATAGCTCACAGGACACAGCTCTTCTTGACATTAGGATACAACTGAAATGCTCCATAGAACTTTCACAATGTACATATAGTTCAACTGCCTTGTACATGTTCCCATTTGATTTATTTCAGACGTTCTGAAAAATAAACTTTTATTATGCCAGATCTTTAAAATGCCAGATCAAATATTTCAGCTTTGGAGGAGGGTGAGTTTATATGCATGGTTTATGTAAACAAGATCATTTTTAGGAACTACTTCTTGGAATCTGACTCCAGTATTCTTGCCCGGAGAATTCCATGGAGAGAGGAACCTGGAAGGCTACAGTCCATGGGGTCATAAAGAGTCAGACATGACCAAGTGACTAGCACTCTAACTTTCACATTTATTGAAATCTTAGAATCTATGATTTAATGATAATAAAGTTAACAACTGTGAAGTCTATGGATTTTACCTGACTATAATGACTGCTGGTTGAGAACACTAAGCTCAGATTTGCAAAGCTGTGTTCTCAAATGGACTCCTGAGACAGGAAAGTTAAAAGTCAGCAACATTTCCGTTGTGGCCAGAAGAGTGCAATTCTAATACTACTTACCTGTCTCGCCAACATCTCTGTTTCCAGTAGCTGATGCTTCTTGAGCAAGTTTCCTGCTGAAGCCAGATCCCTGGCCTGATCCTTCATGGTCAGCAGTGTCTCTGCCTGGAAATAGAAAGGTAAGCAATACAGCTGCCAGATGAAAACTGTCTTTAAGAACAAGATTCGCAAACATGTCCCCAAACTTTTTCCAAGAGAAGTCAAGGAATTTGCTCATGCAAAAGTCTATTTATCTGACAAGAATTTATTAAACTCCCATGCCCACACCATTTCCAGGTATAAATACCTCTGAGAGCCAGAACTCAAAGTCCCGGATGCCTGTGTTGAACCTCTGCTGGCGACTAGCTTCATCAAGCTTCTGTCCTTTGTCAAGTGTTCTCGCACGCAAGTAGCTCCAGTTTTCCCCCAACTCTTCTATTTGATCCTGTGCATGTTAGTCACTCAGTCACATCTAACTCTTTGCAGACCCAATGAACCGTAGCCCACCAGGCTCCTCTGTCCATGGGATTTCCCTGGCAACAATACTGGAGTGGATTGCCATGCCCTCCTCCAGGGGATCTTCCCAACCCCAGGGTTCAAATCCAGGTCTCCTGCATTGCTGGCAGATTCTTTATTGTTTGATGCACCAGGGAAGCCCTACTTGGTCATAGCTCACTCTCTGGAATTGAGGGGTCATTATGGTATTTAGTGGAGAAAGCAATGGCACTCCACTCTAGTACTCTTGCCTGGAAAATCCCATGGACAGAGGAGCCTGGTGGGCTACAATAGTCAATGGGGTTGCTAAGAGTTGGACACGACTGAGCAACTTCACTTTGACTTTTCACTTTCATACACTGGAGAAGGAAATGGCAACCCACTCCAGTGTTCTTGCCTGGAGAATCCCAGAGATGGGGAAGCATGGTGGGCTGCCGTCTATGGGGTTGCACAGAGTCAGACACGACTGCAGCGACTTAGCAGCAGTAGCAGCAGTATTGTATTTAGAGTCCTGTGACAACTTGAAAGGATAATGTAGGGAGGCTCTGGAGTTTGGGTCTAGCCAAAATCTTCCAGTAGTTGAAGGTCATATATTTTAAATCATAATTGTTTATGCTGGTTTAAATCTGGGAATGCAACAATTTGCAGGAATTTTGAAGAGTTCTGGACTGATTACAGAAGCTGATTGCCTAAATGCCAAAGCTCTTGGTGGTAGGGACAGAAAATATAAGCAAACATGATAACACATAGGAATTAAGTCTAAAGCTGTCTTGGAGGTCAAGATGCTGAGTATGATGGGAGTGATAAGGTCTGAAAGTGCAAGTCTCTCAGCCGTGTTCGAGTCTTTGTGACTCCATGGACTATACAGTCCATGGAACTCTCCAGGCCAGAATACTGGAGTGGGTCGCCTATTCCCTCTCCAGGGGATCTTCCCGACCCAGGGATCCAACCCAGGTGTCCTGCATTGCAGGTGGATTCTTTACCAGCTGAGCCACAAGGGAAGCCCTAGAATACTGGAGTGGGTAGCCTATCCCTTCTCTAGAAGATTGTCCCAACCCAGAAATTGAACTGGGGTCTCGTGCATTGCAGATGAAGTCTTTATGAACTGAGCTATCAGGGATTCCCAAAACAACATATTTTCCTCCCCTTTTGTGAAAAAAAACAAACAAAGGGAAGACCACTAACAGAATATATTCTATATTCCTACACATGGAAACACCGAAAGGGTATAAAAGATTTATCTTTCTATGATAGCCCAAAGCCCATCATAAGCAGAACCCACCTTCACAGACTCTTCATTGCCATTGCATGCCCTCCGCTCAACCAGAGTGTTCCCCAAGAAAATGACTGCTTCTATCTGCTCAGCTCGGCTATTGACCTCATCTTCAAAGGTCTTGTGCTTTAGATATTTTCTCTGAAGGGAAAGCAGAACCTAAATTACCATCTAATTTAGAAAGTAAGATGAGATAAATTCTGTTTAAAAGGAGAAATTAAAGATTCCTAATTCATTCTTAATTAATTATTGGGAAGCACTCCCTCCACATTAGATTCAGAAATCCCTGAAGGCAAGGACGGCAGTCTGAACAGTAAGGAAGTTTTTCACATTAGAAGGTGACCATTCATTCATCAATCTGAGTATGTTGAAGTTTTCCAAGATTCTTATTTTAAACTTACCTGAATATTGGTGGGATCTTTATAGGATTCATCACAGGCTACGGGCAGCATCTCATTGATCCATTCTTCTTGGTCCTTGAGGTCATGGTAGAATTGCTTTAGGTCAGCATAGTCTCCAAGTTTCATTTGCTCAGCAATCAGTTGTTCTTTGAGAATATTCCATCTGAAAGTCGGGACTAGATTATTCTCTGCCATCTATCTTTCCACCAAACCTTGATGCCATATCCATGAATCTCCTTATTGCTTATCTGCACATTATCTTCTCATTCTCATTATTTATACACTTATATATCATATATTGGAGAAGGCAATGGCACCCCATTCCAGTACTCTTGCCTGGAGAATCCTATGGTCGGAGGAGCCTGGTATGGGCTTCCCAAGTGGCACTAGTGGTAAAGAACCTGCCTACCAATGCAGGAGATGTAAGAGATGAGAGTTAGATCCCTGGGTCAAGAAGATTCCCTAAAGGGGTCATGGCAACCCACTCTAGTATTGTTGCCTGGAGAATCCCATGAACAGACGAGCCTGGTGTGCTATAGGCCACAGGGTTGCAAAGAGTCAGACATGAATGAAGCAGCTTAGAAGAGCACAGTACAGAAATGAGAACTCAAAGTATTATCCCCATCCTCAATGCTAGCAAAGTAGATGCTTTTCTTGAGTAAGCGAGTGAAAGTCACTCAGTTGTATCCGACTCTTTGCAACCCCATGGACTATACAGTCCATGGAATTCTCCAGGCAGAATACTGGAGTGGGTAGCCTTTCTCTTCTCCACGGTGTCTTCCCAGGGTATCTTCTCCAGGGGGATCTAACCCAGATCTCCTGCATTGTAGGCAGATTTTTTTTTTTTTTTTTAACCAGCTGAGCCACAAGGAAAGCCCCTATGTCTTCCTATAGCTCACAAAACAACTGCTCAATACTGACCTGTCTAGTATCCGTTGGTTCCGAGCAGCAATCTCTTCCTTGGCATAGTGGTCTTCAGCTATGAGTTTTTCAGCAAAAAGATCCAGTTCAGTGATCCTATTTTCCTAGATAAAGAAAAGGGAAAAAAGCCCAGATACCCCCAAATTAGGCTTTTGGTGCAATCTGACTTTCTTCTGGAAAAGGAGAGATATATCCTTTGTGGCTTCACAAAGGGGAACAAAACCAAAACCAAAAGGTAAATGCCTTATAAAGAGGTGGCTTTTAACTCAACATCAGTAGTGATATTGAGGCGGACTACATGTGTGGTGCTGATTTCCATTTAGAACAGACACTTCCTTTGGTCATTGTAGAAAGTGATTCCTGCATTGAATGGTATGTTGGATAGCATATAAAATAGTTTCTGCACCTTGGCTAAGACTAAGCCACTATGTTCCCTGACTACCTCAGAGTTTATGTAAAAAGCAAATGGGAATTAAAATACATGTAAATCATAAAACCACATACAAGTGCAGGATTTCTGTCATTATTACTGATAGTTATTATTGGAATTCTTGTATTAGCTGTTATTACCTGGTCAGTAATCGCTTTGTCCAAATCATCACGTTTCTTCATCAAGGCCTCCAGACTGTCTAAGGACCCCTTATCATCTGACCTTAGATAATTCTCACGTGCCACCATCCAGCTCTCAGCCTGATCACAGCTCCCTCGGAAAAACTATGGGGGTTAAAATTAAATGTACATGGTATGTTCATTCTAGGCAGACAGAGGAAATGATCTCCCACCTCTCCCATGATACAGATAATAGGGACCCTGTGAAGGATGCCAAAATTATTCCAAGAAACATTCATACAATAAACCTTGGCTATATTGGACCTTTTACTCTTCTGTGAAAACATTTTTTATGTTTTCATATAAGTTTCCTCCATTCTTACAGCACTATTTTCCACATCCTAGACATGGTAAATGGGCTTCCCATGTGGCACAGTAGTAAAGAATCCACCTGCCAATGCAGGAGATGCAAAAGATGTGGGTTTGATCTTGGGTCAAGAAGATCCCCTGGAGTAGGAAATGGCAACCTGCTCCAGTATGCTTGCCTGGACAATTCCATGGACAAAGGAGCCTGGTGGGCTACAGTCCATGGTATCAAAAAAGAGTTGGACACTCTGAGCTACTGAGCATGCATACACACCCACCCACACACACACACACACACACACACTTAGTAAAAACTGGCTGGTTATTTCTTAAAGACTCTGGTAAGAACTGTTTTTCAGAACACCATGTGACACTTTCACTCCCTTCCCTCAGGAGCATTAATCACTCCCTCTGCTATAATCTCAAAACATTCACACATTTTATTCGTAATTATTTTATATATTAGAATGATCTGCCTCAGTTCAGTTCAGTTCAGTTCAGTCACTCAGTCGTGTCCGACTCTTTGTGACCCCATGAATTATAGCACTTCAGGCCTCCCTGTCCATCACCAACTCCCGGAGTTCACTCAAACTCATATGCATCGAGTCGGTGATGCCATCCAGCCATCTCATCCTTTGTCGTCCCCTTCTCCCCCTGCCCCCAACCCCTCCCAGAATCAGGATCTTTTCCAATGATCTGCCTACAAGTCTAATTTCACTACTTTTAGAAAATAGACACTATCTTACTAATATTTGTGTTCCTAGGAGGTTCTCAATAAAAATCAATCAATAAAACTTTCAATCAATAAGAAAATTTAGATATCAATAAATTATAACCACTTCATTTCAGGGCCCCATGCCCTAGGACTTACCCCCATTTTATTTAGCTTTTCATTAACAAGAATAAGGAGCAAAGAACATCACAATGATCAGAAAATGCAAAGCAAAAAATGCAATGTCAGATAATCAAGAGATACCTTTATGATTTTGGCATGGAATTCCAGTGAAATAAGCACCTGTATTAACTCTGTGAAACTGCATAGAAAGAACAGACTCAGCTAGGCCTGTTTAACGATGGAGAATTTGCAGTACCTGCAACTCCAGACACTGATCTAGCATCTTTTTGCGTTTTTCCCAAGCACTCTCCAACTCATCTCTCTCTAGTCTAACAGCTTGAAGCTTTTCTTCAATTTCAGGGCTGGCCCGGTGCCCACTGATTGTAAGATCAGTACCAAAGTCTTCAAAGGCCTGGAAGGTGGGAGCCTGGGCCTCCATGTCAGCACGATGCTCCTGTGGGAAAAAAGGATCCGAGATTGGTGAGTCCAGTGACATCTCACAAAAGTTGCAAAATGCAAGAAGATTGTGAGGTTATGTGATCAGAGGCTAAGGCTTTTGTAACCATACCTGATGTCGCTCTATCATGATCTCTGTGCCAGTTAAATCTTCAGCCAGCTCCTGGGATGAGACCATGCCACCAATGCCACTAATCCAATTCTGTAAGTCCCTAGAGAAATGGCATACTGAAATTGAATCAAGAAAACCTTGCAACTTGCTATAAAATTGGATGTCCTTGGACTTTTTCTCCCCTAGAAGACATTTCCAGATCTATATTTTCTTTCTGGTTTATAGCCTTCACAGATCTTAGCTTTGTTGTTTTCACTGTATAACTTAATAATAGCATTCTGTTGCATTTGAAATTTTCTTCACACACTATCTCTTTTGATTCTTGCAATAATTTTGAGTAGAATTCTGGGAGTTCTGTTCCTTTCACTTTGGAGATGAGGAAGTTGGTTTAGAGAATGTCAGTGATTTGCCCATGTGCTAAAACTGGAAACAGACAGATGAAGTAGAATCCAGACACTGGAATCCTGGACTGGTACATATTCCATTACTTTTAACACGTCCTATTCCTTTAAAGTGGATTTTGGGGTTTAAAGATTTATTTTAGCATAGAATCTCAGGTGAGGCATGTTTCCTCTTACTCTTATTACAAATCTAATCCAGTACATGCTTCTGCCCAACACACACACACACACACACACACACACACTACTTACTCTCTGTTGCTGATTAAACCAGGGTCATTTTCCACTCTTTTAGAAGTCAATAAATTAGAAAAGGAGGGATAGAGTCCATCTGTCCCAGAAAGTAAATGTCATTGATTTAAAAAGTTATATATGATGACCAAATTCAGCATCTCATGAAGAGTGCCTTTGCTCTTGTTTGCTAAATAGGAATCAGTAGCTCTAGGGCAGAAAGTCCTCTTCTTTTGCAAACTCATTTATTCACTTATTTAAACAACTAAGTTTTATTGTGAAAGAGACATATTTGTGCCTTCTAGGAGTTCACACTTTATACTGAGAGAAGAAAAAAAAGCAAGCAAAACAAGGAGACTAGTAGGTTTTTTTCAAAAACCCTCAAAAGAAAGACTGTCCTGAAGAGATAAAATAAGGTGTTAGAATTGCTCTGAGGGTGCTAATATTACTTCTGCAATGTTGAAGAATATTTCATAAAGGAAAAGAGTCAGCATTTAACATGGAACCTGAAATATAGGCAGAAGCTATATAAACAGAGATATATGGGCATATATATGCTTGGAGGAGTGAGTATGGATGCTATTTATTTATACTATGTGAAACACTATAACTTTCCAGAGATGCTGAATTGGGGAGGGCATTGGCAAGAACATTTGCAGTCATTTGGCAAAGTTGTTCCCTTTTATCTTCAAAATTATTACATTGCAAGCTGTTACTTCCAGAACCCTCAATTCTAAATGCAGACTGATATGATGGGGCAGAATATGCAAATTGTTCCACAGATAAAGTGTGTATTTGCTAAAACATGATCATGTCTAAACTGTTTAGCAAAAGAGTGAAACTTCTCCAACAGTTGAAAACAATTAAACTGGAATAAAAAAATTAATTTAAAAAAGGATTCAGCTTAACATTTTTGAGTTTATCTCTTGCTACTTCTCCTCACTCCTGTGACATACAAAACATAGGCTCTAGCTGTTTCCGCATCAAGGGCATTCTATACCTTCCTTTCGCATGCCTTTGTTTATATAGTTCCATCTATTTGTTGGGATGTGTGTTTGGGACTGTTCTATGTTCTATGATGATTATCTATATTCTTCTTTGCTTTTCCAGTAGAATATCTCCTCATATTCTATGCATGTGTGTGCTCAGTCATGTCCAACTCTGTGTGACCCCATGGGCTGCAGCCCTCCAGGCTCCTCTGTCCATGGGATTTTCCCAGCAAGAATACTGGAGTGGGTTACCATTTTCTTCTTCAGGGGATCTTCCTGACCCAGGGATCAAATTCATATCTTCTTTGTCTCTTGCATTGGCAGGCAGATTCTTTACCACTAGTGCCTCTGGGAACTCCTAATATCCTATAATTCCTCATATAGCACTCTCTATATAGTATAGACTTCATAGAAGCATACTTAATTGGACTAGATAACCTCATATTCTTCCAAAATTCAATATTTCATGGCTTGAAATATTGAACCTGAGAATTTTGTTCCATACTGAAGGTACAATCTGGACCAAGAGGTACCCTCTAAGCCAGGTAATGAAGAACACCTGTACCCAGACAGCTCCTAGAAGCTCCATTTATGGGGCCAGGCATGGACCCTGCCAATTCCACCTGGTGGAAGTCTGCCTCTGGAACCTTACCTGGCCTGGCTGAGGAACTGGTAGAATTTTAAGGCCTCCTGTAAGTTCTCCTTATGATCCTTTGTAAGCCCCTGCAAGTCATCCCAGGCCTCCTTCAGCTCCAACCGCTTGCTCTGCAGGTCATCAGTGGCATCTGGGTGGGATTCACTGAGTCGATCTGCTGTATCCCTCAATACCTCCACCTAGGGGATAAAGAGATCTGACAATCAGCTGTGTCACACCTGAATCCTAGCAAAAGAGTTTCAAGCCTTAGGGTGCTCTTTCCTCAAATAGACATCAATGAGGTCTTGCTACATTTTAAAAAATATATAAATTTATTTATTTTAATTGGAGATTAATTACTTTACAATATTGTATTTGTTTTTATATGATAGTGGAAACCCTTTGATGTATATGATAACTCCCCAAAGTAATCACTCTTGACGTGACCATGCTTCTTTTTATGATTAGAAGGCTGCTTCTGGTGGTAAGTTCCAGGGAAGAGGCCTCAAGTATGATGTTGAGCTGTGAAGGTGGCAAGAAGAAGGCCCTGAAGCAGCCCAAAAAGCAAGTCAAGGAGATATAAGAGGACAATAAGGCACTCAAGCAGAAACAGAAGGAGGAGCAGAAGAAATTCGAGGAGCTAAGAAGCAAGGTTGCAGGGAAACTGTGCCCTGGCCACAGGTGGAATTAAGAAATCTTACAAAAAGAAATCTGTTCCTTGTGCCTAAGGCAATGATGAACCTTAATTCCATTCTTACTTAAGCATTTGTATTCTGGTGCTCAATATGCTACTGGAGATCAGTGGAGAAATAACTCAAGAAAGAATGAAAGGATGGAGCCAAAGCAAAAACAATACCCAGTTGTGGATGTGACTAGTGATAGAAGGAAGGTCCGATGCTATAAAGAGCAATATTGCATAGGAACTGGAATGTCAGGTCCATGAATCAAGGCAAATTGGAAGTAGTCAAACAGGTGATGGCAAGAGTGAACGTTGACATTCTAGGAATCAGCGAAATAAAATGAACTGGAATGGGTGAATTTAACTCAGATGACCATTATATCTACTACTGTGGGCAGGAATCCCTTAGAAGAAACGGAATAGCCATCATGGTCAACAAAAGAGTCCGAAATGCAGTACTTGGATGCAACCTAAAAAATGACAGAATGATCTCTGTTCGTCTCCAAGGCAAACCATTCAATATCACAGTAATCCAAGTCTATGCCACAATCAGTAACACTGAAGAAGCTGAAGTTGAATGGTTCTATAAAGACCTACAAGACCTTTTAGAGCTAACACCCAAAAAAGATGTCCATTTCATTATAGGGGACTGGAATGCAAAAGTAGGAAGTCAAGAAACACCTGGAGTAACAGGCAAATTTGGCCTTGGAATATGGAATGCAGCAGGGCAAAGACTAATAGCATTTTGCCAAGAGAACGCACTAGTCAGAGCAACACCTTCTTCCAACAACACAAGAGAAGACTCTACACATGGACATCACCAAATGGTCAACACCAAAATCAGATTGATTATATTCTTTGCAGCCAAAGATGGAGAAGCTCTATACAGTCAACAAAAACAAGACTAGGAGCTGACTGTGGCTCGGATCATGAACTCCTTATTGCCAACTTCAGACTGAAACTGAAGAAAGTAGGGAAAACCACTAGACCATTCATGTATGACCTAAATCAAATCCCTTATGATTATACAGTGGAAGTGAGAAATAGATTGAAGGGACTAGATCTGATAGATAGAGTGCCTGATAAACTATGGATGGAGGTTCGTGACATTGTACAGGACACAGGGATCAAGAACATCCCCATGGAAAAGAAATGCAAAAAAGCAAAATGGCTGTCTGG
>SJYV01042181.1:0-14621 GCA_006410875.1 Neotragus pygmaeus
TGTGGCCAAGAATCCCTTAGAAGAAATGGAGTAACACCATAGTCAACAAAATTCCTCAATAGCTCCAACTAAAATTTTGACTGATAGCTTTTAATTTACAGAGAATTGGGGGAAACCAACATTTATATTAGTCTTATCAAAAAGTTCAGTGTGTATCTTCATACTACATTTTGTTAGAGTTTAAAAATTTATGCATAGATGTCTTGAGTTTTTAAATTTCAATATCTTTACAATTCTGATACTATTATGAATGGAATAACTAACATTTTCTAGATAGTTATTTTGGCATAATTTCCTTTATTTTTATAGGAAGATCTTATATTCAGCAACTCTGGCAAACTTTCTTATTTCATGTTGAACTTTTAGTTGTTCTCAGTACATAATACTATCATTTGAAAATAATAAAAGTTTCTTCTTTTCCTTCAAATTTTCTTCAAAGTCCTTCATATTTTCACGTATGAATATAAATAAATATCAGAAATGAAATATTAGCTATCTGAATAGAAATTTAAAATAACAATATATCAAGTTGGTTTAATTCAGGAATGCAAAAAAGAGTTGAATTCAAGCAAATCTTTTAATGTAGTTCACTATTTTGGAGGATAAGAAGAGAAAATCCTACGACTGGTGGTGGTTTATTTGCTAGATTGTGTCTGACTCTTATGAGCCCAAGAACTATAGCCCACCAAGCTCCTCTGTCCATAGGGTTTTCCAGGCAAGAATACTGGAGTGGTTTGCCATTTCCTTCTCCAGGCGATCTTCCCAACTCAAGGATCAAACCTGGGTCTCCAGCACTGAAGGCAGATTCTTTACCAACTGAGCTACCAGACTTTGATATACAATGTATATTAGATAAAATTCAATCCTTAACAATGATAAAAAATCTCATCAAAATATAGTGAGAAGAGAACACTTAAGATGGTAAAAGATGTATCCAAAAAACATACAATCAAAATTATACTTAATGGAGAAATTTGGGATGGATGCGAATCTGAGTGAACTCCGAGAGATGGTGATGAACAGGGAGGCCTGGCGTGCTGCAATTCATGGGGTCACAAAGAGTCGGACACGACTGAGCGACTGAACTGAACTGAACTGAGCACAAGAGTAGAGGCCCTGGAAAATTAGATAAGGAAAGAGAGAAAGGAGATATATGTTTAATTTTTATTAGAAACTGACAAACTATTCCAAAGTGGTTCCACTACTCTTCACTCCAGCCAACTGGATAAGAATGCCCATTGCTCATAGCCTCACCTACACTTAGTGTTATCAATTTTCTTAAACTTAGTCATTTAAATGGGTATGAATGTGATTTTTATTTGCATTTCCAATATGATTAATTACATTGAACACCTTGCCATGAGCTTATTTTCTTTTGTAAAATGTCTCTTGCAATCTCCTGCCCATTATTAAATTATGTTATTAATATTTTTAATTATTATTTCATAGAGGTCCCTTATATATTCTGGATATAAGTCCTTTGACAGATATGTGAATTTAATAGTCCTAATCTGACTCACATTTTAATTTTCTCAACAGTGATTTTTGAAAAGCACAAGACTATAAGTTTATTAAGCCCACTATATGATTTGTTTTATGGTGCTTTTTGTGTCCTATGTAAGAAGACCTTTCCTATGCCAAAGGTATGAAAATGTTATCAATTTTTTTCCTAAAAATGTCGTAGTCTTGGCTTAAATGTTTAGGTCTATGATTAATTTCAAATCATTTTTGCAAATTGTATAAGGTCTTTTTCAACACTCAGTCTTTAATATTTTTTATAGCTGTTCCATCACCATTTTTTGAAAAGACTATTCTTTTTCCATAGAAAGACCTCGCTGCCTCTGTCTAAAAATAATTGTCCATGTGTGTGGTTGCAGTGTTCACTCTCTTTGGTATACAGCATTCTGTTTTCCTTTTAAGCACTGATGGATATTTGGTTAGTTTCTAGCTTATGTATACACTAAATAGTGCTGTCATGCACTTTCTAGCATGTATCTTTTGGTGAACATATGTACACACCTCTGTTGAGAGCCAGCATAACAGATACATCACAGGAATATGCATATTAGCAGTGCACTATATAGTGCACATGAACAGTTTTTAAACTATGTGTATCATATCTTTGCATATTGCTTATCACAGGATTTTAGCAATACAGGTGGGTATTTGTTTAAACATCTTATTCAAGATTTATTCCTATTTAGGTATGTTGTTGTTGCTGTTTAGTCGCTCAGTCATGTCCAACTCTTTGCAACCCCATGGACTGTAGCTTACCAGTTTCTTCTGTCCATGAGGATTTCCAGGCAAGATTACTGGAGTGGGTTGCCTCTCCTCCTCCAGGAGATCTTCCCAACCCAGGGATCAAACCTGCATCTCCTGCAAGTCTCCTGCACTGCAGGCATATTCTTTACCGCTAAGCCACCAGGGAGGTCCTATTTAGGTGTGTTTTATATATATATATATATCATACTGAGCATTTATAAAGCTGAAAAGACAAATATCCATAACAAGGCAAATGTCTATTATAAGCCTTAATGACTGATGGTGAATTAGTTAATGAATGGATGGTGAATATAATTTGTAAAATCACAAGACTTGTATCATTTGATCTATTAGTCAAGTCTAAAGGTATTTATAGAGCATCTGTGGCTGCCCATACCAAACAATACTAGTAATAAGATCCAGCGTAGGTCATCTCTGCATCTGGGGTCATCTCTTCTCAAACCTCCTTTCCTTTACGTGTGTGTGCAACACAATAAAGATAAAAGAATGAAGTAGACACATGGTGTCTTGGAATACAAAATTTCATGTTGTGAATGGGAGGACATTTTCCAGAAGAGAGGCAGCTTTTATTTATGAAAAGTGAAACAAACAAGTAAAAGAAATGAAAGGTATTTCCTTTTTAACAGGCATATTGCTTACTCTCTGATGATCTATCTTCCAGGGTTATCCCAGAGAACAGTACAAAATTAGCCCTTATTCTAGGATGGCAAGAAGCATGGTAGATATGACTAGCTTCTCAGGAATTCAAGGCGTAACCACAGAAAGCACAAGTAGTCTTATTTACTTCTTGAGGTGTCATTAACCCAAAATTTAAATTAATTTTCTAATTATAAACCTAGTTCTCACAAACTGAAAACATTATTTCATAATTTAGAAAATATATTACAGATCAATAAGGCAACTTTGTGGATTCATCAAAGGAATAATTAGGCTTATTTCCATTTATTTATTTTGTAATTCTTTTAATTACTAAAAGTAATTTATTTAATAAATCAATTATTTAATAATTAAGTCATTGGTATTCTCTTCTCTACACTCCCTCTCGGCAATTTCATCTTTACCATGGCTTTAGTTAATATCTATAGTAGATATGTGAAGATGAACCTGAAGTTCCTATATCCAACCAGACTTTACTCATCTGCTCTATCAGTTCAGTTCAGTTCAGTTGTTCAGTCACCTCTGACTCTTTGTGACCCCATGAATCACAGCACGCCAGGCCTCCCTGTCCATCATTAACTCCTGGAGTTCACTCAGACTCACAGCCATCGAGTCAGTGATGCCATCTCATCCTCTGTCGTCCCCTTCTCCTCCTGCCCCCAATCCCTCTGAGCATCAGTCTCTTCCAATGAGTTAACACTTCGCATGAGGTGGCCAAAGTACTGGAGTTTCAGCTTTAGCATCATTCCTTCCAAAGAAATCCCAGGGCTGATCTCCTTCAAAATGCCCACCCACTAAAATACCTATTCCATATTTCTAAACTCAGCACATGAAAAACTGAACTTACCACATTTCTCTTCAAATGTGTTCCCTTTCTAGTGTACCCTAATTGTTAAATGACACCATCAACTCCCTACTTGGTTTATCCAGTATGATGGGTCTCATTCTTGACCCTTCCTCTCCTGTCCAGTGTAAGTCTTAAGTATCTCTTACCTTCAATCACTGCCATGCTTCAAGGTACCATCATGCTTCATCTAGAATATTGTAGTATATTTCTACAATAGTCTACCTGCTCAATGGTCTACCTGCTCTTACCATATTTTCTCCACATTTTGGCTAGAACAATCTCTTAAGTTACCTCTCTGGTAGCTCAGTGGCTAAGGCTTCATGATCCCAATGAAGAGGGACCTGGGCTTGATCCCTGGTCAGGGAACTAGATCCTACATGCCACAACTAAGAGTTCCTATGCTGTAACTAAAGATCCCACATGCCACAACTAAGAAATCCTGCTTGCCATGATGAGGATCGAAGATCCATGTGCTGCAACTAAGACCTGGCACAGCCAAATGCTTAGAGAATTACTAAATAAATAAGCAAATGAAAACAGAACTAATGCTTTCTTCCCTCTCTTCAAATTCCTTTACTACATCCAATTGTTCTTGGGAGGAAGAATAGTTTTGAATTGGAAACCTGGCTCTAACATTCAGGAGACTATTAACTGTGAACAAGTTATTTGGTTTTTCTGATCTCAGTTTCTTTCTCTGTAAAATGGGAAAAATAGCAACACCAATCTCATCAGACCATTGTGGGAAATAGGTAAGTTAATATTTATCAACTGCTCAGAATGGTGACTGGCTCCAAAGAGTAAAAGATAGGAAGAGAGAGAGAGGGAAAGGGGAGGCGGGGGGAGAGAATTTTTTGGGGAATAAAATACTAAGAACAGATCATCTAGCTTTGTTCGTAGTGATGCTTCCTAAGGCTCACTTGACTTAGCATTTCAGGAAGTCTGGCTAAAGGTGAGTAATCATACCATCATGATTATATGGGTTGTGAAGATCTTTTTTGTACAGTTCTTTTGTGTATTCTTGCTACATCTTAATATCTTCTGCTTCTGTTAGATCCATTCCACTTCTGTCCTTTATTGAGCCCATGTTCATATAAAGTGTTCCCTTGCTATTTCTAATTTTCTTGAAGAGATCTCTAGTCTTTCTCTTTCTATTGTTTTCCTCTTTTTCTTAGCGTTGATCACTGGGGAAGGCTTTCTTATCTCTCCTTGCTATCCTTTGAAACTCTGCATTCAAATGGGTATATCTTTCCTTTTCTCCTTTGTCTTTTGCTTCTCTTCTTTGCACAGCTATTTGTAAGGCCTCCTTAGTCATTTTGGGTATTTTTACATTTCTTTTTCTTGGGAATGGTCTTGATCACTGCCTCCTGTACAATGTCACGAACCTCCATCCATAGTTCTTCAGGCCCTCTGTCTATCAGATCCAGTCCCTTGAACCTATTTGTCACTTCTACTGTTTAATTGTAAGGGATTTGATTTAGGTCATATCTGAGTGACCTCTTCACTTTCAGCTTGTCCTGTTCTACTCATTCACAGTTATGTTGCTCTTTATTTAGTTCTTCAAAAATGTCAAGGTTTCTGTAGCTTGAGTCTTCGACAAAGTTTTCCTTTCACTTGAACTTCTCTCAGCACAAGGCACCACTACCATAAGTTATATTTAAAGTATCTCTTCTTCAGACTTGTGGTTGCCAAAGGGCAGAAGGTTGGGAGAGGGAAGAAGGAGGAGCCTGGGATTAGCAGGTGTATGCTTTTATAGAGAGAATGGATAAACAAGGTCCTACTGTGTAGTACAGGATCTGTACATACAAGATCTCTATATTCAATACCCTATCAAAAAACAAGGTGGAAAAGAGCATTAAAAAAGAATGTATATGTATGTATAACTGAATCACTTTGCTGCAGCAGAAATTAACACGACCTAATAAATCAACTATGTTTCAATTACAAAATAAAATAACTTATCTGTTCTTCAGTGAAACCTTCCAAACCCACTCACGCAAGCCATACAAGGTTAGGTTTCCCTATTATATGCTCTGGCTAATGGAATTCATAAATCTGTCAGGACCTGCTGTGTTTTATTATATTAATGTTATAGAAGGTTATCTTCCTGCTGAAGACCCAAAAATAACCTGAAATCTGTTATCCTCATAAATGAATATGCTTTAAAATAATACAAATCATGTCAAACTACAAGGAGAGGTCTGGAGGACAGAGAATAAATTCTTCTGCCTCAGCAGTTTGTTTGGAAACTAAAATTTCCTCATAGGTTTGCTAGTCAAGGGGTTCAGCCTTCTTTTGAATACTAAGCTGTGATCCAGTAGCAGTGCCCCCAACCTGCATGAAGAATGGGGCAAATCAATATTCGTATTATTGTCTGGGGTGTGAGGGAGGAGTGGGAGATAAACGCCCAAATGAGGAAGAGATCTTTCCACTTGATTATTCCAGATCCTGAGTTATTCCTGATTCTGCCAAAGATCAGCATCTTAGAGCAGCTGCCTCTCCAGAGAGCCCAGACTATCTCCAGTCCTCCAGTGATGTTATATTCTCTCTGTGTGAATGGTGTGCAACTAGATTTTGGTAGAAAATTGCATTACTAGAGCATTTATCATCCACTGACATCTCTTTCTAGGGAGGTGAGTGACTAAGAGAAGTCTTAAGACTTAAGGAGAGGAACACATCCCTTAGGCTTTACTAGCTGTTACCACTAGAAATTAGTCCCCAAGTTATCCTATCCNATTTATCATCCACTGACATCTCTTTCTAGGGAGGTGAGTGACTAAGAGAAGTCTTAAGACTTAAGGAGAGGAACACATCCCTTAGGCTTTACTAGCTGTTACCACTAGAAATTAGTCCCCAAGTTATCCTATCCCTCAAAAGCTGATTTTCATGGTAATGATTTTACATGTTTAATTCCTGAAAATAGCTTCCCATTCTTAAAGAACTTTGTCCTCTCAGATAGGCAATTCTTTTTGTGCCTTACTTTATAGTGAGTTTGACAATTAGTAGCAATATGAAACTACAAAGCTCCTTTTAATGCTTTCATGTACCTTTTAATAAGATTTCATCATCTATAATTTCTAGTCATACTGTTTTTTTAACAAATAGAAAATTTGATTAAACCACAGACTTTGTGTGTATATGATTGGGTCAGGAATATAAGAAATCATTAAATGTTTGCCTTTTGGATTGGAATTAGAGGCAGCTTGACATTGTAAAGCAATATATACCAGAGAATGCGAGGAGTGTGGGCCCAGGCTGACCTCTTAAGATATTGGCATCTGGTATTTGTTAAGAAATCTCATCCTAGCCTATGGGACAGGACCTAGGATTTGTTCTAAGACCACAAGTATAGATTCTCAGAGGGGCCAAGCTTACATTAGCAAATGCCAGAATGCCTTTCTTCATGACCCAGGAATGGAAGCCTCCAGTTGCTGGTGGGTTTTATTTTTTCAGAGGCAACTCTTCAGCTCTGGGGTTGAGAGCAGCAAAATGAGGGAGAAAGAAGTAACACGTATTTGCTGCCAGCAGTCTTTGCTAGCCTACCTATCGGTAGGCTGAAAGACATCAAGTCCATGGAAGGCCCAATTTAGTGTGTGTAATTTGCTAGGTTGTGTCTATCTAAAGTCAATAACTTCACAGCTCAACTGAATATATCCCCACAGGAATGTCAGCTCCATGAAAAGAGGTACAATATCTATTCAACACAGTATTCCCACAGCCTAAAACATTGTTGAACATGTTATAGGCACTCAATAAATCTTTACTGGATAAGTGTTATTTGGTTTAATCAACAAAGAACATGTTATGTCACCACTAAAACTCAGTTTATATGTTATGATAATTATTAAATAAACTATTCACTAATAAAGGCTGTAGTTACCTATGCAGAATATAACTGACAGTCATAGAAGCGTGCTGTTTTGATCTCCCTTAGAAAAAGAACTTCCTTCTTATCTTCAAAGCCTAAAATGCCTAAAATCTTCAGGATCTGCTTTAAGCTTTCTACCAAGGGCATGTTCTTGCCAAGCAGCCTTCACACATGAAAGCAGATCTGGCTATTTCCAAGACTACTCTATCAAGCAGTCTTTGGGATAGAGCTTCCTGGTGAACAGATTGAGAGTTTATTAGATCTAAATGTGATTTCTTGAAGGAAGGAAGAAAAAAAAAAAGAAGAGGAAAAAGAACTTCAATTAACCATATACAAACTTTATATAATATAAAAATTAAGNACAAAAAAAAAAAAAAAAAAAAAAAAGCTAAGGAAAATAAACTTTGATGAGTAAAACTGCTGTAACTGAGTTTTATATCTGCAGTGATAGAGACACTCAGGTAAGGACCACTGCAGTAGAGAGCTCGGTATTTGCACAGCAGTCATGGCAGGAGACGCTTGGAGCCCTTCTCTGAAGCACAGGGGCCCTTGATGAATAGGCTGGGGTGTGATGTTGACACTAATTTGCACCCCTGCAATGTAGAAAGGATTCAGGACACACATCAAACTCCCGACACTCAAGGGAAATAGGCTAGGCTCTCAAATTCATCTTTTCACACCGTGGCATGCAGCAGAAAGCATTTTTCACCAAAAGAACGGGACCCATTTCAGATCAGCCAGTAATGTCATCATCTTGTTCCAGGCAAAGCGAGTGTGTATCATTCACTTTCTGAGCTGTTTCAGTGCTAATTTCATTTAACCTCCAATACACCAGCCTCGACTTCAACTTCCAATTACGCTTTAAGAAGAAGGCACAAATATGTCAGAAACATAAAAGAAGACATCGCCCCAGAGTGACTGTTTGGAGCCCAGCCACCATTTGACTCCATTCAACAACCATCCATTTGGCACTGTGAAAAATCCAGCATGGTGTGTTGGTGCTGGAGGCGGGATCCTCAGGAGGAAGGGGGGTGAAGGGGCTGGGTTTCCATCTGCACTGACTCAGCTAATGCTGGGCTGCTTTCCAGCCAGGCTGCCAGACCTCCCCCACCTGCGCAGTGGCCTGCTGTGATGTGTGAGGCCGTTCGCCAGGCTGCCCATTCTCTTCTCTCTGTACTGCCCTATCGGACATGGGAGGAGCGTGATAGGAAATGGAGTTTCTCTTTTCCCCACCACTTCTGCTCCCTGAAGATTATGGGGAAGAACCAGAGAGGCCAGGAAAGGGTGGAGACAGGGTGGCCTTTGTAAATAGAGGTGGCGATCCACTTTCTGCCCCTAAACTGCTCCGCCATATGTGATTCTCCAACAGAAAGATACTGATCACCTCCCCATAGAGACTTCCCTCCTCCTGCAAGGGACTCATCTCCTCTACTCCTTATCATAGCTGCGGTTTTCAGCAGGCAAGACCCCTGGGCCTCTCGGAGCTACTTCTCCCTTTCCTTGCCATCCTCCTGCATGAACTATCTCCCCACAAGGAGTCATTTTCCTGGGTCCTCCTTTCTTGGCTGGACCACTGCAGCCTCATATTATTATCCCTTCTTCTGCCTGGTCAAACCTGTGATAGGGGTGCTGAACAAGGGCCCTGAGGATGATGCAGAGTTCCAGAGTGGACCTGTGGGGTGGGGGTGGAGGAGAATGGATGAAAAAATGGCCAAAGGATGGTGAAGTGTGGATGGATGGATGCTGAGCCAGGTGGACAGAGGCACCAAGGTTGCTGGCATGCCCGGAGAACAGCCATAGGTACTTACAATCCAACCACCCCCATCGGTGGTCATGTCGCAGTACACCTGTAACTTCTGGCTTAGCTCTCCATTGAGGAAGATGGTGTAAACCCCGCTCAGAGTGTCTCCATTCATCAAATGCTGGGCACAGTCTTGAGGATGAGGGAAGACCCGGCCCCCTGCACAGGAAAAGAGGCAGTTTCCATAGTGGGGTAGGGACCTCCCACTATGCATGAGAGCCCCTTGGACTGTAAAACATTTTAGAGAATCTGACAGTGCTTCATCAAGAGCTACTGTAAGGAATCCTCACTGAATCTTCAACTGATGTTGGGTTTATCAGACAGTATACAGCTTTATGGGATCTGAAGACCAAAGAGCTGGATTCACGGTGTGACTCCTCCACTCCCCGCCTTGTTTAGCTTAGGCAAATAGCCTGACTTCCTGGCATCCGATTTCTTATCAGAAAAGATGAGGATAACAAAAATATTCCTCCAGCAAGGGTGAAAGTATGTTAATACAGAGAGTGATGGGTTACTTAGGCGATGATTACAGATACATGGGCCACAATAAATCACCGCAGAGCCCACATCTCAAAAGAATGAGAGGGATTTAAGCACAGCTGTCCACCATCTTCACAGCAGCCCATAAGGAATGCCCCAAACAGGCTTAGTATTAGCAAGAAGATGGATATCTGTTTCTCATGCAAAATAATCTCCTGATTGGACTAAACAATCAAATGGCCATGTTTTACAGTTCAGTTTAAGTTTAAGGAGAGGGCAGAGGAAATAAATTGCTGCTCATCTTTCAGATAGAACAGCCCAATTTGTAGAACAATATCTAATTAGCTGAAAGAGAAGCTTAAATCATGTGTCTTGAAGAGCTTGGCTTCAGGGCAGATTTTAATGCTCAACAGGCAAGCCAGAAAGCAGAGGTCCCATGGGAGGAGCTTTACTGGACTGCAGGAGCTGATGGGAGCTAGTTAAAGGCAAAGCTTGCCACGGGAGGAAAAGTGCCTTGGGTGCCCTGTAAACATATGATCTCTGGGTCAATGGAAAGGGTGGTGCACTGCTGTAGTTCTGCATCCTGCGAACTGTAGCAGAATCCTGAAGAGAGGAGGAGTAGGGACCTCATGGGACCCTATAGCGGCCCCTCGTGGCAGAATCGGTGCACTGCAGGAGTAACAGAGGGCCGCTTGGAGAGTCGCCCAGTGGGTCGAAGCAAGCAGCAGCGCAAGGGCACACAAGGGAGATACAGCAACCTCAATGAAACATCTGTGTTAGTAAGAGCTTCTGGTGGCTTGGTAGGCTTTATGCAAGACCCCTACTGGAGATGTGTTAACTCCTCCTGCATAAGGACTTCCCAGCGTGTTGCCACACCATGGGTTAGGTTCCTTTCCGTTTACGGTAGTGTAGGACAAGCCCCCACCTGCTTCAGGCATGTTCCGCCAGGGAATACAAAATAGTCCTATAGAGCTAGTACTTCACCAAGTGTGCATTTATTTCCATGTAATTCTTGCAAGAAACGTGAGAGGAAGACATCGTTATAGATTGAAGACTTATTTTACAGAGAAGGAAACTAGCTCAGAAAGTTCATGTGACTCTCTGTTCACTTGAACTCAGGTTTTCAGACTCCAGGTCAAGTGCTCCTTATACTACTAAAATGGGGACTATAATCTATGATACAGTTAACTGGATCTACATCTATTCAGACAGCAAATGATTAACAAACATCATATGGGTTATCATAAGAATCTGCCTGCCAAGCAGGAGACTCAGGTTCAATCCCTGGGTGGGGAAGATCCCCTGGAGAAAGGGAATGGCAACCCACTCCAGTATCCTTGTCTGGGAAATCCCATGGAGAGAAGAACCTGGTGGGCTACAGTCCATGGGGTCGCAAGAGTCGTACATGACTTAGAAATTAAACAACAAATATTTATCTTATAAGCATATAAGGCCCTAAAGATTAAAGGTAGCTCAAAGTTCTTTGTTCACGTGAAATATCTTAACCTTCCAAAATGTATTTCCTTAATAGCTATAGAAAAGCTCTCAACTTGCATCTCCAGCCTGTCCAAGAGCTCATTAGAGTACCTGATCCCACCTGTTCCTAGAGGGTCCAGTTACATTTCAGGGACAGGTGTGAGTGAGTACCTCCCCCCTACCCCCTTGCCACCTTGGGAGCACAGTGATTATTTCCTGGCTTCCAGGATATTCTCTAGCTGGTCTTTAGAGCAACTGGCTTGTCTGCCTTCCTTTTTCCTTTATTTTCTCACGGCTTGAGTTTCTCATTTTAGATCAAAATAAAACACTCTTGTCTTCAGCTCACTTCTGCCTTATGCACTAATAGCCCTTTCCTCTGAATCCGCCTCAGTTCCTTAAAGGGGCCAGAACCCCACATTTCTTCCCAATGCACATATAACACCAGGCCAAACTTTAGAACAGACAAATAAATGATCTTATATAGGCTCCTTCACACTGATAATGTTGATTATTTAATATTTCTGTTTAGATCCTTTCAAAAGGCTCAAAGATATTCATTGTTTTAAAGGTAGAACTACCAACAACAAATATAGGACAATGGGATAACTTGTTCTGGAGGAGAGAAGCTTTTACATATCTAAATGGCTGTCATATAAAAAAGGGATGCATTTTTATAAAGTCAGAAAACAGGGAAGAAATCAAGTTAGGAAAAAAGTGGATCTAAGGAGTGTCCNCCAACAACAAATATAGGACAATGGGATAACTTGTTCTGGAGGAGAGAAGCTTTTACATATCTAAATGGCTGTCATATAAAAAAGGGATGCATTTTTATAAAGTCAGAAAACAGGGAAGAAATCAAGTTAGGAAAAAAGTGGATCTAAGGAGTGTCCTGGGTCAGGAAGATCCCCTGGAGAAGGGATAGGCTACCCACTCCAATATTCTTGGGCTTCCCTTGTGGCTCAGCTGGTAAAGAATCTGCCTGTAATGTGGGAGACCTGGGTTCGATCCCTGAGTTGGGAAGATCCCCTGGAGAAAGGAAAGGCTACCCACTCCAGCATTCTGGCCTGGAAAATTCCATGGACTATATAGTCCACAGAGTCGCAAGGAATCAGACACGACTGAGTGACTTTCACGTTTACTTTCAAGGGGTGTATAAGTTTGGATAGGATGAAGGTTCCAGACTGCACCCTGGGAGAGGAAGGGGCATGTTCTCTTCCTTCTGGGCCCCCACATTGGACTGGTTAGTGGAGGAGCTCACCAAACGTGTGCAGGGCTGATGCATGGTTGCTGGATGCACTTGCCTTGCCTTTGACAAATGGCAGGTCTACCTTGTGACTTAGAGATTCCACTTACTATAATTTAGCCTGTAGCATTAGTGGAAAGAGTCAAAAGCGTTTTGCTTGTATAGACTATCTGGGGCAGCACTATTCACATCTTGGGAGCTTGAAGGAGACGTTTACTATGAAACCACTGCTCCTCACCCTACTCCAGCTTTCAANGGGGGGGGGGGGGGGGGGGGGGGGCTGTGTGTCAGGAATCAGTATTTAACTAAAGCTCTTCAGATGAGCCTGAAGACCAGCTGGATTTGAACTCCACAGTTCCTCGAGTATGTTTTCCTCTGCTTAAAGAGTCCAGAGGTGGAATTGGTTAGCTAGATTGTGCTCTAAGGGGTGCAATGATCTGCTTTCTCTGCTGACATCCACATGGCAGAGTGGATAAACAGACTGTCTGTCTCTCTCTCGCCCTACCTCCCCTCTTTCCTTCTTTTCTTTTCCATTTTCCCTTTCCTTCTCTCTCCCTTTCCCAGTGGGCACGTCTTGGGTAGGCTGGTCCCAAGATGTGTAGATTGAGCGAGAGGGGATAAGAGACTCTAATTATCCTTGAGTTTAAGCCTTGTGTCCCAGTTTTTACCATTAAATTCTCCTGTGGGGTTATTGGGCCCTGGTTTAGTTAATAATGTATAATACACTGGTTCCCAGTGTGCTTTGTTCATTGCATGTACACTGTGGCTTCATATGTTTTTAGGAGATGATCAGGGCATTTTTGGGGGCATCCTTAGCTCTCTGGATGTTATACATCTAAAATACCAAAAACTCACCTTTAACCCTAATGTAGATCATCCCAGGAGTTTTTCCAAGGCAGAAATTTTAGGATGAAGACCAAAACTGGAAGGTTTTCCTTCTCTTCCCCTTTGATACAATTACTAGGACCTGGCCTGACAAAGAAGCTTCCCCCCACCCCCCTCTTTTCTTTCTTTCTTTCTTTTTTTTTTTTTTTTTTAAAGCACAGGCTGTGGTGAATACCAAGTTAACAGGAAAGCAATGCCAAGTGATCGGTACACTGAAATATCTTACGGCTAAGTGTTTCTAGATGTAATTGGGAGATCCACAGGGTTGGGGCATTCACTGGAAGAATGGCTCAGAAATTGGTTTCTGTTGGGCATCTGGAGGCTGAATGCTGAGTAGAGGGAAGTGAGCTCTGTGATAAACAGTGCAAACAGAGTGCCCCCAGTTGGCTGGGAGAGAGGGGAGAGACCCTGTCCCTGCTCTGTCCCTTACTTGCTTTGTGTTGTTGAATGTGGTCTTTATAATGGTCAGAGTTAATGGCTTTGGAGAGTGTCTGCCCAATCTACTGGCCTTAATATCAGAACTGAACTATGATATCAGTATTTATCTCTGAGAACAATCTCAGAAAGACTCTGCAACTGCAGACAAAATGTGCCGTTTCATATTAGCACAGGTGAGACCACCTCTGGCCACCCACCCTTACACTTTTTTCTCAGAAGTGGGTTTGTGGGTAGCAAAGTTTGGGGAACAAGTCTGAGATTGTGGACAGGGAAAAGTTATCTGTTTAGCCCACATGGGCTGTCAAACCTACCACCTTGGCCTCCTTCACAATTGATTTATGTGTTTATTCTTTTGTGTATTCATTCAGCAAACATATAGGAAGTATCTATTGGGTTTTAAATATTGGGATAAGAGATTGAAATATAGGGAAGCAAAAGACACAGTCTTATTTTTCAGGTTGCTCACACTCTGGTGGGAGAAAAAAAACACAAATATAACCCCAAGTTCTGAGTACTCTGGAGAAGAGATAAATGGAAGTATGTTAAGGCTGTATATTGTCACCTTGTTTATTTAACCTATATGCAAAGTACATCATGCAAAATGCCGGACTGGATGAAGCACAAGCTGGAATCAAGATTACCAGGA
>SJYV01042184.1:0-10417 GCA_006410875.1 Neotragus pygmaeus
ATTCTAGTTTCTGGGGATAAGACTTCTCTGGACAGCTCTAAAGAGCCAACATAGCTTGGCAAGTGTTGTACTCCAAAACAGACAGGAGATAGATCTTCTAATTCCTGAACAAGAAGGGACTTGAGCCATCCTGGTGATGGGAATTTGGAGTTGCCCCTATTAGTCCTTGTTATGTCATATTGATGCTGTGTATGATTGTTCTATGTATTATCAACTGTCTAACCCATTTTGTCTCTGTCCAGGTCAATAAGCTACAACATGCAGTGCCAGTTCAACAAGGATATATAAAACTAAAGCCTACCATGGAAACTATCACTCACCCTTAGACAGACACCGCTATAAGGACTCTGAGGCCTGAAACTAGTGAGGGGGGAGGCCCAATAGCTGTCGCCATCCCAGTTCAGCAGGCAGTAGCCAGAAAGACCTCAACGCCCCTATTCCCAAAGAATTGGGCCTCCCATCTCTTGAGGGAGGGATGTTAGGTAGTTAGAATAGGAAAAAGGAGTCCAGAAAGGAGGTGGCTAAAAGACAGGAAGGGAAAAGCCTGTGAAAATAGAACAAAGGAAGGTCCGAGGACTGCAGTGAGGACCTCAGGTAGAATAAACAGCATTCCTGGCTAGCCCAATTTGCATCAGGCAGGCCCAGTGGGAGGAAAAAGCGTATAAAAAGAGGGGCCAAAAGGCCATGGGTCTCTCTCTCTCTCCCGCAGTGCTCCTTCTCTCTCTCTCCTCTTCTCTTATGGTCTTTTGGGTTGGCATACTCTCATGCCTTGAGGAAGTATTTTCCTTTATTTTCTAAATAAAACTGATTTGTCCAAGAACTATAACACGGACTGTCCGAGAGCTGTGACGTGCCAAGGGCTTTAACGCCCTTTGCTTCAAATCTTTGTTGTAATGAGACAGAAGTGAGGAGATTACAGTCCCCTGACAACACCTTGCCTTTCATGGTAGTTCATATTTTTCAAAATACTTTCATACATATGTATATATTGTTGCTGTTGTTGTTTAGCTGCTAAGTTGTGTCTGACTCTTTGCTACTCCATGGACTGCAGCACACCAGGCTTTCCTATCCTTCACTATCTCCCAGAGTTTCTTCAAACTCATGCCAAACATATATATTACTTAATCATAAACACTGGGCAAGGATGTGGGAAGCAGAATTCTAAGAAGGCTTCCAAAATCTCTGCTGGTGGTATATATTCCCTGAAAATTCCCCTGACCTTGAATAGGTAGGATTTATGAATATGATGGGATTACAGTTAAAATCCCCATGATTACAGTTAGACTGTCTTAGCACACTTGAGAGAGTCTCCTGCTGGCCGTGAAGAAGCAAGTAGCTGTGAAAGGCCCCATGAGCAGGCCACATGATAAGGGTGACTCGTGGGGCTTAGAGTGACCCNAAGGGTGTTTTTTCTTAAACCAGGCACCACCCTTCAAATAAAGTTGCATTCCTATAGGGTGAGGATGTAGTGAGCTATAATCGACAAAGGAATTTATTTAACCCAAGGTTAACATGATCAATCTTAAAGGTTAATACTTATTTCTCCTATATGCTAGTTATATTTATTATAAAGGCAGGGAATATGGAGATCTAGCAGCAAAACATCAGCCCAACAAATGAAAATCCTTTCACCAATGTTCCCCTTAAGATCTATTTAGTCTTAAGATAGTTTCATAAAATTACATTTTTACATAGCGAGGACACAGTGATTTATAACAAAGTACAGTGATCTATAACAAAAGAGAAAATTCATTAACTCAAAAAGTCTAGTATTGCTCACCTTAAAAACTACTATATTTCCTTTTCTATATTCCAAATACTTTGATTAATATATTTCCAGGTGCCTAAGGATATGGAGACCAGGCAGCAATCATTGACTCAAAAAGAAGAAAAGCCCTATGCTAGTTAAGACCTTCCAAATACTCCAAAACTCTCTGTGCTTGTTTATGGTTGAGAGGTTGTCACACAAGCTAGTCTGTCAGCAGAGAGGTTTGACCTGAGACACCCTTGTCACATTCAGGGCAGGGAATTAGCAGCAATTATTGGCACAACAAATGAAAAACCCTTCACCAATATAATTCCTAACCAACCCACTATACCAATAATTTCTGACTTCCCAAAAGAATTTGCCTTTAGTAAGTCTAAAACATCTAGTGCCTCTCAGGTTGAGAGGTTGTAAACAATCACATGTGGCCGGACGAACCTATACAGGCAGGCTAGATAGACTTCAGAGGAGTCCCGTAAGTTGAAACACTCTAGTCACGCCCAGGAATTTTTATTAACTTGGAGCTGCAAGTTAACTACTTCTCCGAGAGAAATGGTTATGCGGGAGAAGTACTGTAAAGTACTCTGTAAAGTACTCTGGTTTTGCGGGTAGATGCTCAGGAACAGGGGATTTCCTGAGGCTTGATCACGCCTTTGCGAATGCCAAGCCTCCTTCCTCATGAACTTTGCCATAGGCAGAGTTCCCCACACTGGCCCCCGGCAACCAACCTAGATAGCATATTAAAAAGGAGACATTACTTTTCCAAAAAATGTCCATCTAGTCAAAGCTATGTTTTCTCCAGTAGTCATGCATCGATGTGAGAGTTGGACTATAAAGAAAGCTGAGTGCCAAAGAATTGATGCTTTTGAACTGTGGTATGGAGAAAACTCTTGAGAGTCCCTTGGACTGCAAGGAGATGCAGTCCATGGGGTCCCAAAGAGTCAACATGACTGAGCTACTGAATTGAACTGAACTGAACATCACATATACTGATAGAAGACTCTTTCCTCCTAAGATCAGAAGCAAGACAAGGATATTTGCTCTTGCTATATCTGTTCAATACTGTATTATTATAGGAGTTTGATAGTATAGGAGAAAGAAAAAAGTTAAAGACATCCAGATTGAAAGGGGTAAAACTGTACTTATTAGCTTATGGCATGTTCTCCTATACAGAAAATCCTACAAAATCTACTTGTTTTGCCTGAAGAATTCTATGGGCAGTGGATCCTGGCAGGCTAGAGACCATAGAGTCACAAAGAGCTGGACATGACTGAGAGACTGAGCACACACAGAAGAAATCTACCAAAAAATTAAAAAGTATTGGAATGAACTCATTAGCTCAGCAAAGTAGAAGCAAACAAGATCAATATTTAAGAACCAGTTGCATTCCTATTTACCAACAATAAGCAATAAAAATGAAATTAACAAAGTCACTCCCTTTGTAATAATGTGAAAAATAATAAAATACTTAGGAATTAATTTTAAAAAGTGCAAGATACATACACTGAAAATCACAAAACATCATTGAAAGAAACTAAGACCTAAATAAACAGAAATATATGGACATTCGTGAAGATTTAACACGGTTAAGATGGCAATAACCCCCTTCAAATGATCTATGCATCCAGTGCAATCCAAAGCAGTATACCTTCTACCATTCAGGGGGAAACTGACCCACTGATTCTAAAAGTCATACAAAAATACTGATTCTAAAAGTCATATGAAAATTGCTTTGTCTATTGCTTTGACACAGTAGACAAAGCAATCTTGAAAAAAATCAAATTTGAGCTACTCATCCTTCATGACTTCACAACACTGGCATAAGATTATATATATATATATATATATATATATATATATATATCATAGAGGAGNTAAAAAAAAAAAAAAAAGGCCTGTGGCTGGATTTGCCTGGGTTAATAGCTTGGTTTCTCTATTATTTCAGGCTGCAGAATTTGGCACTATAGATTTCTTCTCCCCATTTTAATCTCCCCCTTCCTTTCCTCTCCCCCTAAAAAAGACTGTCCCAAGATAAGATACGAGAATCCTGATCCATCTGACACTCTCTGTCTTGCTTTGGTGGGTATATGTGTACCCGTGCAGTTGCTCGGTCGTGTCTGACTCTTTGTGACCCCATGGACTGCAGCCCACCAGGCTCCTCTATCCATGGGTTTCCTAGGCAAGAATACTGGAGTGGGATGCCATTTCCTCCTCCAGGGATCTTCCCGACTCAGGGATAGAACCCGTGTCTCCTGCATTGGCAGGCAAGTTCTTTTACCCCTGAGCCACCTGGTGGAAACCTCAGCTATGAAGTACTCAGGGGAATCTTCTGGCTCCTAAAATATGCCCCACGATAGTACTTAATGATGTCCGGTGCCAGGAATCTAATGCGCCATTGCCCTGTCAGTCCCTCACAATGCTTTCTGACTCCGCGCCTGCACACGCCTATTCTCGCTTTGCATAACCTCCAGCTTTCCACGTTGCTGCTGGCGAGAGACGCCCATTCAGTTGTCGGCTGCAGGTACAGCTGATCTGCCGGCACAGACACAGAAAGCACGGGGCAGTCTGTTTCTCTGTGAGAAATTCTGGCAAGGACCCTTTTTCTCCCCAAATATACAGAGTAGAAATCCTTACATTTCTCTTGAAACACAGTTCCAAAGAGTAGGTTTAGGGAAGAGGGGAAAACAAAAACAACTAAACTCTCATAATGTGAAATGAAGTCCAAGTCCTGAAAAAATACAGGTGACTGTTAACATGGCTATAAATATATCCAAGGGTTCCATAAAACAATCGAACTTTGCTTTATTATATGTCAGTGGGTTTATTTATAGCCACATAATTCATCCGTCTGCTCATTTATTTAAGAAAGCCATCCTGCAAAAAAGCAGGTTTTGATTATGTTTTACATTTGGGAGTATAAAAGAGAAGCTTTATTCTTTTAAGTATCACTCCTACATGTATTTCGATTTAAAAAAACAAAGACGACAGCATCCTTGTATAATTTTATCATTTAGAGAATATGTTGCTTCTGTTCCTTTAATTTATCCTTCACACAAACATCCATAGTTGTTCTTTTGTCCTCCTTGTGGCTGAAATTGGGATATCAGGAGTCTGGGTGTTGAGAAAAATCTCTCCAGGAAATTTTCCAAATCTTTTGATCAAGGGCTCTGAGATATCTGTTTTGCTGGAATTTTACGCATTTCTTTAAAGAAAAGAAAATACATATAAAAAATATTCCTATATAAACCTTAGTCAGCTTCCTTGGAAATCGAAGTGAAATTATTTTCTCATAGAAACAACATTCCTTTTAATCGAGGACAGGATTCATTTAGTTAGTCATAAAGAAACTGGGGCATTTAAACTCCCGTTAGCCTTCTCTAAGCTTAAACTGGCTATCAGAGATCGTGTACATCTTGATCCAGTTTTAATGATTCAAACAAAGTGAATGACTGTTACATAATAACAGAGGTAATAACACCATTTGTATGTTTACAGGGAAATTGTCAAATCAAATATTTAGATGACACTTTGAGAGTGTGCATACTGATTTTGATCAGGGGCTCTGGTGCCTTGATTGCCTAAGTTCAACGTCTTGATTTTGCTTTCTAGCTGTTTTGAAAAATGTTGGCAAGGTCCTTAGCCCCTCTATATCACAGCTTCTCCCTCTGTGAAATGGGAATAATCATGCTATCTAATACAAGGCTTGTTTTGAGGATTTGGAACGGTATTACATGTAAAGTGTGTATAAACAGTGCCTGGCACTGTGTGTCTAAACGGTAAAGGGTCAGTAAATGCGAGTATGAAAATAATTGTCTTTTTCTCCAGCTGACTCCTTGAAATGCATCTCTGCACATGGTTTTTTTCTTCTCATTGACAAATCTCAAGAGGACTGGGTAAACAAAAAGTTCCCCTTGCAACTCTCAGACGTAGAATGGAAAGTTACTCCCCTGTGTTACCTGCTTCACTGGATTCTCTTTGCCCATATATTTAGCAGAATGGGGAGCAGCTTAATCATATCCTTCTCACAAACATCTTTCAACTCCCAAACAATAAAGCTCACCATGGCCCCAGAATCAGATAACATGGAGTACCGGAACCCAGCCCCGTTTCGTCAGTAATCCTTTCTCAGCATAACGGTGGAACTCATGCAGCCTCAGTCTACTTTGGGATATGGAAGGTCTCTCGGGCTACTTTTCTGTCTCATCTCTTAATTTTCTCAAATAAACTACAAATTTTAATTATTTAGCCTTCTTCCTAAAAAACATGGCTTTTAAATCCTTTAATAATTTCCATTGGATTTATCTGGCATTTTACCATAATTCAATATTTTTTTTTAATTACTAAGAATGTTTTCCATTCAGAAAACAAAGATCATGGCATCCGATCCCATCACTCCATGGGAAATAGATAGAGAAACAGTGGAAACAGTATCAGACTTTATTTTTTGGGGCTCCAAAATCACTGCAGATGGTGATTGCAGCCATGAAATTAAAAGAGGCTTACTCCTTGGAAGAAAAGTTATGACCAACCTAGATTGCATATTCAAAAGCAGAGACATTACTTTGCCGACTAAGGTCTGTCTAGTCAAGGCTATGGTTTTTCCAGTAGTCATGTATGGATGTGAGAGTTGGACTGTGGAGAAGGCTGAGCGCTGAAAAATTGATGCTTTTGAACTGTGGTGTTGGAGAAGACTCTTGAGAGTCCCTTGGACTGCAAGGAGATCCAACCAGTCCATTCTGAAGGAGATCATCCCTGGGATTTCTTTGGAAGGAATGATGCTAAGGCTGAANTATTATCATCAGGATTCTAACTTAACTCCATACTTGATCTCCTCCAATTCATTCCCCAGACTACCTTCTAAAATGCAAATCTGATTACACCGCTCCCCAGTTGAAAATTCTTCTCTGGCTCTCAAGTACTTTCCAAATGAAATTCAAACATTTAAACTGATTTTTAATTATCTGCTCCTACCTAATTCTCCAGCCTTATCATTCATCACTCCACCACTCCCACCTCATTACCCAATCCTCTGGTGTTGGGAGATTGCTCTCAATTTTTCCAATGTGGTTTTTTCTCATACTTTTTGAACTAATCCACTTCTCTTCCATTTATCACACCCACTCCTTTTACTGAAACTCTTACTCAGCTGTTGAGACTTAGCTCAGATGTTAAAGGACAACCTGCATACCCTCAGTGTTAATCACAGCCCCTGCCTTGTACTCTCATATAATCTTAGGCATTCTACTACAGTAGTATCACTCTTGCAAAATTGTCTGTTTACTCTATTAATTTGATTGCTCTATGGAGCAAAAATTGTATCCTCAGAACTGAGTAAAGATCCAACACATAGTAAACGTGTAATACTCTAAAATATGCAATGGAGAAATGGTTAGCTAATTTGTTTATTTAGACTGTATATAACAATCTTAGAATAAATCCACTATTTATTAATAATTTATTAAAATGATAAAAAATGTAAAGTTGAAGAAATGCATATATATATGTGTGTGTATATGTGCCTATATGTATGTGTTAGTCGCTCAATTGTGTCCGAGTCTTTGTGACACCATGGACTATAGCCCGCCAGGCTCCTTTCTCCATGGAATTTTCCAGGCAAGAATACTGGAGTGGGTAGTCATTCCGCTCTCCAGGGCATCTTCCTGATCCAGAGGTCAAACTCAGGTCTCCGGCATTGTGGGCAGATTCTTTACCATCTGAGCAATGAGGGAAGCCCTATATGTGTGCATATATATATATGAAATATAGGTACATTATGTACTATATATATTTATATATCATACAAAAATAACCTGTACAGAAATTGAAAAAATGATGTTAACAGTGGTTCTCTAGCACATAGGTTATAGATATTTCTTTCATTTTCTTTTTTTAGACTTTTCTGAGTTTTTCTACGTGAACATGTATTTCTTTTACAGTAAGAATAACTTTTCAAAGATAAGCTTGTCTATTTTTTTCTCATTGATTCTGTCTGCCACAGTTTAAGCCAAACAAAGCAGAATTCACCCTTTTATCTCTGTTCTCATGTCCTGAAGTAGGCACAAAACCTACAGATGGGCTGGAAACTGCCAAGGAATTTAGGATTCTGGAACTGCTAGCATTGGCAGAAGTTTTGAAGGCAGGTACAGTTCATGGAGTTTCGTCTTTTTCCCCTTCCTCTATTTTGCAGTCTCTAGAGTTGCTGTTTTTCAGTCGCTGAGTTGTGCCTGACTCTTTGCAGTCCCGTGGACTGTAGCATGCCAGGATTCCCTGTCCTTCACTATTTCCCGAAGTTTGCACAAACTCAAACTCATCTTTAAATTTGATACTAAAATAAAGTTGATTTGTAAAAAATCAAAATAGAAAGAAGGTATGTGAGTAGTTTGAATTTCTCATGCTTTGAATCACTATGATCACTACAAATTACAATTAATTGCTTTCCTATAACTCAACAAGGGAGAAGAAACTAAGGGGAAAAAAGAAATTTCACAGTTATTTCTTAATCTAGAACTAAATATGAGAAATTCACATTTAATCAGACTAAAATGATGATGCCAAGACTCAAATTTATATTTGAGAATAAATATTGCACTTAGATTTAAACATTTTTTACTTATAAAATTATAATGGNGGAAAAAAGAAATTTCACAGTTATTTCTTAATCTAGAACTAAATATGAGAAATTCACATTTAATCAGACTAAAATGATGATGCCAAGACTCAAATTTATATTTGAGAATAAATATTGCACTTAGATTTAAACATTTTTTACTTATAAAATTATAATGGCTTCTGCAGAGCTTCAGAGGTTGATTGAGAAAAAATATTCAGTATGAAAGCAGTAAAAAATGTGCTGCAGATAACATAAGGTTCAGATAGTATTTTAGAGTAAGATTCACTTGTTTTTTTTTTAATTGGAGGATAATTGCTTTAAAATATTGTGATGGTTTCTGCCATACATCAACATGAGTCAGCCATAGGTATACATAAGTCCCCTCCTTCTTTAACCTCCCTTCCACCCCCTTCTACACCCCACCTTAGTTTGTAGGCTATTATTCTGATTATGTCATTAATCTGACTAAATCATATGGGCACTGATTCTAAATATTACAAACTGAATTACACTTCTAATAAGTCTTTCCTCTTTGTAAGATTTACAAAGCATCATAAAACTGTTAGCTCCCATTTCTTTTATAAAACAATGATCCGAAAACAATATTTGATGAGGGGTAGAACAGTATAAACGAAACAAACCAATGCCTAACCATTCATCTACTTGTTTTGATCATCTTAAGCCATTGCCTAGTTGTCTTTAAGCCTTTCTCTGGAAATTTCCTAAGTCAGAAATACTGTTAAATTCAGATATCTCTCAAGAGTGTAAAGCAAATTCAGCTATAGCAGGGACATACCATGAATATGAAGACAACGAAAGCGAGGAATCAAGGAAAGTCTTCAAACAGGATACAATGGAACACTTTGAATTTTGAGAAGAGGAACTTGGAACATAAAGAAAAGGACAATGGTACTTGTCTCCTGATATCTAGATGAGTTATCAGTACAGTTATAAAGTCTAGTTTATTTTGTGTGCATGCTCAGTTGCTCAATCGTGTCTAACATTTCGCAGTGTCATGGACTGTAGCCCACTAAACTCTTCTGTCCACGGAATTTTCCAGGCAAGAATACTGGAGTGTGTTGCCATTTTCACTCGAAATTTCTCCCAACCCAGGTATCAAACTGGAGTCTCCTACATCTCCTGCATTGGCAGGAACCTTCTTTCCCACTGCCCCCCGAACCCGTCCCCCACCACAGGCCTAGTTTATTTGCATAAGTATAAATCTATTTGGGTTTCCCTGGTGGCTCAGAGGTTAAATCGTCTGCCCGCAATACAGGAGACCTCAGTTCGATCCCTGGGTTGGGAGGAAATGGCAACCCACTCCAGTGTTCTTGCCTGGAGAATCCCAGGGATGGGGGAGCCTGGTGGGCTACTGTCTATGGGGTCGCACAGAGTTGGACACGACTGAAGCGACTTAGCAGCAGCAGCAGCAGCAGCAGCAAACCTCAACTCTTAAGTATCATATAGCCTCCCAGGCTCATTTCTACCTGCCCTCTGATATGCCACCTCCTAAGCATTCCCAACCTCATCCCAAGTTAGGATATATATTCTCTATCCTCTCTTAGTATCATCTCCTACCTGATATTTTAACTTAAATGTAAAGTGAAGAATGGTATTTTAAGATCCAAGTATACCTGGAGCAGGATGGCTAGAGATGTGGACCTCTGTATTTGACCTCTTTCTTGACTCAGGATCGACCCTGACACGGGAAGATCCCCTGGAGAAGGAAATGGCAACCCACTCCAGTATTCTTGCCTAGAGAATCCCATGGACAGAGGAGCCTGGCAGGGTAGAGTCCACAAGGCCTCAAGAGTCAGAAATGAGGTAGCGACTAAACCACTACCACTTCTTTCACTCTATACTTCGGGTGTTTGGAGTGCAAAAGGTCAGCTACCTTACAGCGTTCAGAGTAAAAAAAGTATTCATTTGCTCCCTACAAGCAGACCTGAGTCTACACATACACATGACCATTAGCTATTATAATGTGTTAGTAAGGCCATACATCTGAAGTAATATAGCAAAAATAACAGTATTCCTCATCA
>SJYV01042186.1:0-15214 GCA_006410875.1 Neotragus pygmaeus
ACTCAAACTTATGTCCATGGAGTCAGTGATGCTATCCAGCCATCTAAATAAGCACTTAGAAGAAAGTTTAAAGCAATAACCTCACTTTTAGAAAAGAAGAGGAAATATGTAAAGTCAATGACCTCAGTTTCTGTTAGAAAAACAAGTATTGAAATAAAATATCATTAATGTAAAAAAAAGAAAGAAACTAGAAAAAGAATAGAAGATGCAAACCAAAGTAGGAAAATCAAAGAAAATAACAAATATCCATGTGGAAATTAATGAAATAGAGAACAAAAGAATATTATAAAAAACGTTATGCTTATAAACATGACAACTTAGATGAAATCGACAAATTTCTTAAAAGACACAAGCTATCAAAGCACACTCATGAATAGAGAACAGCCTTTTGTATATATTTCCATTTTATTTTTCAAACAAAAACTTGAACAAGGTCTTACAGCTGGTAAGTGGCGGAGTCAGATTTTGTGTCCAGGGTTGACTGAATCATAACCCGTTCATAATGCAACTTATCCAAGGTATGCCACCCAACAACATGAGCTTGTCTGTATGGTACTACTCTGAACAAATAAATAAATGAACAAATAAATATGCTCACTAGGAAACAAACAGCATATGGAGATTAAGTTTACATATATAAAAAGTATCTCATACATACTGGAATTTTATATACATTATATATTATAGACAATACATTTTATGTAAAATATTATGTTTGTATATGTACATATTATAAAACTATTCAGTAAAAGCACTGAAATTTAAAAATCTTTCCATGTGTCAGTTTGGGAACATAAAGACCAACCATAGCTTAAATTATAGTAAGAAGGTTTTATTTTGTAAATTATACTTCAGGATCAATGAACTCTGAAACAAATTGATATGGTTATCATTTTTTTTAAGCATGAGTTAATGACCTAGTTGAGTTGAATAACCAACTACTAAGCAAGCCTGGCATGCTGCAGGCCATGGGTCGCAAAGAGTCAGATGTGACTGAGCAACTGAATGGACCCGAACAGAAGCAAGTCCAGGTGAAAAGAGCGTGCACAGGGCAGTGATGCCGCCCTCCTTTGAATACTGGTTCTTCTTTTATTACTTGGAGGAAATTATTTAACCATTCTAAGTTTCAGTCATGCCATCTGTAGAATGGGGATAGCAGGGTTACCGTAAGTAACTATTGTGAGGCTTAAATCTAGTTGATTTAAAAGACCTAACTCAGTGGGCAGGCAGAGAGAAGCACAATAAACGTCAGCTCTTGCCATCATTAGTGGTGTTGTTGGTGTTAGAGTTCATTTCTTTATGAGTTCATCCAATTTTGGTTATGGATGAAATATTTCTGGGGAGAAGATGGTAACAATAAGAACAGTTACAAGTGGAGAATGAGAGCAAGAGAGAGAATAATTAAGAAACAAAGCAGCAATACCTGGAAAGAAGCAGGTAGAGAACACAAGTGAGATTTGAGCTGGAAACAGTTCTTTTCTTCCTCTCTCCTGCTGTCTACACTTTCCCAGATTTTTCCAGCTCATGTCATTTCTAACCCCATCATTGTATCACAAACAGACCTGGTTTTCTCTTCCTTTCATCATTAATATTTGTAAAGCAAGAATGAAAATGCAAATGCCTATAGGAATTAAGCAAGTAAGGTGAACAATGGAAGCAGGCTAGGTTATAGCCTTTTCCCCCAGATCCACTTTATTTTCATATCAGTTGATGAGATGGCTATTCACTTCGACACAAAAGTTTGCTCTCTCCCATTTTTCTGGCAACACGCAGCTTATCCAGTCAATCTGGGCCCATAGGAATATTTCTCTACTTTCAGAAAAATAATAATGGAAACAGGATAATTAGGGTCGATTGACACTAGGCTACATTTTGCAGGTAGAGGAACTGGTGAGAAGGGAGAAAAATGGGGCATGCATCATATCTAGGAGGGGAAGGGGTTACCTGACTCCAGATATTACTGGCACACAGAAATACGGGCCCAGATCTTGCAGTATTCAAGAGAAGCTAGAAATTTGGACATGGAGATTCTCCATTTGTAAATGTCTCAAAAATACCATGACTCAGGCTTATCTAACACACCTGAGATCCAGGGTCCAACCTTTAGACACTCTCACTACAGAGGATTCAAGTTTATGATTTGAAGGGCGTTGCTGAGTAGGCCTACCTAAGGAATCAAATAAAATCTGATGACAAGAAAAAGATTTTCAAAAGAGCAAATATACAGCTATACTCACTTGATTGTCTGTGGTAATGCTCTCTATTCAATAAACAGAACATTCCCCAGCTATTCAACCAAGTTGTCTTACAAAATGCAAAGACATTTCCTTCATCTACCAACTCACGAACTCATTCATGCATTCAGTGACTACTTCTTGGACATTTACCATGCTCAGAACACTGTGGGCAACACTAAGATAATTAGGATAGAGTTGCTGCTTTTTCTATCCTTCTTGTTTTCTAAGCTGAAAAAGACATTTTCTAAAATCACTCTTGTTGGGTTGAAATAATTTTTGACTTCCCTGGGGCCTCAGCAATAAAGAATCCACCTGCAATGCAGGAGCCGGGGGTTTGATCCCTGGATGGGAAGATCCCCTGGAGAAGGAAATGGCAATCCCACTCCAGTATTCTTGCCTGGGAAATCCCATGGACAGAAGAGCCTGGTGGGCTACAGTCCATGGGGTCNGATGTAGAGTAATCCCTATTATATGTTCGTTAAATGTTAGTCTCTGAAATTAGCTTTATCTTCTTCATTATCCTTTTCTTCCCTGTAGGGTGGGTTGAAGGCAGTAAAATATTTGGCCCGGAAAGAGCTGTGGGGAGGCAAGGGTACGTGATGACTGTACTCAGGAAGGGATGGTGGAGTTTGACCCCACAGACCAGTAGGGGTGTCCTCTGGGCCTGATGAATTTCTGGGCCCAAGGCTTCCAGCAGCTTGAGGTGCCTACAGTCGGAGCACACTGCCTTGGGCTCGGTGGGCTCTTGCCCTGGCAGTGCCCGAGCAGAGGCCAGATGCCGCTGCCACACTGCCGTGGGGTCTGGTCACCGGGGAGTGGACGCAGAGGCGCTGGGGTCTGAGCTGGGCTCCTGCAGCTCTGGCCAGGGGCAGGGGAGGTTGGGCAGGTTCCCCTTCTTCCAGGCTCCCTTTCCTGATCTCAGAGCGCCTTGCCCTCTTGCTTCTTGAGTAATATGGCGATGTGGGTGGGTCCGGCGTTGCTCCTCTTTAACAGGAGTGGGTTATGGGGGTGGAGGATGAGCTGGCCACGTGGCTGGACCTGCCAGCTAGGTAGTGGGGTCGGGGAGGGCGTGACGGGAGCAGAGACTGTGGTCGTGGGACCGGCTCCGACACCAGCGCTGCAGCTTCTACCTTGGTGAGCCTCTCTGAGCCTCAGTTTCCCCGTCTGTGCCATGGAAGTGTGTTACCTCGTTGACAAGGTGGTCGCCAGGCTGAAAGGCGTTGTCGTTCAGTCGCCCAGTTGTGTCCGACTCTTTGCGACCCCATGGACTGCAGCATGCCAGGCCTCCCTGTCACTCACCGTGGAGTGAGTGAGTGTATGTGAAACGTGGCTCCCCTGCTGATGGGCGGCCGGGGTTCAAGCTCTGCGCTCCTGTCCACCCTGGGCCCAGGCTGCTGGGGTGTCCTGGGAGCGTCGGGGGACGTGGCTGGCCCCCCAGTGGTTGTCCGTGTTGGTCCTCTCTCGGCCTTGTGTGCCGGCATCCTCAGGGCACGGGTGGGTGAGGGGTTAAGGGACTCCGGCCCAGCACAGCCCTGCCTGGGCCCACAGGGCGGTGGGGCCGAGTCCGGGGCAGAGGACCTCACCACGTGAGTCAGGGTGATGGCAGATGCGGGCGCTGGGTGGAGGTCACGGGTTTCACACGCTGGGTCCCCTGCACGAGCAACTCACGGAGGGGAGCCTGTGAATCCTCAGCTGCTCAGTGAGGAGCGTTTGAGTTTTACTCCATCATGTGGCTGAACGCGTTGAGGCTGAGCCCAGATCCCCATCTGGGGCCACAGAAGAGGACGGGAGAGCTGAGGTTCGAATCCGGGACAGGCGCCGAGAGCCTGCACCTGCCGACCTGGCATCCCCGCGTGCTTCCATCTTTCAGCTGCTGCTGGAGGTCACGGCGTCTGATGGTGAGCGTAGCTAGCGTTGTGGAGGTGGTGACAATGCCCCAGGCGTCGAGCTGAGCAGCAGTGTAAAAGAGTCCGTGGTCTGCGACGCTGATCACCTTTATAGCTGTCACAGCCACTCTGAGCCGTTCCCATCGAATAGCTGAGAAAACTGAGGCGCGGAGAGCTAGTCGCAGCTTGCTCGGGGCACAGAGCTGAGCAGCAGAGCTGGGACTTAACTCCGCAGCCTACTCTCGCTTGGCTCTCCTGCCGTCGCGGGATGCAGAGCGGGTGAGCAGTCACCGTGAAAACCCAAGGCTGCGGCCAGCACGACGCTGCTGGTGAGTCTCGCCCGCCCTGTGCATCACGCTCCCGCCTGTGTGACGGGCACGTGGCCCCATCGCTGCTCTTGCCTCACAGGATGGTTTGTGCATGAGAAGAACCACCCCTTTTCTGTAAGAGACCCTTCTGAGCGCCTCAGTACCATCGTGCTATGTGAAATCACACAATAAAAGCCGCAGGGCTTATGGGAAAGTGGGGTCAAGAGCACGACACTCAAGCACATAAGAAATAGAAGTTGAATGCAGTGGTAGCCGTGTTTTGTCCATGGTTCAGGCTAAGAAATGCATAAATGTTAAACTAATAAGCGTGGCACTCCATGTTGAAGGAGACTTGGCGTTTGCTCGTGGGCGTGTGTGCCCTGCCTGCTGGCCACCCACGCAGTTCGCACGCCTGCCACCCAGCGTGCAAGAGGAAGGAAAATGAAAGCAGATGCGGGAAGGAGAAGGCGAGAGGATGGAGAGAGAAAACAAAGTGGGCCAAGGGGAGAGAGAGGGGAGGGCGCGAGGGGCCTGGGAGGCAACGGCAGGGAGAAGTGTGGCCCCGGGTGTGGGCGGCCCTGTGGCCCAGTGAGATGCGCGCGTCTGTCTCCCACCTGGCTCAGCAGGGCAGGCGCTCTGCCTACCTGCTGTTGCTTGTGGATGAAATCTTGTGGAAGCAAGTGTAAAATCTGCATGATGCTCAAACTGTCCCCCAACACAGGGATTGCCCTGCAGCAGATTGGCGTTTTCTGAACAAGCGCTCTAGCCGAATTGGCCGGACTTTGAAAAGTCGGGTGTTAGGAGGCGCGGGGGGTCTCCTAAATGGAGGCGTCCTTGGAAGTGTCGCCTCCCCCCAGGTGGGGGCTGGGGTGNACACGCTGGGTCCCCTGCACGAGCAACTCACGGAGGGGAGCCTGTGAATCCTCAGCTGCTCAGTGAGGAGCGTTTGAGTTTTACTCCATCATGTGGCTGAACGCGTTGAGGCTGAGCCCAGATCCCCATCTGGGGCCACAGAAGAGGACGGGAGAGCTGAGGTTCGAATCCGGGACAGGCGCCGAGAGCCTGCACCTGCCGACCTGGCATCCCCGCGTGCTTCCATCTTTCAGCTGCTGCTGGAGGTCACGGCGTCTGATGGTGAGCGTAGCTAGCGTTGTGGAGGTGGTGACAATGCCCCAGGCGTCGAGCTGAGCAGCAGTGTAAAAGAGTCCGTGGTCTGCGACGCTGATCACCTTTATAGCTGTCACAGCCACTCTGAGCCGTTCCCATCGAATAGCTGAGAAAACTGAGGCGCGGAGAGCTAGTCGCAGCTTGCTCGGGGCACAGAGCTGAGCAGCAGAGCTGGGACTTAACTCCGCAGCCTACTCTCGCTTGGCTCTCCTGCCGTCGCGGGATGCAGAGCGGGTGAGCAGTCACCGTGAAAACCCAAGGCTGCGGCCAGCACGACGCTGCTGGTGAGTCTCGCCCGCCCTGTGCATCACGCTCCCGCCTGTGTGACGGGCACGTGGCCCCATCGCTGCTCTTGCCTCACAGGATGGTTTGTGCATGAGAAGAACCACCCCTTTTCTGTAAGAGACCCTTCTGAGCGCCTCAGTACCATCGTGCTATGTGAAATCACACAATAAAAGCCGCAGGGCTTATGGGAAAGTGGGGTCAAGAGCACGACACTCAAGCACATAAGAAATAGAAGTTGAATGCAGTGGTAGCCGTGTTTTGTCCATGGTTCAGGCTAAGAAATGCATAAATGTTAAACTAATAAGCGTGGCACTCCATGTTGAAGGAGACTTGGCGTTTGCTCGTGGGCGTGTGTGCCCTGCCTGCTGGCCACCCACGCAGTTCGCACGCCTGCCACCCAGCGTGCAAGAGGAAGGAAAATGAAAGCAGATGCGGGAAGGAGAAGGCGAGAGGATGGAGAGAGAAAACAAAGTGGGCCAAGGGGAGAGAGAGGGGAGGGCGCGAGGGGCCTGGGAGGCAACGGCAGGGAGAAGTGTGGCCCCGGGTGTGGGCGGCCCTGTGGCCCAGTGAGATGCGCGCGTCTGTCTCCCACCTGGCTCAGCAGGGCAGGCGCTCTGCCTACCTGCTGTTGCTTGTGGATGAAATCTTGTGGAAGCAAGTGTAAAATCTGCATGATGCTCAAACTGTCCCCCAACACAGGGATTGCCCTGCAGCAGATTGGCGTTTTCTGAACAAGCGCTCTAGCCGAATTGGCCGGACTTTGAAAAGTCGGGTGTTAGGAGGCGCGGGGGGTCTCCTAAATGGAGGCGTCCTTGGAAGTGTCGCCTCCCCCCAGGTGGGGGCTGGGGTGGCCCGGGGGCTTGAGTGAGGCTGAGCCTCCCCTCACACCTGTCTCCCCCGTGACCCCCGTCTCTCAGACCTCAAGGTGCCACACCGGGTCCTGTACTGAGTCCAGCCCCCCTCGCGCGTCCCCAGCTCCCTGGCGCCGCTGCTGTTGGGCCGGCGCGCCCGGGGCCGAGGGGTTTTCTTCTCTCAGGCCCGGGCCGTCTGTGGTCTGCTTTGCTTAGCAGCAGAGTCCACCACGGCCTCCACGTGGGTAATGAGGTCTGGTACGTGGCTCCTCCTTGGAGCAAAGAGGGAGAAGAAAACACAAGAGGATTGCCTGGAATTTATTAGTCTAATTACACTTTCTTAATGCGGTTGACCCCGCGCGCAGCAGTGCGCTTATCAAAGCCGCAATCACACCAGCATTATTGGAGTTTTAATAAGAGTCAACCGATTATTGTCCTTGCTGCAGCGGACTCTGTAGACGTAATCCCCTGAAGCCCCTTGGGGAGGCGGGGAGCTTGCTTTCTCTGCCAGAATATTATTTACGTTAATGACAGGGATTAGGGGCCTGCTTTATGTGTTTCAGAAGAGCAGACTTCTTAGTTCAGGCAGCTTCTTGGCACGAGCTGGGTGCCTGCTGGCAGCCCCTGAGGTCAGGAGAGCACTGGACTGGGGTTGGGGGCTGGGGTTCAGTGCCCACCGCAGCTTGCTGTGTGAGCTCAGGCACGCGGCCGTGCCTCTCTGAGCCCTCACTGAAATGAGAGAGCTGAGCGATGGCGGCAGAGCGCGTGGACAGCGTTCTCTCAGGAATGGCCGGGCAAAGGGCTCGCTCAGCCCCCCTCAGCACGTGTGTGCATTGCTGCCTGCGAGTCCCGAGGTGCTGTGTCTGGAATGAGCTTTTCTCGACTGCCAGTCTCCGCCCCAGTCTGCGCCCCAGTCTGCACCCCAGTCTTCGTCGTGGGGGGAGGGGTCTTGCTTGGAGGAGACAGAGACGGGGCCCCATGGGGGCTGAGTCTGCTCTCCCCTGGGCTGTGTGGCTGTGGAGCCATTCCCGACCTCTCCGTGCCCCCTTTGCCTGTCTGTAAGGTGGAGACAGGAGGAGGCTCCCTCTCACAGGGGTACTGAGAGCTTGAGTGGCGATGCACAGTGCTAGCGCAGCGCTTGGCCCGTGCTGGCTGCTGGGGGCTGGCCGGGTTTCTGTGCTTCCCTTCTCTGGGTAGTGACGCCGCCTTTGTAGGGTGATGAAGAGGGTGTGGTGCAGTCGGCCTGTGCGACGCCTGGCACGTTGGGAGGAGTCAGATGGGGGTCCTTTCTCACAAGGACCCCAGAGGTGTCGCTTCATTCCTTTTCACAGACAACCACACTCTGAAGTGCATACTGCAGACAGCAGATCGGGAGTTAAAGTCTGGGATTCTCTGAGTCCCAAATCTGGGCTCTTTTGGCTCCGGTGCGGTAGGGGGTTGGGGGGTGGGCAGTAGGGGGCTTTTATGACCAAAGGCTCAGCAGCCTTACAAATAACGGCTTCCTGCACTGGTCCTGATCATACATTTCCCCCTTTGGGAAGGGGGGCACTCTTCTGCCATCTGTGGTGCCCTTGGTTTTGGCCACACTGGGCATCTTGGTTTATTACTGGCTCAGAACTGTGCCAAGGTGGGGTTGTGGACTGCCGGGTCCACTTTAGGTCTTCAGGGCCAGACACCAATCCTGGTACCTCGTGGGTGCTCAGTAAGTGCCAGGCAGACAAGCACCCCTGCTCATTTGGAGCTTACGGCATGTTGGGTGGTGGTCAGTGTAAAGGGAAAGATAAAGTAGGGAGTGGGACTGGGATTCTGGAGGGTGTTTCAGGAAGCTTCCAGTTTTAACTCCCCAGGGGCCTGTCTCTTATACACATCTCTTTCCTGATCTCAGAGCGCCTTGCCCTCTTGCTTCTTGAGTAATATGGCGATGTGGGTGGGTCCGGCGTTGCTCCTCTTTAACAGGAGTGGGNAATAAAGTTTTATTGGAACACAGCCCTGTCCATCATTTACATATTGGCTACAGCTGCTTTCAAGCTACTACGGCAGAGCTGAGGAGTTTGGCAGAGACTCTAGGGCCCAAAAAGGCTCAAATGTTTACTATCTGGAACCTTCACAGGAACAGTTTGCAGGTTCTTATTCTAGATGCTTTGCATGCACCATCTCAGTCCTCAGCACAGCCCACGAGGAGCGGACCACGATGACCTTCCCTTCACAGACGCAGCAGCAGCAGCTCAGCTGCCCGGCTGCCCGATCCCACCGCCTCCCGGTGCTGGAACGCGGACTGGGAGCCAGGCAACCTGGTACGCGTCTGCGTCTCACCCACTCGCCCCGTCCTGCCGGAGCGCTCACTCCCCTGCCTGTCGGCCCTCCTGGCTTTCGCTGTGCCTCATGGGAACGACCAGAATGCTTGGTCAGCTCATCGGCCACTATGACCCCCAAATCCTCTTCTAATCCTTGTGGCTCTCTGCGGTCTTTCCCAAGCCCCCCCTTAAATGGGACTATAAACCCACTGCTCTCTGGACAGTAAAGAGAGAAAATCGACCCACAAGCACCCTCCAGTCTAGGGACAGCAGCGAATACGATGAAGGCAGCCGCTCTCGCCAGAGGCCTCTAAAGCTTTATGAGAGCCAATAAATCCTGCTCTCGGGCTGCCCACTGGCTTCAAACCCGTCCTGCCCACGCTCTCCCAGAGGCAGCGAGCAGAAGTCCCTGGGGCTGCTGTCCAGGTTGTGGAGCTCTCACGGCCTCCCTCCCCACTCTCCTCCCTCCGTGAATACACGATGAGGGGAGACGCTGGCGCGCTCTGCTGCCATGGAAACTAGGCTAGGTTACATCCGCATCGGGAAGGATCAAAGACAGACGTTAGAGGCGGAAGTACTCCAGAGGGAGGTCCAGACACACGGGTCCCTAATCGGAGATTAAAGTTTCTCAATGAGGTTTCTGCCCCATTATTAACTCTGAGCTTAGATGCACATTATAAACCACAGAGCTCATCCATAAATACAAATCAATATATCTGGAAGGCAAATATTTGATTTTTATTTATATGCATATTAAATGGAGCCGCATCTCAGCTGGCTAGAAGAAACCCAAACAAAACAGCCCAGGCACTGCAAGCTAGCAACCCACAGGCCAGCATCAGACCACGGAGCCGCTATTATTGGCTTCCACGAAATTTCTAATTAAGTTGCTAACATTTACAAGTTGAAATATTTTTCCAGCACAATTCAGAGTTCTGCCTGTTTTGGAAAAAGACCTAGAGACTGGGCGGTAGCCACCCCAGGTAGCAGCAGCCAGCCGGAGCTGACGAGGGACTGTCCCTGCAGGCAGGCACCTGCGTGTCAGGCCCCGCTGGCCCCAGCACCCTCTACACACCTCGTCTCTTCTGGAGGGTCCCTGCAGGCTCCTGAATTTGTGACATCCAACCCGAGGACCCGCACCCCCATTTTACTGGTAGAAACACCGAGACCTACAGAGGAAGACACAGTGCCTAAAAGGCCCAGCAGAGGCATGACAGAGCTGGCCGCCCAACACACAGGGCAGGACTCAGCTCAGGCCCGTCTGGAAGGAGAGCCAAGACGCTGGGTAATGTCTGTCGGCTGCAAACGTGTCTAAGGTAAAATCAGACTCTTCTGCTGACTCCAGTTTTGCCAGCTTCACTCCATCTCTGCAGGGAGCAGGGGAGGAGGATGGGAAGCGCTGCAGAGACAGGGAGAATGTCTCCTCAGAACCCCCCCTACCCCGCCTCCCCCACCCCTGCCGGCCCACGGCCACGCCCAGGACACCAAGGACGAGAAGGCAGGGGCCGCAGCCAGGACGGGCAGACAGGCAGCCCCCGACTCCACAGCTGACGACTGCAGCTCAGAGGAGCAGAGAACATCAGCTGGGCCGCGCTCAAATCCCCTCTCTGGTATTTGTTCGCTGTGTGGCCTTGGCGAGGTCACTTGGCCTCTCTGAGCCCGTCTCTTGGCCTGCATGCAGGAGAAACAGCGGCACCATCGGGCAGTCTTGCTGTGCAGGCTAGACAAAGCCACACCAAAGCACTTGGCAGAGTGTCAGGCACACAGTCAAGGGCCACGTCTGACTCTTTACAACCCCATAGCCTAACAGCCCGCCAGGCTCTTCTGTCCATGGGGTTCTCCAGTCAGGAACACTGGAATGGGTAGCCCTCCCCTTCCCCAGGGGATCCTCCCGATCCAGGGGCTGGCAGGCAGGCTCTTCTCTTCACTGTCTGAGCCCCCAGGGCCCCCATAAACCAGTGTCTCCCCACGGGCTCTCAAAATCCGCTCCCACCCCGGCCAGCCAATCACCACCCCCCAGCGGGCGCCTGCTGATCAGTTCCACCTCCACCTGCAGCTCCAGCCATGCCCCCTGCTCCCCACCAGCGGGTGACTCACCGGCTGGTCTCGCCTGCACTAAACCCAGCAGGCACGTCCTCGCCTCTGTGACTCAACCCAAGTGCTGAGCCTCGCTCAGAACACCGTTCCCCACACCCGCCCCTCCAACTCAAGACCACCCAGATCCAGGGTTCCACAACCTCCCCGAGGCCCTCAAACCTCTGTCCACCCTGACCTCTGCTCCTTCACTCGCCCAGAGGAATTTGGTCCTGTTCTCTAATATTCCGTAAGGTGCCACCCTCTGCCTTTAGCATCCTGAAGGATGCGGTTCGCACATCTTTGAGATCCTCTGAGGAGACATTAGGTGTTTATAGTGGCCACAGCCCAGCCCCTCTTCTTTTGACACCAGTACCCCAAATTCCTATCCAGGACTGATCCCCCATTCCAAAATCCAGTCTTGGCGGACTACTGATCACTAATTTCCAAATGCCCCCAAGCCCAGACTGGTCACACAGCCAAAGCCCCCTCAGTTAGATCCGCCTCTCCCATGACATGGAATTGCATCCTGCATGGTCCTTAAAAGCTGGGGCGGCCCACTCTGGTGGTGCAAGTGGTAAAGAACCTGCCTGCCAATGANCTGATCCCCCATTCCAAAATCCAGTCTTGGCGGACTACTGATCACTAATTTCCAAATGCCCCCAAGCCCAGACTGGTCACACAGCCAAAGCCCCCTCAGTTAGATCCGCCTCTCCCATGACATGGAATTGCATCCTGCATGGTCCTTAAAAGCTGGGGCGGCCCACTCTGGTGGTGCAAGTGGTAAAGAACCTGCCTGCCAATGAAGGAGACTCAAGAGACGTGGGTTCAACCCCTGGGTTGGGAAGACCCCTGGCTTAAGAAATGGCAGCCCACTGCTGTGCCTGGGGAATCCCAGGGACAGAGGAGCCTGGCGGGCTACAGTCCACGGGGTCGAAAGTGTCCAACACGACTGCGCGCGCACACAGTGCCCATTCTGGTGGGTCCCAGAGGCTTGGAACAGGTCTTGCCAAGAGGCCGCCTCCCTAGAGTCACCTGAGCTCCTGGCCTTTTAAAGCCGGTCCTTCAGTTCAACCTGATCCCATGAACTTGCTTCTGCTCAATTCCTTTTCTGCTGAAGTTTGCAGAAAAGAGCCCTCCCTGATTCGCTAGAATCCCCATCACATACATGCTCCCACATGCTTCCCAGAGCCGAGCCCACAGACACCTGTCAGAGAGGCTCATGGGCGCCACTTCCGCGCAGCCAGAGGCCAAAACCCTCACGCTTTCTAGAAAAGGCCAGGATTTCAACGGCTTAAGTAACACAGCTCAATTTCCCCCACGTCAGCAAAACAGAATCCAAGTGCACCGAGAAACCAAGTGGGACGGCACCTCTCACTTGAAAAAAATAAAAAGTAACAACGAGACGTAACTGAACAGATTACATGTAAAGCAGGTATTTCTATAGGTGTCAAAACAAAACTTGAGGACCTCAGTAGGACAAACACAGCATGCCTGCACCTTCAGTGTCCAAGGAGCACAGGGTTTACAACGCAGAGAGGCCAAGGACAAGGTCGTCCAGCACGAGGGCAGCGCCAGGGCCCGGGCAGACAGGCAGCCAACCGCCCGAGCACAGAGGGGCCTGACACGAGGGACGGCCACTCGGAGCCAGCGGCGGGAGAGACGGGAGGGGAGAGACGTCTAAGGAGGGCGTGCTCAGAACCACCGTGGCCCAGGCAGCCGGGACCCTCCCCGTCTGCTCCACCCCACGGCAACTACCTCTGCCCTCCCCTCTTCCGCGCATCGCCCCACAGCCTTCCCCAGCAGCGCCCGTCAGGTCATTCTCTGCCCGAACGCCCCCACCAGCACCCCGCACGCTCATCTTTCCCACCTCACCTCCTCCCGCCCCCCACCGTGTCCTTGAGCTGGCTCCGCACGGCCCAACCACAGGGCCTTGGCACACACCGTTCCCTCTGCGAGAAGCCTCCTCTCCACCACCTCCTCTTGGCTCCCTGCTGGCTTCCCTTGGGTCTGTAAGCCACCCCCGCCTCTCTAGCTAAGGTTTCCCCTCTCCCATCACGGGGGCCTCCTTCCTAACTCATCTTTCTCCACGGTTCTCCCACTCTGAAATGCAACTACCCGTCTGCTTATGGTTTGTCTCCCCCAACTGAAACAGAGGCTCCATGGGGGCAACAACCTTGTTCTGTTCAGGACTGAATCCCTAACACCGAGGACAATGCTTGGGCCACAGATGGTACCCATAAACAAGGGTTGAGCGAATGAATGGAGTCCCTGAAGAAAAACCAGAGTACATCCAGGAAAACTGACTTTCTGAACAGGTCACACACCAAGATGATCAGAGGCCTGCCCCTGGGAACTGCCTGGGTTCCAGACCCATCACCTCCCGTCCGCCCGCCCCCAGGTCATCACGTCATCTCTGGTTTCAGCTCCTCATCTGTAATCTGGGGATGATAACAGCCTACACCACGGCGGGCCAGGAAGATGACATATGTTACTACACAAGGCGAGGCGGATGGTGCCTGATGAGCCGTGAGAGCCCACGGTTATGATTTTTGCTTTTATGTGACTGCTCTTCAAACGTGGCCGGGTGGTAGAATCCTCAGGAGGTCCTTGCTGAGAGGGCCTCCGGGAAGAAGGGGGTGGTCAGCAGGGGAGCTCCAGTGGGGACAGGCGCCACCACTGGCGCCCTGCACAGTTCAGGGAGACACACAGCTCCTCCGCCCGATGTGCCAGGGCCGAGCGCCACGCCCCACGGGCACCAGCCCTGTGGGCACAGCAGGGCGGGGCAGTGGAGCACGCGCCGGCCCCTCAGCCACAGCTCTGCACACACGGCAGCCACAAGGCCAAAAAGCCAGAGCGCAGGCGACGACGCTCCCAACACACGCCACACCCCCATCTCCCTGTGGAGATGTCGGCTGTGCTTTCAAAGCCTCAATTACAAGGGCAGGGAGTGTCACGGCTCCTTACGTTTCAGCCACAGTATCAGGCAAGAGCTGAGGGTTATGCAGGGGAATTATAGTAATTACTCCTCGGGAGGGCTGGCTGCATGACCTTCGGCTGATCTAAAACCTGGGGTGAGATCTAGCCACCTGCAAGCTGCGGTAGAAACACACAGGGGGAACCTCTGCCACGCATCAGGGTCCCGGGCAAACGACGCTGCTGTCATAATGAACTCACAGCTCCTGTCAGGCCAAGCGACAGGAAAGAAAAGAACCCAGATGTCACATCCGATTAGCGGGCCCTGCCTGCCTGCGATCGGCACGAGGCNCACTCTGGCTTCATGGTTTCACTTTCTCTGTGTCCCTGTTCAGCTATAGCTATGCTTAGAGGAAAATACATAGCCTTAAATGCATGCGTTAGTAAAGAAAAGCTGAAAACAAGTGAAGTAGGCAACTATCTCAGAAATTGAGAGAACTAAAAATTAAACAAACAAACAAAAAGAGCAAGGAAATGGCATGAATAAAAGCATAAATTAAAAAAAAAACAGAAAATAACTATAAAATTGAAAAGCACAGAAACCTCACAGTCGAGTCTCTGGAAATCTTTTAAAATTTACAAACCAATATTTATCTGAACAAAGAAACTGCTTCTGTATTGGGGCATATGAAGGATTCATAAGATTCAAAATTGTTTTTCATCATCATGCTCATGGGAATATTGACAACTGTTCGTAGTATTTCAATATAGCACAAGAAACAAAATATGGCCATGTACCAAATAGTTGAGGTGTGTTTCTGGCATCTCAGTTCAGTTCAGTTCAGTTCAGTTCAGTTGCTCTGTTGTCTCCGACTCCTTGTGACCCCATGAATCACAGCACACCAGGCCTCCGTGTCCATCACCAACTCCTGGAGTCCACCCAAACCCATGTCCATCTAGTCACTGATGCCATCCAACCATCCTCCGTCATCCCCTTTTCTTCCTGCCCTCAATCCTTCCCAGCATCAGAGTCTTTTCAAATGAGTCAGCTTGTCACATCAGGTGGCCAAAGCATTGGAGTTTCAGCTTCAACATCAGTTCTTCCAATGAACACACAGGACTGATCTTTTTTAGGATGGACTGGCTGGATCTCCTTGCAGTCCAAGGGACTCTCAAGAATCTTCTCCAACACCACAG
>SJYV01042188.1:0-14135 GCA_006410875.1 Neotragus pygmaeus
TATTTATTTATTTTTGGCTGCGCTGGGTCTTCATTGCTATGTCCAGGCTTTCTCTAGTTGCGGCGAGAGGGGGCTCTTCCCTAGCTGTGCCTCACGGGCTTCTCGCTGCTGCGGCTTCCTTTGTTGCAGAGCACAGAGTCTAGAGCGAGGACTCAGTAGTTGCGGCGCACAGGCTTAGTTGCTCCTCGCCAGGTGGGATCTTCCCAGACCAGGGATCGAACCCGTGGTCTCCTGCATTGGCAGGCAGATTCCTGACCACTAGATCACCAGGGAAGTCTGACTTTCGGAGTCTTAATGATCCGTCCATGTAGGGGGCAGGGAGCGATTTTCTGACCTGGAAGACTAGAGCTTCACCCCATGCTTTCACGCACAGATCCTGCCTCTTGTCACTCATCCCACAGCTGCATTCAGCCACATGTTCAGTGTCAGCATTCGCTACCAGAAGGTCCTCTCTAAGGAGACAGGAGCTGCTCACTTCTGCGTCCCCAAGGACCGCACGACCTGGCACACAGTAGGTTCTCAATAAACACAGCTTGTGACCCAGCTTACATAGACCCCTATCCACTCCGCTCACTCAGAGTTCCTTGTATTTGACCTCCGTTTGCATCTCCACCCCAAATACGTAGACAGAGTGATGGAGAGAAAGCAGCTCAAGACACAGGCCAGAGTGATTATCCTTTTAATTTACTTTAACCATTGAGAACCTTCTTTTCTCTCTTTGCCCAAACCATCATTGTTTGGGGATCAGGTAGAAAAGGGGCCATTGCAGAGAATGTTTAAACTGGGTCCAGTGGACAACCCGACACCTTCATCCCAGTGGTCTGTCTGTCTGGTCTGGTCTGTCTTTTTTCTTTAGAGTTAAAAATGTATTTTACAAATTCTTGTTTTTTTTTTCTAGTTCTACTTGAATATATACATAAAATCATTATGAAATTAGCTACCCATGCTTCATAAAGTGCAAATCTGATTTTCCAGGGATTTTCTTTTTATCAATGTGGTATCTATGATATTTCAAAACTCCATCAAAATATTTCCCCCTCTTTATGTCTTATTTTGAGATAGGTTAATTTGTTATCCAAAAGTATACTTTTTTCTTATCCCTGAAAGTTTCTGGTTCTTTCTAGCTTTCACAGATGCAATTATCCTAACACTCTTAATATCTTGTTTTCTAATAATTATGGATATAAATTAATGTTAGAAAGAAGAACAAATAATGATTCACTCTGCTTAATTGATTGTCCACACACATGGGTGGGTCATTATTGCAACACGGAATATCTATACTCCAGATCCTTAGTAGAAAACTAAACCTTAAACTCCTTGTTTTTGAATTACACACCTGATCTGGAGTAATGATCTTTATGGAGGACTCTCTGAAAAGGATGCAATCCTTCCTTTTCTCTAGATTTCTGGTCTGCTGACAGACTTTGGAGATTTCCAGAACCTGGCAATCATCCAAGAAAAAGGCTCAAGGAGGTGTTGGAGAGGAAATTGAGGGCTTGATGGTACTTTTCACAGGTTTGTATCTGTTGCCTAAGACAGGGTGGGAAGAGTATCTTCTACAGATTCCTTTCAGTCTGTTTTACCTTGGGAATTCCCACACAGTGTTGGGTAAGCCTTCTAAAGCCACAGCAACAAAGTAACATAAGCGTTTTAAAAACCAGAGAAGTATGCCCATGTTCATAGCAGCATTGTTCACAATAGCCAAAAGGTGGAAATGACCGAAATGTCCACTGATGAATGGATAAACAAAATGTGGTCCATCCATACAACGGCATATTATTCAGCCCTTAAAAATAAGGAAATTCTGACACCTGCTACAACATGGATGACCTCAAGAACATTATATTCAATGAAGTAAGCCAGACATAAAAATAAAAGTGAAAAAAAAGACAAATACTGTATGATTCCACTTATATGAGATCCCTAGAGAAGTCAAATCCATAGAGACAGAGAGTAGATGGTAGGGGCAGGGCGCTGGGGGAGGGGAGGGGGAGTGAGTGTTTAATGAGGACAGAGTTCCAGTTTGGCAAGATGCAAAAGTTCTGGGATGGATGGTGGGGATGGTAGCAATTGACTGCACATAGTGTCACCAAGCTGTGCATTTTAAACAGTTAAGATGGTAAACATCATGTTAGATATATTTTACCACAATTAAAGAAATTGAAGGGGCAAAAAGCCAGAGCTGAGTTCTACTGGATAGACAAGAGTGTAGCTTCAAATAAACAATCATTTCTTATCATCCGTGACCAGGACAGGACAATGCTTTCCTTGGCGCCAAAAGAATTGATGCTTTCAGACTGTGGTGCTGAGAAGACCCTTCAGAGTCCCTTGGACAGCAAGGAGATCAAACCAGTCAATCCTAATGGAAATCAACCCTGAATATTCATTGGAAGTACTGACGCTGAAGCTGAAGCTCCAATACTTTGGCTACCTTATGTGAAGAGCCGACTCATTGGAAAAGACCCTGATGCTGGGAAAGACTGGGGGCAAGAAAAAGGGGTGACAGAGGATGAGATGGCTGGATGGCATCACTGACTGAATTTGAGCAAACTCTGGGAGATAGTGGAGGACCGGGATAGCTGGCATATCGCAGCCCATGGAGGCTGCAAAGAGTCAGATACAACTTAGTGACTAGCAGAGGACCCCCCCAAAGGATTATGAACCAGGAGCAAACACTGATTCCATATGCCAGGAACCAGTACCTGACACAGGTCTCAACTTCTCAGCTGCAACCTTATATGCAAAGCCACACCTTCCCTGGTGATGAAACCCCCAGTGTAGGAAAACAAGCCTTGTTCTCCAAAGCACAAGATTAAAAACAAAACCGACTCAAAACATCACGGACATTTTTTGCAGATAATACCATCCTGGATATTTTGACTAAAATGGGTACAGAAATAAATCCACAGAGGAATGTCTTAAATTATATTTCAAGACGTGTGAGTATGGAGCAAAAATAAGAAACTGATTTTGGAGAATGGAACATTGGGATGAAAGTGTTCACTGTTTTTCCCCAATGCCCCAGTTACTAGTAAGCTCCCCACCTCTAAACAGAGCAGGCACCCCTGCCCCCACAAAACACACACAGAGATGCTATTTTTGTATCTCAGATGTGGTGCAAACTCCAGCCATCTTTTATTAACTGTGTGGCCTTAGGCAGGTTGAAAACCTCTCTGGTCTCTAAAACAAGGATAACAGAATTCCCGTTGCAGCTGTGTGTCTTTGTAACATGGTAGGGCCTACACAGCCTCTCCTCCCCTCACCATCAAAGAAGGTAACCCCCTTACCTCCAAATTCATCAGGATATTCACCCCCATTCAGATTATTCACCCCCACCGCCACCTCAGAAATCTCCCTGTTCTGTGAAATTCCAACCCCACAGCTGGTCCTCAACTTTCGCCAAGACTTTGCCCCAGTTTTGATCTTTCTTCTTGATCACAGCTTGGCTTCTCTGTGTCCCTGACCTACCGACGTTCTCAAGATTCTTCCACAACATAATAACCATTGTTCCCTCCTCCGTCCACAAACCACCAGATTCTCCCTCCCCTCACTGGCCAAACTCTCAAAAAAGAGGTATCCGCTCTTTCACCTCCTGTTTTCTCCCATTCAGCATCTCCATGCATGATGACTGCTTCCTGGAACTTGAAGGAGCCCTCCCCGCTGAGTCTATGGATTCTACTCAGGACTGACTTCTCCATAGCTGTGTGGCTTCTCCATAGCTTTGGGCTCAGGTGAGAAAACCCTCCTTTCTCCCTTCCCTTATCTTTTGTGATACAACCGTTAAGCCACCCACTCACTTTCTCCTGTCTCCATCTCACATTTGCTAATTCTTCCCAGGGAACTTCCCAGCATGTGAAAGAGTCAATAAAACAATAAACAACTAACAAGTCTGTGTTGGGAACTAGCCTGCTTGGATATCAAAACATTATAAAACTACATGGGTTAGAACGGAAATAACTTCAGCACGTGGAAGGGCAGACATATTTATAGAAACTCAGAAACAGACTCCGAAATCAATGATGAAGGGGTAAATTTCTGCAATAAATGGCCTTGAGCCCCCAACTAATTATTTAGGGGAAAATGGATACCCTTGACAAATTTTTTAATGATAATAATTAAAGTTAAGATAGAAAACTTGGAGGAAGAAAAACTTTCATTTTATGCATAGAAAGGGACTTTCTAAGCATTAAATAATATGAGATGCATGCAAAAATTCAGGTCTGAACTCCGCAAACATTTTAAGCTTCTCTGGCAACGGACAGCCAGAGTTTTTTCATCGCTGAACAAAAACATCTGAAAATGTAATTGGCAAAAAGTTAACAGTCTTTGCTATGAAAACCACACACAGATTAATATTTCAAAAACCACTAAGGCACTGAAAGATACATGGACAAAGGATATGAACAGGAAGAAAAAAACCTAAACGATAAATAAACATGCTTTAAAAGGTTCAACCCTGATAGCAATCAAAGAAATGCAAATAGCAACAATGACAACACGCCAGCTCCTCCCTCCAGTAAATTATGAAAGATTTTTCAAACAACACTCCAAGCTAGCCAAGGTGTTCCCTCTCAGCCAGTGCTAGGAGGAGTGCCTGTTGGTACAACATTTCCGGAAAGCCATTTGGCAAGCAATATCAAGAAACTTTGACCCAGAAATTTCACTTCTGGAAAACCAAAAACCTGAGGGGGGAAAAAAATGCTCAATAAAACTTCCACACCAAAATGTTCAACCCTCTTTGTGAAAACTAGAAATAATTTAAATACCCAATGACAGGGAAAGTTAAGTAAATCCAGACACAACAGAGCCACTAGCAGGAAATACCCCCAGTAATCGTGGAATAAGGATGGCTGCTTTGTTTTTATCCTTTACACATTCCTTTTTCCAAATGCCTACCATGAGCAATCTTAAATCAGACAAGAAATAGATTTCCTTTCTTCGACAGCAAAATCCATACTCATATGCTCTCTCAAGCAAGAGGAACATTCAACCAGCTAGCTCAGGTGTTGGCAAAATCTGGCCCACCGCTTGGTTTTGTAAATAAAGTTTTATTGAAACGCAGCCATGCCCGTATATTTATTGCCCATTGTTGCCAGGTGGCTACTTCCTCAGTCCAATAGCAGTGTTGAGTAGTTGCAATAGAGACTGTATAGGCTGCAAAGTTTAACGTTTATTTATTGCCTGAGCCTTTGCAAAACAAGGTTTGTCCACTGAGCTAGTGAACACTTCCAGCATCTTGTTAATGAATCAAGTCACAAGAAATGGTGTAGAATCCAGAGAACTCTGACATACCTTTCTGGCAGTGGCTGTGTGTCCAGCACCGCTCCACAAATTGCCCGTTGATGACAGTGGCGGGGCAGTTGGTCTTGCCCTTGGCAGTGCCTGGACAAATGTCCCCACACTCCTCATTGTCGTCTTTGTTCAGCACGATGTAATTATCCTCCACAGAATCCAGGATGCGAGACCAGTCGATGGTGGCCAGGTAGCAGAGTTCATTGTTCTTCTCGATGCGGACAGATCCCCGAGTGATGTTCATCAGGTTGTAGAGGCCAAGCTCCTTCAGGTGAACCATCTCAAAGATGACCAGTGCATAATTAAAGAAGAGGCGCGAGCCTCGGATGACCGTGAGGTTGGGGAACAAGTCCTTCAGGCTCTCCAGCCCATAGACCCGGAAGAGCAGCAAGTAATCAGTGATCATGATGAGTTTGGGGAAACTGAGGTCTCGGAAGTCCTCAGGTCTCGTTTTGAACATCAACAGAATCTGCAAATGTCCTTCAATGACGGAGCAGTTGGCCAGCTCATGCAGCCGGGTGAGATTATTCCGGATATCCATACCGGGGCACACTGGAAGTGCAAACAAGCAGAGAACAAGACAGGTGAGCAAACATCCCATGGATGGTTTATAAGAATGAGTGGCAGGGCAGCCACGTGGCCACGTGACCTGGGTCCCACGCCTGCTCAGAAGGGCCTTACCCTGGGCTTAATGTTCTTTCATCCATCTTGAAATCCTTAATCATTTTTGAGTGAGGGGGTCCCAAGATCTCATTCTGCACTGAACCCCACGACTTCTATAGCCAACCCCCATCAGTGGTTTTCTCCGTCAAGTGTCCATGCCTAACTAATTACTCTCAAAAGGCAAAAAACATGAATAATAATAGTTCCTTTGGTGGTACCTGTTTGGAAACCTTAAAACCATCACATCAGATATGATGCAAAGGAGACACTGGGATTACATGGGGTTGAGTAATGCAGCGGGTACAGAAGGGGAAAGGGGAGCCACCCCCAGTGAGTCAATGTGAAACATCTTCAGGAAATGGATTTATGGGGATAAAGGTGCCCACGTCAGAAATGAGACCTGGCTGTGTTTTGTCAATTCTCTCATTTTCCTGACTCTCCTTCCCAACCTGCCCTCCTGGCAGGCAGCCACAGTCTAATTACCTTTTACCCAGGTGTGTCAAGGGCTTCCCAGAGAGTCTGGTCTCCCCAGTGCAAACACCCTGGCACCTGTTCTCCTGCAGTTGGTCTCTCCCTCGCTCTGACACCCTCTATGGCTCCCCAGCACCCTGTACTTTCCCTCTCACAGCTCTCAAGGTTCTGCCCCTCCATCCCCGGCACCATGTAAAGCAGGCCTGTCCACTACTCTCCAATTACAAGAGGGTCTTCCACACCTCCCCCCTCCCATACCACGACCTATTAAGAGAAGAGAATGAAATAATGCAGACACCCAAGCAGTGGCTGGCACACAGTAGGTGCTCAATTAATGTCAGCCATTTTGTTGTTATTTCTCCCAAACGCATCACGGTGTCACCTCTAGGCTCTGTGCTTTCATCCCCCAGGACCAGGGTGGGCAAATATTTTCTATAAAGGCTCAGATAGTAAATACATTCTGCTTTGCGGTCAGTCTCTGTTTAGACTATTCCACTCTGTCGTTAAAAGCAGCCCAGAGGCCAGGAGTGGTTATGGCTGTGTTCCAATAAACCTTTATTATAAAAGCAGGCTGTGGGCTGGTGTTTTCCCTTGAGGTGGTAGTCTGGTGACCCCTGCCTTACTCTGACAAAGTCCAACAGCACTTCTGCAACAATAGAGATGTTCTACATACGTGCTGGTCATATGGAAGCCACCAGCCACTCATGGTTGTCAAGCACTTGAACTGTGGTTTATGTAAGACTGAGGAGCTGAGTATTTGATTTCACTTTAGTTAGTATGAATGGAAATAGACATGTGCACCAAGTGGCCACTGTTCTGAATACAGTAGCTTGAGTCCCTTTGGCTGTCAAAGTTCTTTACACCTTAGCTCCCTACTGTGCAATCCAGCTCATCATCCTTCAAGATCTAGTTCAGAGGCCACTTCCTCCAGAAAGGCCTCTCTGATTTCCTTTCCTCCCTATACTTATTTAGATCTTCCCCTCCTCTTGTGTTCCTTATACTGGAGTTAACATTCATCAGATGTGAATCCCTTAGACAGCCTCTCCTTGCCAAAACACACACACTCACTCAGTCAGAGGTTGGGAGACACCCTTCGAGAGGACTAGGATATCAGTTCCATCCACACACTCATGCCACCCAAGCCTCATCTAGGGCTCCCAGCTTCAGTCACATCAACAGCATCTACGCACAGAGGTCTGTCTAGACAGGTACCGCAGCTTGATGCCTCCCAACAAGCTCCATCTGTACTCCACAGATGAGAAAACTCTGAGAGGCAAAGCCAATCAGCCAAGGACATACGACCCACCAGCAACATTCAAGGTTGCCAGATTTAGCAAATAAAAATGAAGGACAGGGCTTCCCTGGTGGCTCAGTGGGAAAGAGTCCACCATCTAATGCAGGAGACACGGGTTCCATCCCTGATACAGAAAGATCCCACATGCCTTGGAGCAGCTAAGCCCCTATGCGCCACAACTATTAAGCCTGTGCTCTGCAACAGGAGACACCACTGCAGTGAGAAGTCCTTGAACTGCAACTAGCGAGCAGCCCCTACACACTGCAACTGGAGAAAAGTCCGAGCAGTAATGAAGGCCCAGCACAGTCATAAATTAGTTGATTAAAAATTTAGAAAAAAATGCAGAATGCCCAGTTAAATTTGAATTTCAGATAAGCAAAGAGTACTTTTTTAGGTAAGTCTTTCTCATGCAATGTTTGGGACATACTTATCCTTAAAAATTACTCAATGTTTATATTAAATTCAAATTTAACTTGCTGTCTTGTACTATATCTGGCAGTGTACAGCTTAGACTTGGTCACAGGTCTGGGCTTCTCAAGCCTGAGCCACATAACTCTATGTTACCTGCACACACATAAAAACACACTTGTGAAATCGGTGCAGAGAAAAAAACACCATCCTTCCCAAGTTGTGGGAAAAATCAGATATGAACATGCATTCAAAGATTAACCAGGTGTTGAACATCAGGGAAATGTAAATCCAAACCCCAGTGAGATACCACTTCACTCCTACCCGGATGGCTAAAATTTAAAAGACAGACAATAACAATAGTTGACACAGAAGTGGAGAAATTAAAACCTTACACATTACTGATGGGAATGGAAAATGGCTCAGCTGCTGATGTGGAAAATAGTCTTTTAGCCCTTCAGAAGATTAAGCAAAGAGTTACCATATAACCAGAAACTTCATTCCTAGGTAAAATGAAAACATAGGTCCAACCAGAAATGTGTATACAAATGTCCATAGCATCATTATTTATGATAACCAACAAGGGAGAAACAAGCCAACATTACATGCCCGTGAAATGTAGCAAGTCCAGACAGAGGAAGATTATTCAACAATAACAGGGGAGGAAACCCTGACACCAGCTACAAAAGGGATGAACCCTGAAAACAGGATGCTCAGTGAACGAAGCCAGTCACAAAAGACCACATGTGGAATGATTCCATTTACATGAAATGTTCAGAAGAGGCAAATCCATAGAAAGCAGATTAGTGGTTTCAAGGGGTTCGAGAGAGGGAAATGCGGAATGACAAATAAAGAGTATGGGATTTCTTTGTGAGCACTGATGAAAATGTTCTAAATTGATCATAGTGATGGTTGCCCAATTCTGTGAATGTACTAATGTATGAAGAACCTCTAAATGGTAAACTTTAAATAGGTTAATTGCATGGTATCTAACTAGCTCTCAATAAAGTTGTTGTTTAAAAATTAAAAGACTATAACTACCCGGGACAACAAAGAATTGCTTTATTTTTTAATCTCCAATGACTTGAGTTAAAGTCATTAAAGCGTAGCGGTGGTGGTGGTTGTTTAGCTGCTCAGTCGTGTCCAGCTCTTTGCTACCCCCATGGACTTCAGCCCACCAGGCTCCTCTGTCCATGGGATTTCCCAGGCAAGGATACTGGAGTGGGTTGCCATTTCCTTCTCCTCATCAAAGCCGTATGTGTCCCTGTTAGTATAAGACAATAGAGCAATTTACTGCGGGGACAGAAAATACTTAGAGGATGTTAGAAGTGGTGCCAGCAATATATGCAGGACCTTGCACTGGTTTTTAAGACCTCTGGGTGGGAAACTGAAGGATGCTTCAGGTCCTCAGTAAGTGGCACCTAGTTAACCATCACTCTACACACAGATAGGGAAGGACCAGGGATCAGGGGAGGAGGGCAGTCCCGGGGACAGCTAACACACTCACTATGTGAAGCGCTTGGTCATGTTCTGGCAGACACGTTCTCTCTCTCTTTTTAAGATTATTTATTTGAGTTTTGGTTACGTTCCGTCCTCACGGCTCTGCACGGGCTTTTTCTAGTTGTGGCGAGCAGGGGCCACCCTCTAGTTGCAATGCTCAGGCTCCTCATTGCGGCGGCTTCTATTGCTGCAGATGCAGACTTAGGAGCATGGCCTCAGTAGTTGCAGTTCTGAGGCTCTAAAGCTGGGGCTCTGTAACTGTGGCACTCGAGCTTAGTTGCCCTGGGGCATGTGGAATCTTCCCAAACCAGGGATCGAACCCGTATCCCCTGCACTGGCAGGTGGATTCTTATCTACTATACCACCAAGGAAGTCCTCTCTTGATGAATTCTAAAACTAATCCCAGAGGAAGTAGATAAACACAATGATCCATGCCCATTTTTGTGCTGAGCAAGTCAAGATTCAGGCGGAATGAGTTGTAAGGGGTAACTGAGATTTCAACCCAGCAATTAAAGGCAAAGTTTATACTGTAACTATGTTACGGTCTCTCCACCTCTGTTTTTTCAAAAACATACCTAATGAAGAAGCAGGTGAATGTGACTTAAATAAGGAAACAATGAAACAATGTCTGCGCGGTGACAACCCAGAGGAAGCTTGCTAAAGACGGTTTTCTTCGTTCGCTCCTGCAGCACCTGCTGCTAAGTCACTTCAGTCGTGTCCGACTCTGTGCTACCCCAACAGACGGCAGCCCACCAAGCTCCCCCGTCCCTGGGATTCTCCAGGCAAGAACACTGGAGTGGGTTGCCATTTCCTTCTCCAGTGCATGAAAGTGAAAAGTGAAAGTAAAGTCGCTCAGTTGTGTCCGACTCTCAGCAACCCCATGGATGGCAGCCTACCAGGCTCCTCCATCCACGGGATTTTCCAGGCAAGAGTACTGGAGTAGGATGCCACTGCCTTCTCCGGTACCTATCTCCTGAAAACCTGTTTCCACTGTTCCAGGGACTGGAAGTGCTTTATTAAAAGAATAGGATACAGGCTGCCCTGGGTCTCAGAGACTTTAGTTGCTATTAACTGTTCAAATCAACTGAAGGTATAACTGAGGAGGATATCTCAGTTCGTTAAGGACAGTGTCAAAGGCTAGAAGAAATCATAAAAAGACAAGCTATTTGACTAAGCCTGGGACAGCCAAGGAGGGCTTCCCAGAGGAGGTGACACCAGGACTAAAAGCTACACAAAAAAAGCAATAAGAATTATTCTGTTCTGCCTACTTCATTGGAAGGTCAAGAGTGATAGCAAGCTACAGCTCATCGCTGTAGGTCACCAGGGTGTGTAGGGTCTCGAAGAGCCTTATCTGATAGAAACATGATAGAATTTTAAATTTTCTCTAAAAAAGAAACACTGAAATTAAATATACTTAATCCAATGTATCCAAAAATTTCACTTCCCCATGTAAGCAAAAAAAAAAAAAAAAGAACCACAAGATTTCTTTTTCACATTATGCCTCCCAAATGCCATGTGTATTATACACCTGCAACATGTCTCAATTTAGATGCTAAATTTTGATCAGAAATACTCAATCAGTATATGCACATTCCACAAAATGAATCATTGAAAACGTAGGGTTCTTTGTATCCCTCCCCAAAACAGTTGTTCAATAACAGAATCAAGTGTTGATTTTCTGACATTTCAATCAACTAAAGTTAAACAAGACTTTATGTTTCCTTTTTTCACATTTACGTTTCAATGAATTAAAGTTTGTTGTTGTTCAGTCTAAGTCACATCTGACTCTTTTTGACCCTGTGGACTGCAGCACACTAGGCTTCCCTGTCTTCCACCATCTCCCTGAATTTTCTCAAACTCATGTCTATTGAGTCAGTGATGCCATCCAACCATCCCTTCCTCTGTCGCCCCCTTCTTTTGACTTCAATATTTTCTAGCATCAGGGTCTTTGCCAATGAGTTGGCTCTTCGCATCAGGTGGCCAAAGTACTAGAGCTTCAGCATCAGTCCTTCCAACGAATGTTCAGGATTGATTTCCTTTAGGATTGACTGGTTTGATCTCCTTGCAGTCTAAGGGACTCTAAAGAGTCTTCTCCAGCACCACAATTCAAAAGCATCAATTCTTCAGCACTTAGCCCTCATCATGGTCCAACTCTCACATCTATTCATCACTACAGGAAAAACCATAGCTTTGACTATACAGACTATTAAAGTAAAAGTCTATTTGCCCTGGCCACAATTTCGAGAGCACCATGTGGACAGTGGCCACCATATTGGATAGTGCAACTATAGACTATTTCCATCAAAGCAGACAGTGTTAGTCTTGAAGTTCCCCTCTTGGCCAGAAGAATCTATGAATTTTGCAGTTAGAGAGAAGACGGATACAAGAGCCATCTTGGAAAGTGCCCCCTCTCCCCTGGTTTTCTCTTCACCATGAAAACAGCAAATAATTACTGAGGATCTGGGAGGGAGAGGTCTAGAAGATTCTGAAACTTCTTTACAACGCTGAGTTATACTTTTTGCTCTCAAGCCTGTACATTCTTCAAACATTCTTCAAATGCTCCCTGGTGCCTCTTCCGGGGCCACACGTTCCTCTCTGCATTCTTTCCGGTCTTAACAGTGCTTCTTCCAAAATTCAGGAGTCCTGGCCAACAAGTCTTGGGTTCAGGTGTCAGGCCACCACCCACACCAGTTTCAGGGCACACTAGAAACCCAACGGATCTGGGAACTTCCCTAGTGGTCCAGTGGCTAAGACTCCACACTCCCAATCCAGGGGGCCTGGTTTCCATCACCGATCAGGGAACTAGATCCCACACCGCAACTGACAGTTCATGTGCCACAAGTAAAGATCCTGAGCGCCTCAACAAAGATGGAAGATCCTGTGTGGCACAGCTAAGAGCTGGTGCAGCCAAAAATAAATAGATAATTTTNACCTCTCCATGAACATGGACCTTGTTAAGGAAGAGTGATAGATGTTAACTAGACTTATTGTGGAAATCATATTGCAAAATATACAAATAGTGAGTCATCAGCGCACCTGAAACTCATATAATGTTAAGCGTCAATTATACTTGAATTTTAAAAAAGTGCTCCAATAAAGGGATTACCTTTCTCAAAAACTTTAATTCTTTCCCAATCACTTTCTGAATTAAGTATAAATTTCAGTCCAACATTCAGGATCCTCCAAGACTGGGCCTCAATTTTTCTTCTGGTTACATCTCCTACAACTTCTGTGCACTTCTTTACCCTAAGCTTCAACCATAGATGACTACTCACGGGTCCTCATATGTGATTCCCTGCCTGCACACCTTTGTACAAGGTATCACCTCCCATTTACAATCATCAGAGGACTCAGCACAGTTCAGTTCAGTTGCTCAGTCGTGTCCAACTCCTTGTGACTCCATGGACTGCAGCATCGCCAGGCTTCCCTGTCCTTCACACATCTCCTGGCACTTACTCAAACTCATGTCCATCAAGTCGGTGATGCCATCCAACCAGCTCATCCTCTGTCATCCCCTTCTTCTCTTGCAATCTTTCCCAGCATCAGAGTCTTTTCCGATCAGTCAGTTCTTCGCATCAGGTGGCCAAAGTATTTGAGCTTCAGCATCAATCCTTCCAATGAATATTCAGGATTGACCTCCTTTAGGATTGACTGGTTGGATTTCCTTGCAATCCGAGGGACTCTCAAGAGTCTTCTCCAATACCACAGTTCAAAAGCATCAATCAAAAGCATCAAAAAGCTTCGGCAGTCAGCTTTCTTCGAAGTCCAACTCTCACATCCATACATGACCACTGGAAAAACCATAGCCTTGACTAGATGGACCTTTGTTGGCAAAGTAATGTCTCTGCTTTTTAATATGCTGTCTAGGTTGGTGATAGCTTTGCTTCCAAGGAGCAAATGTCTTTTAATTTCATGGCTGCAGTCATCATCTGCAGTGATTTTGGAGCTCCCCAAAATAAACTCTCCCACTGTTTCCGTTGTTTCCCCATCTATTTGCCATGAAGTGATGGGACCGGACTTGCCCCAATTCTTTTTAGTTACTTGTGGTTATTCCCCTGGACTTCCCAGGTGGTGCCAGTGATAAAGAACCCACCTGCCAATTCAGGAGATATAAGAGAAGCGGGTTTGATCCCTGGGTAGGGAAGATCCCCTGGAGGAGGGCATGGCAACCCACTCCAGTAAGCTTGCCTGGAGAATCCCATGGACAGAGGAGCTTGGAGGGCTATGGTCTACAGGGTCACAAAGAGTCAGAAACGACTGAAGCAACTTAGCACACAGTATTTCTCCCAAAGACATGCTGCAGCTATAAGAGTATAACAGCCCCCTTATTTGAGTGACCACCATGTTTTTTACTCACTGAGAAAATTTGTTTTTTACAATCATAGGCTATCAGGAATTTTACTGCTTGAAATCATGTCAGTGAGAATAAAACATTCCACGTTTGTCTGGAGCACGTAAGTTTCTTGGACCCAGAGAAGCAACCTCAATTTCCAATCCAGGTGTA
>SJYV01042192.1:0-23597 GCA_006410875.1 Neotragus pygmaeus
ACTACGCTTGTTCGGAACCCCAAGGGGCCGTCTCCCTCCACTACCCCATCCTCCAGAGGACTGCAGTCCCGAAGGCCGGCACCTGGGCGATGAGAAAGCATCCTCCCCGCCACCTCCACCCGGCCGGCCAGCCGGCCGCCCTCCCCCGCCAGGCCTGGAGCAGCGCCGGAGTGACGGGGCGTCCTCGCTGCAGGAAGGACGCCCCAGAAGGTGGCGGCGGGAGGAGCCGCGTCACGCCCGAGCCCGCTCCGCCGCTTTCCCTCGGCCCCGACACCAGGGCCTCCGTGCGCGCAGGAAGATCCCGGGGGGCTGGAGGCCGCACATCGGCAGCCGGTGGCCCTGGCCGCGCCCCGAGGTCGCGAAGGTACGGGGTGGCGCAACCCTGGGCCGGAGAGGCGCCGGAGGCGTCACGCCGAAGCGGGCCTCGCGGCCGAACCTAGCGAGTCGGGCCACCGCCCCGGGGTGCCCCCACCCACCGCTCACCTTCACAGAGGCGAGTTCTCGCGGGGCCCCGGGGGAGCAGCGATGGCCTGAGGCAGAGCGCGGGCAGGGCGGTGTCCCTTCGGCTCCTCCGGCAGCAGCCGCCGCCGCCGCGGTCTCCGGCTCCCGCAGGCCCGGACCGAGCGCTCGCGCCGCCGCCGTCCGCCCTAGAGCTTTCCCGGCCGCCCGCGCTCCGCCTCGCGCCCGCCGACCCGCCTGCTCCGCGCTGGCACCTCGCAGCTCCGCTCCGCTCTGCCGCTATTGAAAAACTCTTGTGTGTGTTTAGTTGCTCAATGTGTCTAGACTGTTTGTGACCCCATGGGATATACTCATCCCAGGCTCCTCTGTCCATGGAGATTTTCCAGGCAAGAATACTGGAGTGGGTTGCTATGCCCTTCTCCAGGGGATCTTTCCAACCCAAGGATTGAACCTAGATCTCATGCATTGCAGCTGCATTTTTGCCTGAAGAATCCTTGCATCCTTGGAATAAACCCAACTTGATCATGGCATGTGAGCTTTTTAATGTGTCATTTAATTCTGTTTGCTAGAATTGCAATCATAGTGATTGATTTGCATATATTGAAGAACCCTTGTGTATGTTAGTCACTCAGTAATGCCCAACTATTTGTGACCCCATGGAGTATACCCACCTCAGGCTCCTCTGTCCATGGGGATTCTCCAGACAAGAATACTGGACTGGTTGCTATGCCCTTCTCCAGGGGATCTTCCCAACCCAAGGATCAAACCTGGATCTCCTGCATTACAGCTGGATTTTTGCCTGAAGAATCCTTGCATCCCTGGAATAAACCAAATTTTATCATGGTGTGTGAGCTCTAATTAATGTGTTGTTTGATTCTGTTTGCTAGAATTTTGTTGAGGATTTTTGTGTCTGTGATCATTAGTGATGTTGGCCTGTAATTTTCTTTTTGTGTATTGTCTTTGCCTGGTTTTGGTCTCAGGGTGATGGTGGACCCATAGAATGACTATGGAAGTGTTACTTCCTCTGCAAATTTTTGAAAGAGTTTTAGAAGTGTAAGATTTAGCTCTTCTCTAAATGTTTGATAGAATTCACCTGTGAAGCCATCTGGCCCTGGACTTCTGTGTTTTGGGGGAGATTTTTATCACAGTTTTGATTTCAGTGCTTGTAACTGGATTGTTCATAATTTCTATTTCTTCCTGGTTCAGTCTTGGAAGATTGAGCTTTTCTAAGCTGTCCCTTTCTTCCAGGTTGTCCATTTTATTGCTCATAATAGTATCTTATAATCCTTTGTATTTTTGCATTGTCTGTTGTAACTTCTCCTTTTTCACTTCTAGTTTTGTTGATTTGATTCTTCTCTCTTTCTTCTTGATGAATCTGGCTAAAGTTTGTTGATTTCGTTGATCTTCTCAAGACTAGCTTTTAGTTTTATTAATCTTTACTATTGTTTCGTTCATTTCTTTTTCATTTATTTCTGTTCTTATCTTTATGATCTTTTTCCTTCTTCTAACTTAGGGGATATTTTTGTTCTTATCCCATTTTTTTAGTTTTAAGGTAGATTGTCTATTTAATGTTTTTCGTGTTTCTTGAGGCAGGATTGTATTGCTATAAACTTCCCTTTTAGAACTGCTTTTGCTGCATCCCATAGGTTTTGAGTTGTGTTTTTATTGTCATTTATTTATAGGAATATTTTTATTTCCCTTTTGATTTCTTCAGTAACCTGCTTATTATTTATAACCATATTGTTTAATCTCCATGTGGTTTTAATTTTTTAGTTAATTTATTTTAATAGATATCTAGTCTCATAGTGTTGTGGTCAGAAATGATGCTTGCTACAAGTTCAATTTTCTTAAATTTGCTGAGGTTTGATTTGTGACCCAAAATGTTGTCTATCCTGGAGAATGCTCCATGTGCACTTGAGAAGAAAGTATATTTTTCTACATTTGGATGGACTGTCTTGAAGATATCAATGAGATCCATCTGGTCTAATGTATCATTTAAGGCTTGTGTTTCCTTATTAATTTTTTTTATTTTGATGATCTGTTCATTGGTATCAGTGGGGCGTTAAAGTCTTCTACTCATTACTGTCAATTTCTCCTTTTGTGTCTGTTAGTGTTTTTCTTATGTATTGAGGTGCTCCTATTGGGTGCATAGATATTTACAATTGTTATATCTTCCTCTTGAATTGATCCCTTGATCATTAAGTAGTGTTCTTCCTTATCTCTTGTAATATTCTTTATTTTAAAGTCTATTATGTCTGATATGAGGATTGCTACTTCAGCTTACTTTTGCTTTCCATTTGATGTGATATATTTTTCCATTCATTCACTTTCAGCCTATAAGTGTCTTTTGGACTGAAGTGGATTTCTTGTAGACAACATATATATGGGTGTTGTTTTTGTATCCATTCAGCCAGTCCGTGTCTTTTGGTTGGATATTTAATCAATTTACATTTAAGGTAATTATTGATACAAGAGAGTACCTTGGACTGCAAGGAGATCCAACCAGTCCATCTTAAAGGAAATCAGTCCTGAATATTCATTGGAAAGACTGATGCTGAAGCTGAAACTCCAGTACTTTGGCCACCTGATGCGAAGAGCTGACTCCTTTGAAAAGACCCTGATGCTGGGAAATATTGAGGACAGGAGGAGAGGGGGATGACAGAGGATGAGATGGTTGGATGGCATCACCGACTCAACAGACATGGGTTTGAGTGAACTCTGGGAGTTGGTGATGGACAGGGAGGCCTGGTGTGCTGTGGTTCATGGGGTCGCAAAGAATTGAACATGACTGAGAGACTAAACTGAACTGAACTGATGTTCCTACTGCCATTTTCTTAATTGTTTGTGGGTTGTTTTTGTAGATCTTTTTCTTCTCTTGTATTTATTGACTATATCAGTACCTTTAACATTTTTGTAAAGCTGGTTTGGTACCAGGTTCTTTTAACTTTTATTTGTCTGAAAATCCTTCTGATTTCTCTATCAAGTTTGAATGAGATCTTTGCTGTGAAGAGTAATCCTGGTTGTAGATTTTTCCCTTTCAGTACTTTAAATATATCCTGCCATTCCCTTTTGGCCTACAGAGTTTCTTTTGAAAGATCAGCTGTTAAATGTATGGGGTTTTCCTTGTATGTTACTTGTTGCTTTTCTCTTGCTGCTTTTAATATTCTTTCTTTGTGTTTAATCTTTGTTAGTGTGATTAGTTTGTGTCTTGTTTTGTTTCTCCTTAGGTTTATCCTGCAAGGGATCCTTTGTGCTTCTTGGACTTGATTGACTATTTCCTCTCTCATATTGGGGAATTTCTCAAGTATAATCTCTTAAAAAATTTTCTCATACCCTTTCTTTTTCTCTTCTCCTTCTGGGACCCCTATATTTCAAATGTTGGTGCTTCTGATATTGTCCCAGAAGTCTCTGAGACTATCCTCAGTTCTTTTTATTCTTTTTACTTTATTCTGCTCTTCACTAGTTATTTCCACCACTCTATCTTCTAACTCACTTATCTATTCTTCTGCCTCAGATATTCTGCTATTGATTCCTTCTAGAGTATTTTTAATTCAGTAATTGTGTTGTTTGTCTCTGTATGTTTATTCTTTATTTCTTCTAGGTCTTGTTAATTGATTCTTGCATTTTCTCCACTATATTTTTGAGGTTTTAGATCATCTTTACTGGCATTATTCTAAATTCTCAGGTAATTTGCCTATTTCCTCTTCATTTATTTGGACTTGTGTGTTTATAGGTTGTTCCTTTATTTGTGCAGTATTTCTCTGCCTTTTCATTAAAAAAAAAAAAGAAAGAAAAAACCTTATGGTGTTTGAGGTCTCCTTTTCCCAGGCTTTGACATTGAATTCTTTCTTCTTTTTGATTTCTGTCCTCATAAGGTTGGTCCAGTGGTTTGTGTAAGCTTCGTGTAGGGTGCGACATGTGCTTCTGGTGAGAGGAGGTGAGTTTTCTTTGTTTTTCCTTTGATGGGCAAGGCTGAGTGAGGTGTTAATCCTGTCTACTAATGATTGGGTTTGTATTTTTATCTTATTTTTGTTTGGATGAGGCATTCTGCACCGGGTGCTACTGGCAATTGGGTGATGTTGGGCCTTGTATACAAGTTGTTGTCTTGGTGGAAGTTCTCACTATTTGATACTCCCAAGGGTTAGAAGTTCTCTGGTAGTCTAGGGTCTTGGAGTCTAGACTCCCTCTCCAAAGACTCAGAACTTGATCTCTGGCCAGGAATGGAGATTCCACAGGTGATTTCTTATGGCATTACATGAGAATAAAACCAATACACAAAAACAAGAAACAAAAGATTCACCCCAGACAAATGACAATTACAAAATAAGGCAAATAATAATGAAAATAATGGAATATACACATATACATATACATCCAGAAGCAAAACCAAAACAGTCCAAAAATAAATAAATAAATAAATAAGAAGGACAATAAATTGACCCAGTGAACAAAGGAAACAAAAAATGATATATCCACCAGTTAAGAACAAAATTAACTAAAGAACAAACTAGAAAACAAAAATAAAGCAAGGCGCCAACTGGGGAGTAAAGCAACAAAAACAAAACCAGCTAACAAATATGGTGAGAAAAAGAAAGAAAAGAAAAAATAGAAATGCAAACTTAAATAGAGGTAGATAAAGATGATATAAAGATGATATTAAATATTATATGTTAAAGATTAACTGAAACAGGAAAACAACAGTAGAATAAGCAAACAAAGGAATAAATGAAAAAATTGAAAAATATTTTTAAAAGTAAAATAAAAAATAGAGGAAAAAAAGAGAAAGAAAGAAAAAAGGAAAACCCTATAGAACCACAAAAGGCCAATGTAGAGGAAGAAGTATATAACAGGAAAAAAAAAGTGTGATTAAAAAAATTCCAAAATCTTAAATATATTTAATAGTACTAATAAAATTGATAACAACCACAGAGGGGGAAAAAGAGGGAAAAAAGAAAAAAAACCTAGAAGCAACTATAGAACAAGTCAAAAGATAAGAATATTAAATGTTTTTCTTGAGTCTCTGCTGTCAGCATCCTTTCCCTTGCCTCCCCAGGATGCCCTCCAACACTGGGCTGATCTCTGGACCTGCTCTGAGGGCAGCTCAGGCTCTAATCTGGTCCTACTCCTGTGTGTTCTTGCCTCCAATGTCCACAGCTGTCAGAACAAGTGCGCTTTCTTTTGTGAGAACTCTCATCGTCCTTTTATCTATTCCATAGACATAGAGTCTGCCTAGTTGATTGTGTGGATTTAATCTGCTGCTTGTACAGCTGGTGGGAAGGTTTTGGGTCCTCTTCCTTAGCCACACTACTCCTGGGTTCCAAGTGTGGTTTTATCTCCACCACTGCATGTGGGTCATCCCCTGGGGTTTGCTCCTGAGGCTGCCCTGGAGGACTTGGGTCTGCCCCTGTGAGGGCCAGGTGTGGAGGTGGTGCAGCTGCTTGGGTCACAGGGCCCTGGCAGCACCAGAAACTCAGGGAAGCCAGTGGTTAGGGCAGTAGGAAATAGAGTGCTCTAGAAGGGTGTGGCAACCCACTCCAGTATTCTTGCCTGGAGAACCCCACTGACAGAAGAGCCTGGCAGGCCGCGGTCCCAGGGTTGCAGAGTTGGACACGACTGGAGTGGCCCAGTGTGCGCAGATGCAGGGCTTTCTTAGTCTCTGTCAGCTCTGTCCCAGTGGGGTCATGCATGGAGGTGGTGCGGGTTTTACAGTCATGGGGACCCTGGCAATACTGGCTGTGCAGGGGCGCCGGCAGCTATTGTCATAGGAGATACGATTCTGATTAGGTTTCTTCTAGCCTGCGGCAGCTCTGCCCAAGGAAGGGTTGAGCGTGAAGGTGGTGCAGCTGCTTGGGTTGTGGGGACCTTGGTAGTGCCAAGTGTGCAGGGACACAAATTGCCTCAGCCGTAGGAGCTATGGCCTTGTTAGAGCCTTTTGCTAAGTCTCTGGCAGCTGTTGATCAGAAAGCCTCCTTTGCTAGTCCTTCTCCTTTGCTCCACCCATTCAGGAACTTAGAGCGCTCCCCTGGCTGGGGTCCTTCTCTGTTTGGCACGTCAGGCACTTAAAGTCCTCCCACTCACCCACCAGCCGGCTGGTGTCCTACTCTGTTGTTCAGTTAGTCAGGTGCCTGAAGGGCCAGCCTCTGGCTAGTGGGAAGAGAGGCCACAGTGATGGCTGCATTCCCTGTGCATGACTCAGCAATACTGCCTTGCTTCCATGGCTGCCTGGCTTTCCTCCACAAGTATCTCTCACCACAATCTCCACCCCACTCCCCCCCGCCATTCACTCGGTCTGTCTCTCTACAATCAATGGCAGCCCTCACCCTGGGATTGCTCCACAATCCCTATGCTCCAGCTCCCAGCCGCTGCACCTTCTAGGGGACCTGCGTCCCTGTCCGGGGTTTGTATGGCTATGGCAAGGATTGTCTGTATTATTCTCATTCCATTTACACTGTCACAGATTAGCGGCTTCACCCTCAGCCTCAAATGTTTCTTCTCTGTCTCAAATAATTGCCTCAATGAGGTCATTGGACCCCTGCTTCAGTTCCCCCACCTGCCAAGGGCAGGTCCAGTCCTGCTAACTCTCCTCTTTTTCCCCCTACTTCCTTCATCCTACCACATTTTGCGTGGGTTCTAGACATTCTTTTCTGGTTGGTCAGGTACTCCTGTCTGCTCTCAGCTGGTGTCTTCAAGCTCTTCTGTGTCTGAAGGTGTATTCCAGATGTACTCCACGTCCACCTACTCCTCTGCCATCTTGTTCTCTGCAACACATTTTATTTATCCATTCAACAACTGATAGACATGTGGATTGTTTCAATTTTTTGGCTGTTATGAATAATGCTGCTATTTACAGTCTCCAATAGGAAAACAATGTATATGTGACTGACAAACGAATGGATAAAGAAAATGTGGCACATGTATACAATGGAATATTACTCAGCCATGAAAAGAAGAAAATATTCCTATTTGCAGCAACATGGATGGAACTAGAGATTATCATACTAAGCAAAGTCACAAAGAGAAAGACATACCATATGATATCACATATGTGGCATCTAAAAAATGAATATATCTATAAAACATATAAACAGACTCATATAAAATAGAAACAGACTCATAGACATAGAGAACAGACTTGTGGTAGCCAAAGAAGAGGGGTTTGGGGAGGGAAGTCTTGGGAGTTTGGGATTAGCAAATGTAAACTATTATACATAAAGTAGATAAACAACAAGTTCCTACTGTATAGCACAGGAAACTACATTCAGTATTTTGGGATAAACCATATTGGAAAGGAAGTGAAAAAGAATGTCAATGTAGAATCAAGTTATTTTGCAAAACACAACATTGTAAATCAACTATGCTTCAATAAAACTAAAAAGTAATGCTACTGTGAACTTTCATGTACAAATTTTTGTGTGAACATATGTTTTCATTTCTGTCTAATATATACTTAGGAGTGAAATTGCTTTTTCACATGGTAATTCTATGTTTAACATTTTGAGGCACTGCCAAAGTGTTTTACAAAGCAGCTATATCATTTTGCATTTCCCCAATAAGGTATGGGCTTAATTTCTTTATTTCCCTGCCAACTGTTTTTGTCTGATTTTTAATATCATAGTCAGTCTGCTACTGCTAAGTCGCTTCAGTCATGTCCGACTCCGTGCGACCCCATAGACTGCAGCCCACCAGGCTCTGCCGTCCCTGGGATTCTCCAGGCAAGAACACGAGTGGGTTGCCATTTCCTTCTCCAGTGCATGAAAGTGGAAAGTGAAGGTGAAGTTGCTCAGTCGTGTCCAACTCTTAGCGACCCCATGGACTGCAATTAGTATGATAATCTCTAGGTTCATCTGCATTGCTTCAGATGGCATTTTTTCATTCTTTTTTTTTATGGCTGAGTAGTATTCCATTGTATGTATATATAATACACATATATACCACATCTTATTTTTTTATTCATCTGTTGATGGGCATTTAGGTTTTTTCCTTGTTTGGGCTATGGTGAATAGTGCAGCTATACATGTATCTTTTTGAATTATATTTTGTCTGGATATATGCCCAGGAGTGGCATTACTGGATCCTGCAGCGGCTCTATTTTTAGTTTTCTGAGGAACTTCCATATTTTTTCCCTAGTGGCTGCACCAATTTACATTTCCACCTATAGAAGGAGGGTTCCCTTTCCTCCACATCCTCTTCTGTATTTATTACTTGTAGAGCTTTAAATAATGACCATTCTGACTCGTGTGAGGTACATGCCACCTCATTGTAGTTTTGATTTGCATTTATCCAATAATTAGTAATGTTGAGGATCTTTTAATTTTAGCTTTCTTGATGGTATGATTTGAAGGACAAAATTTTTAATTTGATGAAACCCTATTTACTGTTTTGTTTTGTTTTGGTACTTATGTTTTTGATGCCATATCTAAGAAGGCTTTGCTTAACCCACATTCACAAAGATTTGCTCCTTTGTCGCTTCCTAAGAGTTTTATGGTTTTAGCTCTTACATTTAGACCTACACTCCACTTGGGGTAAATGTTTGCCTGTGGGGTAAAGAATGATTCCAACTTCATTCTTCTGTATGTGGATGTTACTTGTTCAGCATCATTTGCTGAAAAGAGTATTTTTCCCCGCTGAGTTATTTTGGTACCCCTGTCAAAATTGCCCATTTCTTTTTGACTGTCATTCTGTATTTGGAGAAGTTTCTAATTTTTTGTGTCCCACATCCTTAGTGTAGAGTCAAACTTCAAGTGTGCAGCACTTTCTGAAGGTAAAGTGTAGCATGTGTCCTGGGATGCAGCTGCCAGATATGCCTGTGTGAGACACTGATCCAGAGAGAGCAATGTGAACTCACAGGCCAGGTGTAGACCCCCACTGGCTAGTTCAGTGGTGGCAGTAGTTGGCCCATAGCAGTGGGGCTGCTCTTTAACAGGCCAACTGCACCATGGTTTTAGACATTATACCCAAGCTGCTCCTTGGGTCCCCAGGTCTCCCAATCAACACTTCTGTGAATTATCACATCCTTTTTTGCTTAGCAGCCAGTGTCAACCAAGAGTGTGACTGATACACATGCAAAAGGGAGATAATGTAGAATTCTGGAAGTGAATTGCACTTCAGTTTTGCATTCAACATGGATCTGACAGTTCCTACTGGGTTTTGAGATAGGAATGTAGAGGACATTCTTACAAATAGTGGCATCTGTTTTAAGCCCATCAGGTACAACCCTGGGTATTCCATTCACTGCTAAAGTAAAGACAAGCAGTGGACTCCCTGATCCAAAGTTGCACATACACTTTACATGCTCATTTCTCACCAGCTCTGCTCCATTCTCCCCCTGTCCTGTTTATTAGCTCTATCCCACTCTTAGCTCTCTCCCTCCTGCTCTTGTTTCTTAGCTCTGTAGGCTGTGCTTGGACCTGGCTACATGTTGAACTTGAACCTCCTTCTTGGAGAGTGGGACCTGATGACTGTCTCTAACTGAGCATACCTGAACTGGCCTTCTGCCTCTCCCCGTAAGACCTAATCCCTGGATCCAGGTAGCCTGGCAGGTGGGAGGTTGCACATGCCCAGCCTGACTCAACCCATTTAACTCCAGCTCTCTGGATTCAGGGGCAGTCCAGTTGCCACATGAAGTAGAAATAAATTCTATCTCGTGGGCCCTATGATCTGGAGAAGGTGGACATTGCGCCTGAGGGGCAATGGGAACTCTAAGAGGGGATGACAGAGAAGCTGCAAATCACTTTCAGAAACTTTCCCTACATTCTCCTTGAGGGGGACCCAGTTCTATTCCAAATCCTTTCTTCTAGAGGAATTATTAGGTAAACCAGACTAATGGCTTTACTTCTGTGCTGTGCTCAGTTGCTCAGTTGTGTCCACCTCTTTGCAACCCCATGGTCCTCTGTCCATGGAATTTTTCAGGCAAGAACACTGGATTGGTTTGGCATTTCCTTCTCCAGGATATCTTCTAGACCCAAGGATCAAACCTGTGTCTCTTGCATTTCCTGCATTGGCAGGCAGATTCTTTACCACCATGCTACCTGGGAAGCTCTTTACTTCTCCATGGAGACAAAGATCCTTAAGAAACAAAGCCCTCTACTTATTAATGAATTCAAAGGTTTGTCCTTTTTAATGTCCTTCTGTGAGGGTATTAGATGAAGTGTGTCACCAGAATCTTCTGTCCGCTAGAAGTTCCATATTTCTTATTTTTCTTCACCCCAAAATTCACATTTTGGGGCCCTGGAGCCCCTTATAATGACTACCTTGAGAGCTACAAACAATGGTATGGGGCTGAGTTGGGGTGGGGTGGTGGGGGTAGAGGAGGCACTCATTAGCTGCTGGCATTAGCTGCACGGTGGTTGCGGGGTAATGCAGTTCTGCTTGTTCCTAATATAGAGATGTATCCCATATTCTCTATCCATCCCTGAGAACTGAATTCTACTGTCATTTTTTTTTGCCTCATAGACGATCAGCTTAACTCCTTGCCTATGTTGTTAAAAACTGGAATTGGTGTGAACAGTGTCATTGGGAAAAGTCAGACATTTTTGAGAGCATGACCCAAGAAAAATAGATTGGTAAAAGTAATGTGAAGTGGTCTCTATCAAAGTCATTATGTTTGATCGGTTTTTCTAAGGCATTAACCTCAGAGGTGTCTTGGAGAGATGCTTTCAAGATACAGTGCTCTTATAAAAGATGACAGCAGAGTCATTGGGCTAAAAAATAAACTAGGACCCAAAGGACCCCATCTGAGATTCCACCTTCCTACTGAATCTCAGGTACAATGCAAAGTCACTTAGGCCATCACTGCTTCAATTTTGCTACCTGTAAAGGGCAATAATAACTTCTTGTATAGTTTGAAAGCTCAAAAATTTCTTCATATTACAGAAGCACTACATATTTATTCAGGGAAAAATGCAGATGCGTAAGAAGAATGCAAAATATGCCTACAAGCTCCTTTCCTAGCCCAGAAGAAATAATTACTTCTCTCTAGTGCATATCTTTGAGATTTCTGGGTCATTATTGCATTCTAGGTTTTGGGAGTTACTCTTTTGTTTCAAAGATGCTTACTTAAATTCATTTTATTTATTTACTTTTTGGCCATGCTGTGTGGCACGCAGGGATGGGACCCATGCCTCCTGCAGTGGAAACACAGATTCTGAACCACTGGCCCACCAGGGAAGTCCTTTGGAGGCCATTATTTCACAATGATTGATGAACATGAAATATTCAGAAAATTTCAGCCCATTTCAATATGTCACCCTTCACTTTCTTGTTGAAGTAAGGTAAGGTGAATCATAACAAAAGATATATTAAAATGGTGTAAAAGATAGACTTCATGTTACATCACAAAATTGTGAATTTGTACCACAGGAAGTAGGTAAAAATTCACACATGGATACGTATGCCCAGGGCAACCACATTAGCAAACACTGATCTTGTGGAACCTTGTGGACTGTATGCGACAGGTCAACAGTGGAGGTGAGAGTAATTCTTGTTAATGGGACAACACAAGGACGGACACAGCAAGCTCCTTTGCTGATGGAAAAACGCTGCTAAGTTGGGTTCAAGGATTGAGAGAGATCCTGACCTCTACGTGATGCTGCATAATCCAGGCCATAGGGACCAGGGTGACCCAGCGACCACACTGAGTTGCCCAGTTCATTCTAGACTTTGTTGTTGTCATGAAATCGTGCATCTCCCAACATGCCCAGGGATCTTGAGGGCCCTTCTGTGTAAGTTTATTTGTAAGGGTCTTTATGGAGAGGCAAGTGGAGCCCTCCAATATTATTATCTCAGAGTGGGGAGCTGGTGGCTGAGGCTTGGATTTCTGAGATGGCTTCTCCATTACATGGACAGTTCATGGACTGGGAACCAATTGCTTAGGAAGAGACATGGGAGAGATATTTTACATGGAACACCTTGTGCATTTCGGTTTTATACCATGTATGTACAAATATTATCTATTACAAAAACAAATAAAATTTAACATTTAGAAAAATCTAAACAGACAAATGGCAGTGAAAAAATCCAGCATTTCAGGTGGATGTTGGATTGCTATACAGCATTTAAAAATTCTGAATGCCATTTAATTCTCTTGGAAGGATCAAAGGAATATGATAAAACATTCACTTGTAGAAAATTCTACTTTCTGCAATATCCTGGATTAATGGAAAAAATCTAGAGATGTTCCTTTTAGAGCAGACTGTACTCTAATTTGGTGCTGTGGCCACAGGACTCAAACCACCTTAACTAAACCGACTGAGGAATATTGAAGGATAGCGCCCAACTCAGCTGTGAATTAAGCCTTCCTCCACTGAGTAAAACATGTTCTGTGTTATCTTCTCCACAACAGAGAAACTTGAATAATCCTGACCATGTTTTCTTACTTTTAAACTTTTATAGTGAATTATTTTTAGGCCAATGGACCATTTTTGAGACTCTCTGAGAGATGGCATTTGTCTCTTAGTTCATTAAGTTATGCACAATAGCATTTGGAACTTCACTTACTACACTAGTAGGTCATTTATGTAACCTCTCCACATGATTTGAATATGTGCTGCTCATGGTACTAGATTAGAGCCTGTAGTTCTTTTACACGGTATAGTATGCCATGACTTAAGACATTAATGTGACTGCACTGAAATAGTCTGTATTCATCCCATGACCTATATTTATTTTCCAAATATATTGCATTTTACTTTTAATTTGGGCAAGGAATGAGCTTACCTGTAGAAAACACACTTAAAATAGACTGTACTCTGATAACTTTCCTTTGTTTAGAAATTTCATTTATAGTCCTGGGCAAGCACATGTTTTGAATTTTCTACCTACCTATCAATTATTCACCTATCGTGAGGGTTATCCAGAAGATAATAACTGAAAGAAAATGCCAAGTGAAATTATTTCCATGTTAGTAACTCAAGGCCAGATGTAAGCATACATTAGCTGTGCGCCCTTCTGCATCCGTTGCCTTTGCAATAGCAAATTTGGCTTTGCGTGTTTCTGAAATCGTCTAGACTCCCTTTCCTGGTCACGGTCTCCTTCTGCTCAAGCTTTGCATCTCTTTCTCTGTGTTCTTGCCTTTCATCTATTCTCGTCTGGGCCAACAAGATCAACTGCCGGCTTGTAAACTGATATTCCTGGTTCAATCTCAGTATAATGAGAGGGGCAGTTTTCAACAGTCTGGATTTCTGATTTTCTCTCCAAATTGTGAGGTTGATTAAATTATGCACCTGACATCTATGTTCTTAAAGCAAAAGTTCATCTAATGGACGACAACAATCAAATAAAAATTTCCCCTTGTTTTGTTTTCCTCTGAGCTGTTTTAATTTTGAACAATGGCAAGGACACTGTAACAATACATAAAGTGTAAATGAACAGCTTAATAAATTTTTATAAAGCAAAGAGTACTTAATCATCAGCCAGGTGAACAAATAGGACATAGCCAGCACCCCAGGATGCCCTCGTGTGTTCTTCCTCCCTGACCATAAGTTTCCATGCTCTTGACTTTCCTGACCATTTATTCCTTCCTTTTCTCTATAATTTTACCTATGTGTGTGCATTCCCTCCAGTGGTAATTCAGTTTTGCCTCCTCTTTTTATATCAATGTACTTTGTAAATGTTTGGGTCTGGCTTTGTATGGGTCAGGTTTCTGGTAGGAAACAAGTAACATAATCAAAATGAGAATTTAAGAGAGTTTGCTAGAGACTGTGTATAAGTTGTGTGCAAAATGAGAGCAGCACTAATACTAATAGTGGGGAAGTGGGGAGCCTTCCTGACCCGAGGTCTGTGAGGCAGGCAGCTGTAGGGATCCTGTGCTGTCGCTGTACAGAGCCATCTGGACACGCTCCATTTGCCCCCAGGTCCAGTTATCAGCCCCTCAGCCCGTGTCTGTGCTGGGAGGCTGACTAGCACAGATTTCTCCAAATGGGCCGCCTGTCCTCTGGCTTTTGGTCAGATCCCACTGACAATAAGCAGGTGAGAGGGTGAGGGGACAGAGGGGAGGACATCCATTCCCGGGCTCCTTCTGCCTGGGCGTGGTGGTTGACCGAAAGAAGGCAATGGCACCCCACTCCAGTACTCTTGCCTAGAAAATCCCATTGATGGAGGAGCCTGGTGGGCTGTAGTCCATGGGGTCGCAAAGAGTAGGACATGCATGACTGAGCAACTTCACTTGCCTTTGGCCATCATAACTGATATCTATTGAGGCACACATGTATGTTTTCTATTGTTAGAATTCATAGACTATATCCAGTAGCAGAATTGCTGGGAAATGTAGTTTATGTACATTCAACTTCAGGAAATAATGAAAGTGTTTTCTGAACTTGCCTTGATTTATGCTTGCCCTGAAATTATGTTTGCCCTGAAATCACTCCCTGATTTATGTAGCAGTTTGCGAAATAGAGTTACCAATCTTAGGTACTGCCAATATTTTAAATTTTAGCCATACTAAACATAGTGTTATTTCATTTGGATTCCTTCATCAGTAATGAGGTCACTCACTGTATACATTCATTGGCTATTTGTATAACTTTCATGTTCTAGTTTCTGGTCCATTTTTCTTTTCTTTTTTTTTTCAAGTAATATTTCTGTAATTTTTTCTTTTTGATGATGAATCAAAAACATTCTTTCCTGAAGGTTTTCTAATCTGCATATTTTTACCTACTAATAATGGGACTCCACTCAGCATAATTTCTATATATAAATTTTGTTTGGATATTCATTTTCCTCTGAGAAAACTACAGTCTGTTTTCCTTAAGCTTTAGCAGTCTAAGAGCCTATTTGCTTTTAAAATATTTTATGATATTTTTACTATTACTTCTTGAAGTTTTCATCTTGTTCATTTCCTACAGCATTGTGCATTGTCTGCTTTTTCCTTATTATATAAAGATATAATATTCCTTATTACAAAAATTGTATATATGTCTTCCTACTTATAGTTTGCTTTTTGCCTATCTTATGGTCTTATGTATTTTTATAGTTATAAGCTTTAAATTTATTATACCCTAATATTAATATTTCCTTTGTATTACTGCTTATGTGTTCTATGTAAAAAATAATTCCCTTCTTATTTACATTTTTTCTCCCAATTTCTCTTAATAGTGTTTCATAGTTTTATATAAAGACTTGTATATCTTTCATTAATATTCCTAGGTATTTTATATTTTTGACACTATTGCAAACAGTTATCTTCTTTAAGCCCCACTTTCTAATTGTTTGTTTCTCTTACAGAGAAGCAATACTAATTTTTGTGTATTCATTTTGTATTAAATAGCAGCTTATTTTCTACTCAGGAAAACAGGAATTATTCTAAGTATTTTATACAAAGAGAACTTAATATGAGAGATTTGTAACAGGTGATAGAGGAATTGAAAATGGAAAAAGGAAAGGTAATGGGGCAACTCAAATTATAAAAACCAGTGAGCTGTTTCCACCTCTAGACTGTAGGAATAAAAAAAGAAGGTAGCATTACTGAAGCCCAGAGACCAGCATCACTCAGCCTCAGTGGAGCAGAGACAGCACATGCAGGAGGGGCTAGAAAGAAATCAGTAGTTTCCTGAGATACCACAGGGAGCAGAGAGAGAAAAACACCCTGGATCCACTCCTACCCACACTATTATTCAGCCAGGCTCTTCCATTGGCTGAATGAGTGTAAATAGAAGCCATAGGCCAAAATAAATTGCAAAATTTTGTTCCCTTCAATACAGTACAGTAAAGGGGAGAAAAAGAATGGATAGAGGATGGATAGGTAACTGACCAGATTATGTGTTACTTACTCTGATAATTTCTCTCTCTCCTTGAATACACACAATCATATCTTTCACAAATAATGGCAGTTTTATTACCTGCTTTTCAATCCTTTGAATATTTATTTATTTTCTTTGTCTTGTTGTACTGTCGATGTAGGTGAATTTTTAGGCTCAGAGACCATCAAGTCACTCTCCAGTCTTCTGGAGCTATCTGCGGGTTCTTCCTGGGTATTGCAAGCCCATCTGTGATAGGTAGGACTAACTGCCTACTTCATTTTTAGAGTCAAAGGTTCATGCGATTTCAGAGCTGGAAGGGCTTTAAGAAGTTACCTTGTACAGGCATTGGCAAGCTACTATTCTGCAGTCCTTGGGCCAAATTTCACCTGCTACTTATTCTGGGAATAAAGTGTTATCACTACACTTCTTTGATCATGTGTATCTGAAGCTGCTTTGGTGCTGCAACGGCACAGTTGAGTAGATGGACAAAGACCACATGGTTTTCTAAGCCCCAAATATTTACTAATTTGACTCTTTGCAAAATAAGCTTCCTACCCTTGATCTAGTCCACCCTCTTCATTTGACAGTTGAGGAAACTGGTCAACATCCACGGCCACATAGCTATTAGTAGGGGACGTGGATTAGATCACAGACCTCCAGACTCTAGACTTGTGTTGTTTTCACTGTATTGCATAATTAGAAACTTCTCCGGATTCAATGTGGAGTCTGTGCTGTAAGATGGGGCAAGACGGAAGTCCTATTGTGGAGATGGCCCGGGGCCGGGCTCTTAGGATGGGGGGCCAGCAGGGACTCAGGGGATGCAGCTCTCCTGTCTGTCTGCCTTTCTCTCTATTATGGATGAGACCATGGCAGTAACAGTTCTCCTTTGCCCTACAGCAATAAAAAGAGAGAAAAAATGTGAAGAATGAGCCTCTTCTCCTCTTGTGCAAAGGCCTCTCCCTCACATGCAGTGCCAGGATGATGTTAGCTTAGCTTCCTCAAAGTACTGCACAATTTATAGATTCATCAATTTCAACTTGAAAGTGTTGTGAATGTTATTGTTTGCTTGAAAGTTAAGATTTCCAAAGGACCTTGAATTATTATTTACTGTCCTTGTTGCCGTTATTCACAGCTCCCTAGACATAGAAAACATTCAATTAAATTTTCAAGCAGTCCTGTTTGATGATGGATATAGGGAGGATTTCTACTGAAAAGGAATGACCTCACATTTACTCTTCTCAGTATCGAGGCCTCAGCTTTCTTCTGTTTGAAAAGACATAATTACTTTAAAAAATGTTAAATGATTTTACATTTTTTTTTCTTGTGTCCTTAATATCTCAGTCTCACTGTGGAGACTTCAAGTGGAAAGACTGATTCTAGACTCCAAGTTTGTCTTTGTCCTCTGCTGTTTACCACTACATTGTTTGGGGGTTTAAGTGCCAATTATCATAAAAGAATATTTGCTTAACTAGATATTCCCATAAGTGAGGGTCTTACAGTAAGAGAGATAAAGAGCTTCATTTTCTGTTAACCTAAGCTTATTCTCTCTCTCTTTTTACTACTATGTAAGAGAATTTGCTTTCTTAAAGTTCATTTCAAATCTTTCCTGCTTTGATTTCTTTGTCAAGTTATGACTTCAGTCAGAATATTTTAGAACTCAAATGCTGGATTTGATTTTTTTTAATATTTATTTATAGAGTTAAGGGAATGGCTGTTTCTTTGTCTTCAGGAGCACATTCCTTTAGCTGTGATCTCATATCCTATCTTCCCCCATGGACAAACCTTGGAGAGGCGTCTGAGTAACATGGAGGTGTGTGCAGACCGGGTCACCCACCACTTCACAGGACTTCCATCACCTGACATTATCACCCTCTAAACCATCTTTCTCAGTTATATCTGTTGAGGGGGATGAGAATGCTTTGCTATATTATTGTTTTCTAAGTCTGGAATATATTAAACTGCTTATGACACCATGGTTCCAGAAAGCAGGCTGGACGCTTTACCTCAAAACGGGGAAAGGGGGAACAAGTGATGCTAAGTTGAGCACAAAATTAGTGTCCTCTTCTCCCTCTTTGATGTGGGTCCCCATAGCCAACACCTGAGCATTTGATTCCCTATGAGCTGTGTAATGAAAAAGTCTAGGTTTTGCCCATCTACTACTAAATGAGGGCAGTTACAGTAATATAAATTTCTACCTCTTAAGGTTCCTACTCCTAGACCAAACACAAGTTAGTTGATTCTTTGCCCCTATCGTTCCTCCTTGTTGATTTTTGAGACCCCCCAGTGGCCTGTGTGTCTCAGTTCTGTCCGTTGTCCACCGCTCCTCTTGACAGAAGAGGGGTGCCACAGTATCTCCCCTGCAGAACTCAGGGGGTTCTGCTGGGGAGATAGCCCCACAGCCCAGTCTCACTCAGAGGCTGCCTTCTCTTTGCAACACGGGTTCTGCTGGTCAGACAATCACTGCTGCAGTCAGGCTGCAAAGAGCCAGTGCCGTTTGCCACTCAGCTGCAGGACTGGGGGAGCTGCAGTGCTCTAAGTGGACAGACGGCGAAAGGAAAAGGGCAGGCTTCTCTTAGGCTGCGCACCTGTACCAGTGCCCCTCCCAGTGTTGCCATCCTCCCAACCTGCTTGACCCAACAATTTGCTTTTAGGTGAACCCTAATTAAGATCTTTCTGGCTTTGTAGAAGGTTTCAACCTGTTTGTCTACAAGATTATGACATTTTGAATTGAGAGAACATTCTTTCTTGCTGAATGATACTTGGTTCGAGACTAGAAATATTAGATTTCTTTTTTTTCTCACTTAAAAAAATTTTTTTTGAATTGAAGGATAATTGCTTTACAGAACTGTTTGTTTCTGCCAAATATCAACATGAATCAGCCACAGGTATACATATGTCCCGTTCCTTTTGAGCCTCCCTCCTACTTTCCTCCCTATCCCACCCTTCTAAGTTGTTACAGGGCCCTGAGTTGAGTTCCCTGAGTTATACAGCAAACTCCCATTGGTTATTGTAATATAAGTTTCCACGTTAATCTCTCCCCACATCTCAACTTCTCCTTCCCCCTCATAAGTCCATAAGTCTGTTCTCTATGTCTGTGTCTCTGTTGCTATCCCACAAATAATTTAATCAATACCATCTTTCTAGATTCCATAGATATATGCATTAATATACAATATTTGTTTTTCTCTTTCTGAGAAGTGTCAGATTTCTTAATGGTCTATCTTTTTCCATCCATGGGCTGACATTTCCCACTTTTGCATTCCCAGTGCTCCTCCCCATTCAGGGGATTCACACATATCCAGAGAAGCTGAGCAGAAGCAAGTAGAAAAGTTAGTTACATCAGCTGTATACCCAGGTGAAGCCTGGGGCTGGTGTGAGCCAGGAGCCAGGGCTAGGACCTCTGACTCAGAGGGAAGCAAATGCTTAAAAAAAAATTTTTTTTAATTGAAGTATAGTTGATTTACAATGTAGTGTTAATTTCTTCTGTACAGCAAAGTTATACACACAAACATATTTTCTTTCTCATATTATTTGCTATTATTGTTTGTCACAGGATATTGAATATAATTCCCTGTGCTATATATAGTAGGGTTTCTCAGGTGGTACTGGTGGTAAAGAATCCACCTGCCAATGCAAGAGATGCAAGAGAAATAGGCTTGAATCCTGGGTTGGGAAGATTCTTTTGAGGAGGAAATGGCCACCCACTCCAGTACTCTTGCCTGGAAAATTCAGAGGATCCTGGCAGCTGCAGTCCATGGGGCTGCAAAGAGTTGGACATGACTGAGCAACTGAACACAGCAACAGCACAAGACAGTAGGAGCTGCTTGTTTATCCATCCTGTGTACAGTAGTTTAGGGCTTCCTAGTTGGCTAAGTAGTAAAGAATCTGCCTGCCAAGGAGATGTGGGTTCAATCCCTGGGTCCAGAAGATTCCCTGGAGGAGGAAATGGCAACCCAATCCAGTATTCTAGCCTGGGAAATTGCATGGGTGGAGGAGCCTGGCAGGCTACAGCCCATGGGGTCTCAAAGAGTCAGATATGACTTAGTAACTATACAATAACAACAATATAATAGTTTGCCTTTGATAATCCCAAACTAGACAGATGAATGGATAAAGATGTGGTACATATATTGAATGGAATATTACTCAGCTGTCAAAAAGAATGAATAAAAAAATAATAATTATTAACTGTAAATAATCCCATTTACAGTAACATGGATAGACCTAGAGATTATTATACTAAGCAAAGCAAGCCAGAAAGAGAAAGGCGAACATCATATGGTATCACTTGTATGTGGAATCTCAAATACAGTACAAATCAGCAGGAAATAAATATCTAGGAAACAGAATCACAGACACAGAGAGCAGACTTGGGACTGCCAAGGAGGTAGGGGTGGGGGAGGGAAGGACTCTGTGTTTAAGATGCTCACTTTGCCTTCTCTTGGTATCTCAAGATCCTGTGTTTCTATTGATTCCTTCATCACAGTCTTAGAAAGGATTACCTCATGTTACCTTGAAAAACAGTGTTGGTCTTGGAGAAAATGCTTAGAAGAAAACTGTTGCCCTTTCTTACCCAAGGCCCACATGCCAGTTACCTTCTGGACTACTTCACTGTATTCAGAACAGTGTCACTTCTATTTATCAGATTTGGTACTCTTAGTCTCATTTTTTGAATCAAATTCTTTACTCCTTTATGGACAATGGTTCTGAATTTTTAGTGCCATCGACCTCTTTGGAAGCCTGAGGGCTTTTCTTAGGGATTACCGTATTAGATGCGTAACATGAAATGCATAAGAGTATAAAAGAGCCTAAATGTAATGAAATACAGTTAGCAAAGTATTTTTTTTAATTTCCTACTTCTTTTTTTAAACATTTAATAACAAGATCCAGTGATGAGTCTAATGAACAATTTTAAAGTGGTGATAAAGTGATATTTTGAATTAGCAATAATTCTAATATGATGTGAAAATATCTGTGTTTTCTGTTGGTGACAAAATCATGGGTACTGTTAACATTGCTCTGTTTGGGGCTTTCCAGGTGATGTTAGTGGTAAAGAACCCACCTGCCGAGGCAGGAGCTATATAATGTTGATCTGGTTTGTAGTAGAAGGAAATGCTTTGTTGTGGTTAAAGATTAGTGAAAATAAATATGAATTATTTTTCTATCCAAGTTCAAAAATCTGGGGTTTATGGATCCCTGGTTAATGTGTGAGCTCTGAGCAGGGTTCCCTTGGCCATTTCTGTGGTTTGGTCTTGGTTAAGGTCCCTGTGGTCCATTTAACATGCTGTGGTATCTTTGGCCCTTGTAGGGAATCAGAGTTTCTGGCCCCCTGGTTCAAGCAGAATTTTTAGCCTTTTAGGAAACTAAAAGATACTAATTGGTACCTAGAAAGGGATGCTACTTGGCTGACCAGCTAAGAAGAACCCAACCCTCAAGGACAGATGGGCTTGGAATGAATAGGGGAGGAGAGCTGTACAGCTTCTCTCTTGGGCAGCTTCTTAACCCAGCCTTGCCCCCTCAGAGGATTCCTGGGCCTCCTGGTGCTTAACTCAGGGCAGGGTGGACAGAGGCCATTCCATCCTCCCTTTGAAATCCCTGCATCCAAGAAAATCTGGCTGTATGGACGTTTCCTTGTGCCTTCCCACTTCATGCCTACTGTATCCCTGTTCTTGAAGGAGATCTCTCCCATCATGCTCTGTCAGAGTGAGCCATTTGCTTTATTTTTTCATTGATTAAAATATCTACCCCACCCCCCCAAGAATGGCTATGTTTATGTTGTGAGTGTACATTAAACTTATGGGAATATGTGTAATATTTAATTTAGACTATTACCAATCTTTCCAAGCCACATTCAGATCCAACTACCTCCTTGGTGTCTCCCCTGGTATTTAGGAGCAGAGGACTCCCAACCTGGGTTCTCAGGCCTTCACTGTTGTCATCACATTCTGTGCTGAACAGACAACTTCTCTTGTCTCTTATTCCAGATCATAAGGCCTTTGAAGAGAGTTTTTAGGTGTTTATTTATTGATGCATTCTCCCTAGTACCCAGCCCGGTATCTTGCACAGAGCATCCTATTTTATCATATTCTCATTAGTTAATTATTTACTATGCCACGTGGTTAGCACATAAGAAAAAGCATTTTGGGCAACATTTCAACTAAAAATAATGATTGATAACATTTTGGTTGAATCAATATAAAATTTTCTTGAAAAAGCCACTTTTCACTGTAATAAGCTATTTCTAGGGAGGGGGCATTTCTGCCCACCTTTTGGCATCAGATTGGCCTAAGCGTAGCCTTCCTGACTTGATACAACCAAAGAATTCTTTGTTAATTAAATTGGTCAGGCTATTTGCTAGGGTACATGTTAACAAGAAAGGCATCTCCTCCCTGTATACAGGTGAGGCTGTCATCCATCCCTACTCTGGGGAACACCAACCATCCTAGTCTGTGGTGGGGATGTATTGGGGATAAGGCAGAAAGCAGGATCCCTCTTGGCTCTTTGAGCCTAAACTGTACTTCCCATCTAACTTCTACCAAAAAGTCATTGTATGGGGGTTATTGGATGTCTTCCAAACTATTATTAGGTTTTACTTTGATTTCCAGTCATCTATTTTGCCAAAAACAACAAAAAAACAAAAAAAAAACAAAAAAAAAAACACCCCACCAAAAACTCCCTTAGGCCAGATTTTCTCAAGGAGGTCATGTGAACAATGCAGTTCAGTTCAGTTCACTGATGTTATTTCTCATAATAGAACTTTTCTGGTCTTTCAGTTCAGATCAGTTCAGTTCAGTTATTCAGTCGTGTCTGACTCTTTGCAACCCCATGAATCACAGCACGCCAGGCCTCCCTGTCCATCACCAGGTCCCAGAGTTCACCCAAACTTATGTGCATTGAGTTGGTGATGCCATCCAGCCATCTCATCCTCTGTCGTCCCCTTCTCCTCCTGCCCCCAATCCCTCCCAGCATCTGGGTCTTTTCCAATGACTCAACTCTTTGCATGAGGTGGCCAAAGTATTGGAGTTTCAGCCTCAGCATTAGTCCTTCAATGAACACCCAGGACTGGTCTCCTTTAGGATGGACTGGTTGGATCTCCTTGCAGTCCAAGGGACTCTCAAGAGTCTTCTTCAACACTATAGCTCAAAAGCATCAATTCTTCGGCTCTCAGCTTTCTTCACAGTCCAACACTCACACCATACATGACCACTGGAAAAACCATAGCCTTGACTAGACGGACCTATGTTGGAAAAGTAATATCTCTGCTTTTTAATATGCTATCTAGGTTGATCATAACATTCCTTCCAAGGAGTAAGCATCTTTTAATTTCATGGCTGCAATCACCATCTGCAGTGAGTTTGGAGCCCCCTCCCCAAATTAAGTCTGACACTGTTTCCACTGTTTCCC
>SJYV01042193.1:0-11138 GCA_006410875.1 Neotragus pygmaeus
CAGCAACATAACTTGTCTGATATTCTGAAATGTTTTTGTCAAGTTATGTGTCTTTCAACAGGACTGAAATTAAAAAATGGATTATCAAATGACTTGAAAATGGAATGGGATACACCTTGAGAAGTGGGATTAGGTGGGTGAAAACAGGGGTGAGGGGGTGTTTGTTGATCTATAGCAAACATTTTTATAAAATGTTCTCAATGATTCACACGGTAGACTGATAAGAGTAGAAATAGGCAAAAGAGGCTCTCGCTGGGGTCTTCTTGGTTATAAAAGAGAAGCACATGGAAACCCTCTATACTTGGGAGGACAGCCCCGTTAAAAGCAATTAGTATCCTTCCATCAAAAATTCTCTGGTGCCATGCTCAGAGACCAAATTTTACAAGTAGGAAAACGGTTCCCATCTTGCAATTTTGAGACCAGGCTCTGCCATCACTAGCTGCGTGGCCTTGTTTTGGGAAAATCCTCAAACCTCCCGTTTTCCACTCTGTAAAATGCATCTAAAGACCTTTGCCTTCCAGACTTGTGAGAATCCCAGGGAGCATTTTATATGTAAAAGTGCAATGTGGAGCAAAAGTAAATTTCAGATTTTAATACTTCTTCCTTTTATGCCTTTTCCCCAGTCTGAAATATAGCTAGAACTTTGAGGTCCTCTTGAAAGGACCTTTAGCAATTTTCAGCTGCCAAATAAACAGCTGAAAAGGCCAAGGGAAATAAATGCCTGATCTTTCAGGGTTATGTTGTTGAATGAAAATTTAAAAAGCGATAATTTTAGTTAGTTGGGTGGTAAAGGTGATCCACCAGCAGGAGAAACCTACATTGTTTAGACTTTTGCTTTCTACATTTTGTTGTTGTTCTTGCTGTGCTTTTTCCGCTCAGAGCAGGGCCCAAGGGATAATTAATCTCAAACAAGCTGAGAGATCTTTAGTAAGCAAAATCTTCCTACAGGTTAGCAGTAATGGGGGATACAGTGCATGAAAATAAAGCGTTTTCTAGACCTTTAGAGGCAGAGCCCTGATAACACTTCATAAATTCCTTCTGTTGAATTAGCAGCATTGGGAACTCTGTTCTGGATATGGGGGTTCTTGCCCCAGCAGGCATGAATTTGAATTTACAGTTCCTCTGCTCTTCATGGCCTGCGCTGATTTAACCAAGCCTGAAGGTCGCTGGAGGAGGCACCAGTCCTGACAATGCATTCTTGGGCAAGAGGAAAGAAACAGTTTCTTCTAAGAAGGAACAAGACTTACACTAATGGCCTAACAGCTAACACAGTTGCTAGTTTTTTCCCCCTTTGATTTTCTTTCTTCCTTCCCTTCTTCCCAGTTTCTTTCAAGGCTTCATCTCTTTATTTTTTCATGTTAAATTAATAGTTGAAATTAACAGGGCCAGTTTTAGCTTGCTTAGGAAGTTAATGTTTTCCCTGTTTGTTGTCAGAATTCCCAGACATGGAGTGACTCTCTCCTGCAAACCTTGTGCTTTCCCAGAGCATGCTTGACTTCCTGAAAACATTGTTAATAAAACCTTGCTTTTTAACGGCAGGAAACCTTCAGCCATTGCAGCCTCTGCAGAAGCTGTAATGGGAGGAATGCCACAGAGCTCAGCCAGCTCTGGGGGGTTTCTGGGCTCCTTACCACACTCTGGGCCCAGATCCCTCAGAGAACCAAAGGCTGAGGTGAGAGAGGCCCTGCTGTGCCAGGTGGAGGCCAGGAGACAGGCCCTCCAACATCTTCCCCTCCGCGGAGTCCCTTTTGCTAAAGATATGCCTTCTCTTAGGTTTCAGGGTTCCTCCCCCGTTAAAGTGAATCCCCAAACAGGACAGACAGTTTATATTCACACAGCAACATGAATGAATTAATCGCAGGCCCTCTGGATTATTATTTGGGGGTGTTGAAGCAAAGGAGGGGGAGGGCGCTTGGGACCTCTGGCAACGCCAGCCCAGGCCCCGTAGGATATAGATAACGGGGATTCCAAGACCATAGGAGGCATTCGTGAGAACACCGAGAGGCTGGCCCCAGAGCCTGGTCGGGGAAGCCATCCGCAGGTCGGCGCGGGGCCTGGGGTCTGCAGGGACGCGCAGTCCCTCCTGCAAGCTCTGGCTTTTGCTTTATCACCAGAGGAGCGCCCTGATTCCCAGGAAGGCCCCTCCGCGCGACGATTCTGTCCCGGGTCCGCGGAGGTTCGGGGACCCAGTTCCACGGACATCCCCGCACCCACTGCGGACCTTGCGCGCGCTCCAAAGCGGGCCGGTCACGCAGGGCGGAGAGAGGAGGTACGCGGGAAGCTGCATGGCCGCCTAATCCCCGCTGCCCAGCCAGCCGGGGCGCCCCGCAGAGGCACGGTCTCGGCCGCCCGGGACGTGGGCACGCGCGCCCCAGGCCCCGGCGCCCTCCCGCCTGGAGCCCTGGCTGGTCGCAGCCGGCATGGCNCCCTCTTCCATCCCCCCTGTCCTCAACACTGATGGCTGCCGAGCTCCTCGCACCCTGGGCGGGAGCAGGGGGGAGCTGAACGCTGCAGTCTCCCCGCCAGGTCTCAGGTGTGGTTTAGGGAAGGAAGAGGACTTGTTTACACCTGGATCCTTTGGGCTTTTACTGAGCCTTTCGTAGCTCTTATCTATCTCCCCTCACCCTGCTCACAGGAAGACGCCCTGATCAACATCAAAATTGCTGTAATCTATTACTAAACAGTAAAAAAAAAAGAATGAAATATTGCCATTTGCAGAAACATGGATGGACCTAGAGATTTTCATACTAAGTGTCAGAAAGGGAGAAACAAATACCATATAGTATCACTTAATGCGGTAGTTCGTAAAGAACCTGCTTGCCAATGCAGGAGACATAGGAGATGCAGGGAAGATCCCCTGGAGGAGAAAGTGGCAACCCACTTCAGTGTTCTTGCCTGGAGAATCCCACAGATAGAGAATCCCACAGATAGTGGCTGGCTACAGTCCACAGGGTCGCTAATTGTCAGACGTGACTGAAGCGACTTAGCATGCATATCTGGAATCTAAAATCCGAAGCAAATGGACTTAGCCCTGAAACAGAAACAGACTCACAGACAGGAGACTTGTGGTTGCCACAGGAGAGATGGGGAGGGGAGGGATGGATTGGGCGTTTGGGATTAGCAGATAAAGCTACTATGTATGGGACAGATAGATAATAATGTTCTATTATGTAGCCCAGGGACCTATATCCTGTGATAAACCATAATGGAAAAGAACACGAAAAAGAATGAATGAATGAATAAAAATGGCTGTGTTCAGTTCTGACCCTGAAAAGAGGCTCTATGAGAGGATAAGACAGCACAGTCCTAGTCAGAAGATAAAGTTCAGCTCTGCTTCCCAGGCTGCTCTGAGAGGAGCTTAAAGGAGAAGGCTTCCAGGCCTCGCCTCCTCACCTGAGAGACAAGGATGGCGAGGAGGACTTATCCAGGGTCATGTGACTCTGTGCACTGGGGCCTGGCCCCTCTGTCCCTCTCTGTGTGGGCACCCGTAGCATCCGGGACCCTGGGCCATTGGCACCACAGACAGTCACGGGGATTGTGAATGATAAGAATCAGAGCAGCAGGGCTCACTGGAGTTTGTTTATTCCGTGAGAGTAGTTTTGTTTTAAAAGAGAGCCTTTTCCCTTGGCTTTTCATTACAAGATGCTTCAGCAACCACACTTTCTGAACCTTCCATGTCTGAGAGTCTTTCTGTCAGTGTTTGCTTATCAGCCTGCAGTTGTCAGAATCACTGGAAAAAGCCATTTACTGTATCTCTTAGATACACGAACGAGTCCCCTGCTGCTTCAATTGTTGCTCTAAGAGTCCCCCTTGATTTATTTTCAGTGTCTGTTTACATAATTTCATCTCCATCTCGGTGAAATTTATTTGGTAGATGTTAATTTCTTTGAGATTATTTAAAGAGAAGATAGTAGATGGTATCCAAAAGAGCTTTTAAAACCGCCCCCCTTTTTTTTTTACATTTTTACTGTATTGGCAAGTTTTATCAGTGCCATTATTTTATAGTTGTGGTCATTGTATTATTTATTAAAAATAGTTATTTAGAATTGCTGCATTACTATCAGTGTCTGAATAACATATTTACAAATATGGCATTCTATTTTGCCAGTGCAAATATGTATTAAATAATAATTCCTATTGCTAAGTGTGGCTACAAAAACAGTTGGTTCTCTTGCTAAAGATAATTATTTATCCAAGTAAAGTGACGTTATCTTAATATTCTTTTAAAGACAACTATTTCCAAATGTTTATTAGAGAAAATATTCTGGGAAAAAATAAAATATAGATACCACATATTTAACTGTGTGTTGGAAACTTAGATAAGCCTGGAAATCAGATAGTTTCATATACAATTGCATATACTTATACTCAATAAATATTCGAAAGACTGATTTCTCATCTGTAAAATAGAAATAATAGTAGCATCTTCTCATTGAGTAACTTTAAAAATTAATAAAAAGATGGTATATGAGCTCTATTCAGTGTCTGGCATGTAGTAAGTACTTAGGCAGTGGTAGATATAGATAGAATTCATTCCATAAACAGAGTCCAGAATAATGCCTTAGAGATGTAACAATAAAAATATTTTAGATGAAGTTGACAGGAAATAAACAGAAGAGACTCCATACTTGGGGACCATGTAATATAAAAATAGAAGGGAGTGGGTAGGTTTGAGGGTCCTGCAGGGGAGAAAAGAAATGCTGAGTCATGTTTGGGATCCACTGAGCCGCACCCAATAGAAGGTCTCTGCGGTGAAGATGTATTGCCACCCTCTCATGGACTGGACCAGAGCTTTTATGTTGCTGCTGCTGTTTACTTGTTTTATTGTGGACCGACTGTGTCCTAGATGCTGTAATCTGGGGAGAAACCTGGGAGGCAAGTGTGTAAGTCTGTGAGTCAGTTTCCTGAGTGAGTGAGGAGGATCACTGTGCCAGTCCAGAGGCGTTGCTGGAAGAACGTAAATAGGGGAGGAGGTGGAGAGAGGAATTACCATGGACCAGCATCAGAGGCTGAAGATGTATCACATGAGAGCCTGCAAGAGGAGAGGACAGGCTTCGGGGAACGAGGAGTGTTCAGGCGAATCCCTGTTACAGGTATCAAATGTGGTTTTAGAGCTTATGATGATCCTTATAAGTTACAGTGATATAAAGTAAGGATAAAAATGGATTATTCTTGGCTTGTATCTACCATATTTACCTATGAAGGTGATTCCACATATCCACTTATTGTAGTATGAAATCATTGTTTCATTGTTCATGAAAGTGAAGGTATTGAAACAGTTGTTCAGTGAACAGTGAAAAATGTACTTTTGCCTGAATCCTGAACGTGCATTGCTCAAATGCTCTAAAATGCTCAGTTCTGCAATTTTCTGCATCATTTGTAGTAAACCAGACCTATTTCTGATAAATAGCGGTTTCCTTCTTTTGTTATGTTTAGTAGCACACGTTTTCTTTTAAAGAAAAACACTGGATGTTTTGTCTCAGAGGCTGTGAGTAAGCAGAAGGGGAACATTGGGGAAGGGTCTTCAGAATCCACTGATAGACTTTGACCTCTGTAACCCAGCCAACAATGCCATCTATCACCAAAATGACCTTAGATCCTGCTGGGTTCTTCTCAGATCAACAAATCTGTACTGATTGCCCATTTCTGAGCAAACCACAAGCTTGCAGTTTTCAAGTGTGAGAAGTCAATTATATAAATAACCTTGACACAAAGGAGAGTGTGTGGGTCACCACGAGGCATTTCCAAAGGACAGTGTGGATTCTAAGGAGAAGGAGCCCAGTTGGTTGAGAGGGAGCAAGAAGAATCTCCTGGACAAAGTAGAATTAGGGGAAAATGGAGCTTCCCTGATAGCTCAATTGATAAAGAATCTGCTGCAATGCAGGAGACCCTGGTTTGATTCCTGGGTCAGGAAGATCCACCGGAGAGGGGAAAGGTTGCCCACTCCAGTATTCTGGCCTGGAGAATTCCATGGACTGTAGAGTCCAGGGGGTCACAAAGAGTCGGACACAACTGAACGACTTTCATTTTCAGGAATAGGGACAGAGTGATGCCATGTTCCTGCAGTGGGAACCACGTAAACAAGATGTGGACACAGGCTTGATGCCTGATGCTCCTGGGCGATGGCTATCCAGCTAGCTGGAGGAAAAGGATCATAACTGTGGGGGTGGTAGGAGATTAGGGTGGAGTGGAAGGTGGGGGCACCCCTGGTGCTAAATGTGTGGTGTGGGGAGATTCTGGCTGATTCAGGACGTGGTGGGGAGCCCTTGTTGGATTCTGAGTGGGGAAAGAATGCTGCTGGAGCAGAGGTTTCAGGACTGATGGGAGCAGTGCGTGCTGTGCTAGGGAGTGACTTCAGGGGAAGTAAGGAAACTGTCCAGAACCTGTGGTCATAGCTCTGCCATCCACAGAAGCCTGAAAAGAATGGAAGGAAAAGGGGAAGAAAGACCCAACAGAGGGCTCTTCCGAGATGCCAGCCACGGGGAACATTCCATGTGGGATTCCCAAGAGCACATGCACATGTCTGCGGGGTTGTTTTTAATTTTCCACTTTGCCCTCAGCTATCTGATGCAGTCAGAGTGGTGATCTGATTTCGCACAGGTGAACCTTGCCTGGAGAGATCTCTTTTGATCTGTATTAACAGGCTCTTCTTACCTTCTCAGGTCAGAAAGTGAATACTAAGTCACACTGGCCACTGCTTGTAGTCTATTTGTCCTCAGTCCCCACATGGCCAAGTTCCACTGGGGATTCAGGCCCACAGAAGACAGTATGGTGTTAGGAACTGAGTGCCCCAAGAGTTTTAGAGGTGTTCAATTGCTATAGAAAGACAACTGCTTCTCTCCCTTGCTGTGGCCTGGACATCACATATCTGTCCCCGGGTTCATCACTCAATGCATCTCTACCTGGTGTTCCATTGAGCGCAAGTGGCATGCTTGAAAACATATTTTTGTATTTATTTTTCATGACTCTAGTTTAATACTCAGTAAAGAATCTCCATGCAAAGAGCATTTAGTTAGTGACATCATGTCATTTATTCACCTATTACATCTTTGCAAGATTGCTATGCGTTTAATAAACTTCTAACACAAATAATAAAACAGAAGTCAATGTGTAATGGAAACCACATTCAACTGCTCTCTGCTCATAAGCTGATAGTCTGAGAGGCAAGTGTCCATAGGAATGAAAGGCACTTTAATTGGAAAACTGGCAACCTAGGGAGAAGGTGAACTCATGTTCTGAGACCAACTCCCAAGATTCTTTTCAGCCTTGCTTGACTCTTTTTAAAGAGAAAAATAGGGGAAACAATCTCAGTGAATCATCGAGGCAGGAGGTTGGGTTCTATATCTTTCTCCATTGTGTGCAAACTGGCTCACTCTCTTCAGATGTTTTCTTGTCTACGTGATCTCCTGAAGGATTGCTTAAGGGTTGTGTTGTTGCGGGTGGGAGTTAGTCTTTTTATTTTTTTAACAATGGCTTCATTCTTCACCTTTTTATTTGCAGAAAGAATCAACAAGTTAGAAAAGGCGTGGTGTGCATTCAGGAGAGCGGAGTTAGTTTCAACTGATTAGTGATCTCATTTTTGTATTTAGCGTCTTTCAAAGATAGAGGGGAACAGAAATGAGCAAACAGAAAAGGGGCAAGGGAGCTGCTTTCAGATAATGAGTCAGTCACTCTTGGACTTGCTCTTCTCATCCTTTTGGCTAATGAAAAGCAAGTTTAAATTTTTTTCATTTATGCATCAAGTGAACATCCTAGACTCATCTTCCTGATCTTTATGTTCCATGAGGGATTCACCACCACATGCATGCTTGTCAGCTTTGAGCCCCTCGGCTCTGGCCATGATGCTGTGGGCTTGGACGCACAGCATGTAAGGTACATTTGGCTCCATCACCAGGTGCCTTGGGACATTATTACACAACATCCTCAAATAAATTATTTTATTTTTTAACCAAAATCCTATAAATCACGGGACAATTTAAAGCTCAATAAAATGACAGAGCCAAAAATAAATAAATAAATATCCTGATTAAAAATTATTTCACACTTATTTTTTAGCCTCTACTAAATACAGTGAGCAGTTGAGGCATATGTTTTAACTGAGAGAAGTCTTAGAAAGGTAATATGAATTTTAGTATTATTTCTCTTTCTCTTTCAAAATCGATCTCATTAACTCACCCTAATTGATAACTGGGCCCTTTTTCTATGAAACAGAGATAAGTCTGATCATGTACTTTCTGAGAGCAAAATAAGATAACTTATTTTAAATCTGGAACTTTTGACATGGGCTTGAGCCTGAGGGAAGAATGGGGTTGTTCACTCCCGGGGCTCCGGAAGGTTCTTAGTGACTTAGTCAGCTTTGCAAAACAACCAAGGCTAGGAAACTTCTCCCTCAAATAAAGGCCTTTGTGTGTATAAATTCATAGCTTATTTGCGAGTGATGTTATGATGTAGTCAGAACTTTTACATTTAATACAAATACATATCAAACCTGTATTATTGCTAGGATTTTACTAGAGAATTTAATGCACCCTATAAAGCAACATTAGTTTAACTTTTCTATATCTACACTTGCAACTTCTCCAACTTCCCCTTTCTTGAGAAGGTCCTCAGAGTCCAAAGCACTCAAGTGACATTAAGATGTAAATATCACCAGACCTCTCTGGAAGTTTGCACTTTAATTCCCTACTTAGATTCAGATGAATCGCAGCCATGGATACACTGGGGTGCCTGCAGGCCAGGAGGTGGGATGAGCCACCCAAGGAGCTTTCTCAGAACCTCTGAAGTCCTTCTCAAATGTGCTGAGGTCATGGGCGAAGTTTACGTCTACATTTCAAAATATCTGTCTTGAAAGAATAAATGCCCACATAGGACCCTTTGAAAATAAGTGGGTGTGTTTTATCACCAGGTACATTTATTTTTGTCAACTTAAAGAGTAAGTTACTTCAATTTTGGTAATATGAAGTCAGTTCAGTGTTAAAAAAAATAGGACAGTTACAGGGGTCAAAGCAAAGCCCATGGACGTGGGTTCTTCATCATGCACAGCTCTTTTAGGGTCCTCTTCCACTCCACATCCTCAGTCTGCAAGCTCCACCTTCTGAAAAGCCACCTCCTCTGGGAAGTCTCCCAGGACTGCATGAATCCAATGACTGACAATCTCTGTGCTTCCTCCACACCTTGACAACCTGCGGTGGAATGCAGGAGATTTCTCCTCACTGAGCTGCTCTCAACTCCAGAGTTGATTTTTCTCCTATACTCCTAGGAACTGGCTGACTGAATGAATAAATGCTAAGTTCTTAGGGATGCCAGCCAGCTGCCCATTTGAACTGTGGAGAGTTATTTTGGTGTTTGAATCTTACAACTAAGCCATGATTAGAAATCCTTGGATCAACAGTTGAGAGCTGGTGACTGAACTCTTTTGCCTGAGTATTGGCCACTTCCTGTGTTCTTACTCAAATGCACACATTTCCTGATAGACATTTCTTAGAATTGTGACCTTTTTTTTTTTTTTTTTTACAGTGGCCTCGGGCTTTGAAAGTGTGTGAGTTTTCCAGACATATTCAATACCATCCAGACAGTGCCAACATGTGTCATGCACACAGCTTTTGATCATTTAGGGGTTTAAAAAAATTCCTGTTGAGGGAGAAATTAGCTACCTTGTGGTTTAACGGTCCACCTGGGTTGGCCTTCTTTCTCCTTGATGTCTCACATTTGAGTCTCAGGCCTGACAATGTAATTTAATCAGTGGTGACTCAACACTGGAATCTTCAGCCCTGACCTCTTCTCTTGTTTTTCCGACTGCTTCCTTGACCTGTCCATGTGGATGTTTGAGGGGCATCTCTCCCTGAACATGTGCAGAACAAGATTCCTGGTAGTCCTCATCGCCTCATCCCAACCTGCACCTGTGTAAACATCCCATCTGGGTACCTCACGCCTGAGACTCCATCCTCATGGTGACTCAGACAGAAGCAAACAAAGACGCCCAGCAAACAAGCCATAACCTCCTCCACAAAATACCCCAAATCAACAGTTCTGACTACTTGACTCTTTTCTTCCTCAAGCCTCGAGCCCTGTCGATGAGGCCATTCTTCCTGATGGCTCTGGGTACCATGTGCTCTAGCCTCAGGATGGGAGTTAATGTCATGGCTGTTTAGGTATCTTTTCCTGCTTCTGCTCCTATCCCCTCCAGTTTGTTCTCAACACCAGAGCTTGAGTGAACCTTTTAAAACCTGGCTTCCCTGGTGGGTCAAAAGGTAAAGAATCTACCTGCAATGCAGGAGACCTGGATTCTGTCCTGGGGTCCAGCAGATCCCCTGGAGAAGGGAATGGCAACCTACTCTAGTATTATTGCCTGGAGAATTTCATGAACAGAGGAGCCTGGTGGGCTCCAGTCTGTAGAGTCACAGAGTCGCACATGACTGAGCAACTTTCAATTTCTCTTTGAAACCTGAGTTAGGGCATGTATTTCCTCTGTTGAAAACCCTCCCATGGCTTGACTGCCGTGTTGTGAACACAGTCGAAATACCTGAAGTTAACCTGTGTTGATCACTTGCCACGTAGCCCAGCCTGTGCTTAAGTATGCTGCCTGTTCTCATTTCATCCTGACCTCAATCTCTTATTGTCACCACTATCTTATACATAAGAAAACTGAGCTAAAACAGGATGAAACAACTCTCTAAAGATCACTCTGAGAGTGAGTTGGCTTACCTTGTTTTACACTGAAGCAGTCAGATTCAGAGCAGGGACAGTAAAAAATTAAGCTCAATTTTTCTGTCCTTCCTTTTTTTTCTTCTTCTTTCACATGCTGTGGTTGTTATAAACAAGGCCTATCTGATAATCCATTTTTATCAATGAAGAAAAACAGCAATGATCATGACATATTTTGAAGTGTAACTTTGTGATGAAGATTCTTAACATCCTGTTTATTTACAAAGTCCTTGGCAGCATCCTGAGTCACTGCCTGGTATTTCTCTCGACACTGATGGCATCAGTGCTTTTCTGGTCTTGCTAACTTACTACTGCTGGTTCTGACACTCACCTTGCACTTTAGTTCTCATTGGAATCCTGGTATTAAGGTTGACTTTTTCAGAGTCACTATATATATATATATATATATATTTTTTTTTTTTTTTTTTTTTTTT
>SJYV01042194.1:0-11550 GCA_006410875.1 Neotragus pygmaeus
CTCGTTTCCACTAATGGAGAGCGTGCCTCCAAGGATGTGTGTGCTGTGTGCATGAGTGTGTCATGTACACGAGTGCATGTGTGCATCACGTACACACGTGCATGTGCCTGTCACGTGCATGGGTGTCATGTACACGCTGTGCACGTGTCGTGCACACACCTGCAGCGCATGTCATGCAGTCTTTCGCATGCATGTGTCGTGTATGCACATGCACATGCATGTAGTGTACATGTGGATGTTGTGTGCACGTGTGTCATGTACATATGTGTGCTGCGTCTGTGTGTGTTGTGTCCACGCATGTGTGCACTTGCATGCGTGTGGAGAATCCCACTCCTGGAGGCGGAAGGCACGCTGGTGTTAGAAGCTGTGGCACAGGCAGGGTGAAAGGTCTGCGTGACTTCCGGGGCTCCCCAGGCCAGGGAGCTCCTGCCCGTCCCCTTGCTCCGTGCCTCCGAAGATTCCTCTAAAGAAGATCAAGTCCTTTCATCGTACACTCGGGGCGAGGCCGGCAAGGCCATGCCGGGGTGGCACTTGGGTGTGGACAAGCTTCGGTTAGAGCAGGACCAGTCAGCAAGGGCTCAGGCGTCCTCTTCAGACCGTTTCCCCTGTGAGGCCAAGGGTGATGGGGGGAAGGTGGACTCAGTGGACACAGGGACCCACCTCCCCCTTTTGTCTGCAGGTCCCAGAGGCCTCGCCCATCGCTGGGGTGTGTTGTCAAGGGTGCATCCTGCTGACAGGCAGGGCATTGTATTTCAAACAGCGCTATTTGCATCAGGCCTGTGCTGAGAACACAGCTTCCTAGGAAACAGAGAAAGACTGCCCTCGAGGAGCTTGTAGTAAAACACTCAAGGGCATGACTATGATGTAAATACTGGAAAGCTTGCGTTTATTGACCACATTCTATGCCCAGATGGAGGTGTTCTGCAGAGGTTGTCTTGAAGCCTTCCACAGTTCCGGAAGGCAGGTATTACTTATGTTTTATGAATAAAGAAGCATATTTAGAGAAAGGAAGCAACTTGTCTTAGGTCACACAGCTCACTGGGGGCAGAGTGGAGAATCTGACCCTCACTGTCTGCCTAGCTACCCCCCGAGTGAGGTCAGCTGGGGGCCTGGGGTGTCCCGCACACACACAGGGCTCAGAGGAGCTGGATTACTGCCTTGCTCTCCTCTGGAGGTCGTGCTCCAGGTCAGGCTCCCCGGTGGCTGACCCAGCTCGCTGTGGCCGCCTGGGTAGATGGGCTGGTGGCAGGGCTGGTGGATCACCCTCGGGGCAGAGAGGACAGAGGTGCCCATGCTCGGATTCAATCTCCTGTCTGACGGTTGTCCAGGAACCAGCTGGACCGCTGTATGCTGTGATTGGACCCCCCTGGGGTCCCTGCCTCCCCAGGAGGGTCTCCAGGAAACGTCTGCAGCGAAGACGTTGTAGTTGCAACCTGCTGACTGCGTGGGGCCGGCTGTGGCACGCCCGAAGGCCCCCGTCTCAACGCAGCGGGCGCGGAGCCTCGCTGTCCTGGCTTTGAATGTCCGCTGCCCTCCTCCCGGCCCCGTGACTCGGCTCCAGGGATGGTTTCCTGCGGGCAGTAGGTGGTTCTCCCGCTTGATATGCAGCTGAAGAAGCTCTTCTCCTCGGATTGATGGCGGAGAAGCAGGCTGACCTGCTGGGCTTACAGCCTAAACCTTAGATGAAGTAAAGTGAGGCCAGACCCTCCCACCGCTTCCTGAAATCCTCCAGGACACTTTCTGGGGCTTTCCTGATGGCCCCGTGCTTAAGACGCCGAGCTCCCAGTGCAGGGGGGCCTGGGTTCAGTCCGTGGTCAGGGAACTAGGCCCCGTGCGCCGCAGCTGATACCAGGCACAGCCAAGAAAACGTATGAGAAAATACTTTCTGAAAATTCTTAGTGAGAGAGAGCCGAAAGCAAAGTAGTTGTTTGCTTGGACCAAATGGACGGTGGAGAAATTTGCTTAAGTCAGCTGCAGGCTGGACACCCTCTACACAGGCTGTCCTAGGGTGGAGATGCGTCTTCCACTGGGAAACACCTGTACCTGGAAGGAGTCTTGACCTGTGCCTTTTTTTTTTTTTTAATGAAATTGTCTTATTGGTCGATCTTCATGGGAGAAATGTATTCTTGTGTTGCTCTATTCTACAAATATTTGTTAAGCTTGTACTGTTGGCCTAGCTCTGTGTGACATGCTGAGGAGACAAAGGTCCATTTAGATCAGTGCCCTTGAGGACGGCGTTCAGGTAATGAATAGACAAGGCTTGTGGACAAGTGATTACAGTGACCGTGTGGGCAGTGGCTGGAGAGAAGTCTGGACTTCTAGGAAAACGATGCTTGGGTTAGAGGGAAGAGTTCCCCAGGGACAGGCAGTGTCTCATGATGGTTAAGAGGTGTTCAGAGGATGTCTCAGGGAGGAGATGAGACTGGAAGGGCTTCTCGGGCAGAGGGAGCCGCATGTACAGGAGCACAGAGGCTTGATGGAGTTTCTCGAAGGAACGGTAATGTTGTTGTTTAGGTGCTGACTCGTGTCTGAACCCCATAGACTGTAGCCCACCAGGCTCCTCCGTCCATGAACTTCTCCAGGCAAGAATACTGGGGTGGGTTGCTGCTGCCTTCTCCAAGGAAGGGATGGTAACACTGGGAGGCAGAGGTTTTGGGGAAGAGAATGTGAGAGACTGCACGTAAAATGCGTGGCTCTAGGGGCTTCCCTGGGGGTCCAGTGGTTAAGACCCTAGTCTTCCAATGCAGGGGACACAGGTTCGATCCCTGGTCAGGGAACTAATATCCCACATGCCGCCCGGTGTGGCCAAAACACAAAAAATGTTTTTTTTTTTTAATTATTAATAAAGTATACACAGCTGCATGCCAGGAAATAGCCCTCGAAAAAACATTAGCTCTTATTCTTTTTCTAATAAGATAACTAAGGTCACTCCCCTTCCCCTCTTTGTCAGCGTTTTCTCTACTTTCTCTTGCATCCTTAGTGTGTTTCTTCATAATGGGATGAGAAACTTTAGGATGGATAAGTTGCCATCCTAAAGTTTCAAAGTTTCAAGTTTTCAAAGGAAAATTTGACATAACTATTTCTCTTTGTGGAACTTTGGGTATTATTTTCAATGTATCCTTACCATATGTTGCTTTGAACTGGGCTGATATGTTTCCTTTCGAGAGTGACTAGAATTTAGCACGGGCTGAATCGATGGCTGGAATTTGAGTTTTGGAGATGTGGAATTGTGATGAATAACCAACGTGATTGATGGTAGAAGTGAGTGTGTTTTTGAAATTGCCTTTTCACACCTCTGCTTTTATGGACTCTGTGTGTGTGTGCACGCACACATGTGCACGCACGCTCAGTTGTTCAGTTATGTCCACGTCTTTGGGCATAACTATAGCAACCCATGACTACAGCCCGACAGGCTCCTCTGTCCATGGAATTTTCTAGGCAAGAATACTGGAGTGTGCCATTTCCTACTCCCGGGGATATTCCTGACCCAGGGGTTGAACCCGCACCTCTTGTATCTCCTGCATTGGTGGATTCTTTAGCACTTTGCCACCTGGGAAGCCCTATGACTTCCGAGTTTAGGCGGAAAACCCCTCAGAGGGTATTGAGCTATGTATCTTGGCGTCGTCAGGGGGCTTTATTGGGAGGGTGCTGAGGGTGGGGGGAAGCCGAGAGTGGTGGATACGGGGAAGAGACAGAGGAGAGGGTATACAACCAAGACACAGAAGACATCCTCTTCCGTGAAATGCTTTTCAAATTTTAATGTCCAAGCTCCTCTGGGAGATCATAGACACAGGCATGAACTGATACTTCTAGGAGGTCTAGGGCTTGGTCTTGGCAGCCCAGAAGTTTCTTAGAAGTCACTTTCATTGACCCCATCCCACCATGAGATGACACAGTGCAGACAGTACTGTTTGGGTTTCCCACCGACTTTCATCCCAAACTCGGGCACAAGCTACTAAAGATGTTTGCCTCTGGCTTCTTCCCATTAAACTGTGGGTCCAGCACAAGTCATTCCAGCCAGAGAACATTGTCCATTTCTCCCAGTTGGCTTCTGTGTGCTCAGCACAAATTTTCTCACCATTTGGGGTAACTCGTGGGCTGCAACCTGCAACATTATGGCAGGCTGTGTTCCTGTATCATGGGCTCACAGATAGCTCCAGCGGGAAGCTTTTTCATCAAGTGCCTTTAGGGTCGATAAGAGAGGACTTCTGATTCTTTTGTCAGATATGCATGGGAGTGGGTGCGAAGGGACAGCCCAGGGAGCTGATGTCCTGGATGAGCATCAGAATAAAGAAAGAAACAAATGTACACACAGAGAGAGAGTTATAGAAAGCCTCACGTCAGCGGCTGTATTCTTTCCTTTTTTTTCTGTAAAATTTCAGCGATCAGGGTGGTTATATTTTAAAGTTACAAGAAATAGGGACTTCCCTGGTGGTCTAGTGCTTAAGACTCCACGCTTTCAATGCAGGGGGGCACGGATTCGATCCTTGGCTGGGGAACTAAGATTCCCACGTGGCATTTGGCATGGCCAAAGGATAAAAAAATAACCAATTAAAAAAATAAAGTGCAAGGAATAATCTAGCTTGGGTCCTCTCCTGGCCTGTCCATCCAGCTATCTCCTGGTTCACCGCAGGAATATCTCCTCTGTCCCTTATGTCCACCCCCGTGGGATTATCTGAACGCGTTTCAGGACCTCTAAGTGGGTAAAGGGTCTCTGATTTCATGCTATCTGAGTCAGGCTGCACTGGGGATCAGTTTTGGAGACCAGATAGTCTCCCTCCATTTTCCAAATTCTTAAATTAATGAAGAGCAAAGGGACTTCCCTGGCGGTCCGGGGGTTAAGACTCTGCCTCCCAAGGCATCGGGTACAGGTTCCATCCCCGGTCAGGGAGCTAGGATCCCATGTACCCATGGCCAAAAACCACAGCATAAAGCAGAAGCAACATTGTAACAAATTCAATAGACTTCAAAAAATGGTCCACATCCAAAAAAAAAAAAAAAGAACGAAGGGAGAGAACTTGCTGAAATTCCTACTCTGCTCTCATTGGGGTGGTTGTGAGAGTTGATTAAAATGACGATGTTTATTTTTGGGGTTGTTTCTGGCATCAAAAGTGTGACAGTTAATAGGTTCTCGGCTTCTAGAAGCAGTGAACGGACTTATCTTTAACTGCGCTGTGCATGTGTACAAATAGGTGTTGCTTTTTCTGGTGCGTGTGTGTGTACCTAGGCCCATGCTTCCTGGCTGGCATATGTATTTATGCACAAACATGTGCAGGGCTATAAATAAAAACCACAAATGAATGCCTTAGAGGGAGGCATGAGGGCTGCCCTTTCTGCTCGCTGCTGTCAGTGAGGCAGGCGCCTGCTTAGGCAGCGGAGTCGGGAAGAGCAGCTGCGGGAGGGGCTGGCGGAGGTTGCTGGGCTCTGGGGGCTTCTGTTGGCCCGGTGGGTGTTTTCCTGGTGCTGACTCTAAAGATGTACCCTGATTTTGAGGCTCTAAGGCCATGCAGTATGGCCTCAAAGACAGACTCTGGTAGTCCTCCACAGGTCTTCCTACAGACAGCGCTTGTCTGCGTCTAAGACCACGTGAAGACTTCCGGGGAGGTAGACCGGGAGGGACCCCTTGGGAGGAGAAACAGTAAGGAATGAACAGTCTAGGCTGTGGTGGGTCCAGGGGGGCACAGGTTCGAACCCTGATCTAGGAACTAACATACACGTGCTGTGAGGTGCTGCTTGGAGAATTCCATGGACAGAGGAGCCTGGTGGGCTACAGTCCACGGGGTTAGCAAAAAGTCAGACAGGACTGAGCAGCTATCACACTCACTTTTCCTTTTTCACGTGTGTGTGTGTATATATATATATATATATATATATGTAACTGACTCGCTTTGCTGTGCACCTGGAACTAACACAACATTGTAAATCAACTATACAATAAAAGCTAATTAGAAACAAAAGCAGTAAATCAACTCTACTCCAATAAATTTTTTTTAAATTTAGCATAGAAAAAATTTAAAAAAATAAGCAAATCTTAAATGTACAGCTCAGTGAATTTTTCCATATACCTCCATGGAACCACCAAGAAATAGAATATTTCCAGCCTTCTGGAAGGTACCGTCTTGTCACCTCTCAGTCAGGAATGCTCCCCGCCTCCCTCCCTCTCTTGGCCATTCTATGGTTAATCCTACTGTAAGGTGGCAAAAGGCAAGGCTGACAGTCTCCCAGCTGAATGGCTCACAGACAAACCCATCCAACAAAGAAAAGAAAGAAATATTTTCTTGTGGAGATGTGGCTAGGTTTGGTTGGAGTTAAAAATGAAGCTCGGTGGATCCTAAAACCTTTTTGTGGCTGAAATATTTAGACACTGTATTTTAAGAAAACTTTTTACTCATTTGTAGACTTTTATCTGGCCAGGTTTCCATCCTGAGGGTTTTCCTTTCTACTTATCTGACAAACCATAAATTTTCTTTCCTTTAAGGACAAAACCAACCCTCGAACACATTTATGGCCCAAGTTTTAAGAGCCGGCGGCCCTTTCTAGCTTGTATCTCTGGTTAAACATGTCTTCTTTTTCTTGGAGCAGTTTTTGCAGAAAGGAGCTGAAGATAATGAATTCCTCTAGAGAGAGCTCCTGCCCGCCCAGTGTGAGAGAGGATGGGGGGAAAGCCCCTGTCATCAGCTGTGGCCGGCTAGTCACGCTCTGGAAGTCTTCCTCCTGGTTCCACCGGGGTCTTTATCTAACCTCAGTTGCGTTTTCCTTCTTGGCTTTAGATTCGTTCTCCTCTGCATCCTTGAAAGAGTGTCAGATTTTTGGACTTCGGACAATTCATGTGTGGCAATCCACGTTGATTTTTGTGAGTCTGTTTGTTTCCAGAACTGAAACCTGCTTTCCCATGAGCTGCCCAGCGACTGGTTAATTAGTCGACTGTAGCTTCCCCTGGAGGACAAGGACGCAGAGTGCCGGGGGTTGGGGGAGACTTTATGCGCTTTGTGTTGGCTCATGTGTTGTGTTGGGGGCACTAGCCATGGGAGATTGGGCTCTGTGACTTGGAAAAGAAATCTGTTGAAGGGATTTCCTTCCTGTTTCTTGTCCTGTTGGAGAGAAGATGGGTGAAAACTCTGGTTACCCCTGGAGCACAGAGCAGTTTTTCCCCTTATGAAGCGCTGACTTGCTGGAAAAGACCCTGATGCTGGGGAAGGATTGACGGCAAGAGGAGAAGGGAATGACTGAGGAATGACTGAGGTTGGATGGCATCATCAATTCGATGGACATGAGTGAACAAACTCTGGGAGATAGTGAAGGACAGGGAAGCCTGGTGTGCTATGGTCCATGGGGTCGCAAAGTCAGACACGACTGAGCAGCTGAACAGCAATAGAATAGATCTCATTTGGGGCGTAGAATTTTTTTTTTTTTAATTGAAGTATAGTTGATTTACAATAGTGTTGGTTTCAGGTACTCAGTAAAATGATTCAGTTACGTACACACACACACGCACACACACATATTCTTTCTTTTTGCATATAGTTCCATGTGCTACACAGTAAGCCTTTTTGTTTCTCTATCTTATATGCGTGGTTTTGTGCATCTGTTAACCCCATAATCCCAGTTTAATTCTTTCCCAACCCCTGAGCATAGAGCTTTTAATGCAGGTGATTGTGAACCCAAAGTGCTCCTAATTTCGCCTGCACCGCACACCTACTGTGTGCCGGATCAGACAGCAGGTGCACTGCTGGGGCCCTTCCCGGTGTGGTTTCGGCGTCTCTGGCTTCCAGCGCTGCTTACACAGGGAGCTTTGAGGTGTGGTCTGGTCCTTCCCTCTTTTGGCAAGCCACTTCTCGTCGATTTCCAGAAATGTGATTAGGAGTGTTTTCCTGGGTGTAAAGGCCACACACGGTGACACGCTTTAGGTACCAGCTGCTGGCAAGGCTGATGGGACGTGGGATCACTTCCCGGCCCCTTCGGTTAGGATCGTCTGCAGGCTTTGGATGGGACGCGGGAGATGTATTTTTGGAGAGATATAAGGCTCTAAGTCATTTTGCTGACAAAGTCTAGTCAAAGCTATGGTTTTTCCAGTAGTCACGTACAGATGTGAGAGTTGGACCATAAAGAAAATGGAGCGCTGAAGAACTGATGCTTTTGAACTGTGGTGTTGGAGAAGACTCTTGAGAGTCTCTTGGACTGCAAGGAGATCCAGTCAGTCAACCCTAAAGGAAATCAACCCTGCATATTCATTGGAAAGACTGTTGCTGCAGCTCTAATACCTTGGCCACCTGATGCGAAGAGCCAGCTTGTTGGAAAAGACCCTGATGCTGGGAAGGAGGAGAAGGGGATGGCAGAGAATGAGATGATTGGATAGCGTCNCCCTAAAGGAAATCAACCCTGCATATTCATTGGAAAGACTGTTGCTGCAGCTCTAATACCTTGGCCACCTGATGCGAAGAGCCAGCTTGTTGGAAAAGACCCTGATGCTGGGAAGGAGGAGAAGGGGATGGCAGAGAATGAGATGATTGGATAGCGTCATGGACGCAGGGGACCTGAATTTGAGGAACTCCAGGAGATAGTGACGGACAGGAGCCTGCCTATGGGGTCGCAAAGAGTCAGATACGACTTAGGGGCTGGACAACAGTCATGTCCGACTCTCTGGCTCCAAAACACCGTTTCAAGAAATCGAGTATACCAGGATGGCGGGCGCGCTGGGTGCTGGCCCAGCTCTTCTGTCACTCGTGTTGAGACTCCGGTCGGGGGGCGGGAGGGTCTTCATCATCTCTTTGCTCTGTTTTCTTTTCAGTCGCATGTGGAGAATAATCCCACTCTCCTTATAGCACAGAGGTCTTTATGAAGAAAGACGGTTCCAAGCCCAGAAACGTGTAAAGTGGATTTCCCAGTGGCTTGACTGAAACTCCTGGCCCCTCCTGAGTCCCGTGATCTTTGTAACAGACTGCGTGCTCCTCTCCTTACGCCGTTTATCCATCTCGTTGCCCTTGCTGTTAAGTCATGTCCGACTCTTCGCAGCCCCAGGGACTGCATCTCCCCAGGCTCCCCTCTCCTCCCCTCTCTCCCTCGCGCCTGTTCCTAGGTCTCCAGGACGTGCCTTGGGACCTGTTTCAGGAGAGTGTTTAATACACAACGCTGAAGACTCTTACAAGCCTTTCTGGGTAACACTTCATTGCACTTTTCAGAAATGAAAAAAAAGGAAGAAAACGCCATTTAGCAGACTCATGGTCACTGGGGCTGACAGATGTCACTCAGAATTTTATTATTTAAAGCCATAATGATTTTCCAAATAACCTAAAAATATATAATCCAACCTCAAAATAGTGTCCTGTAACAGAGGCCAGGGAGCCCTGAGGGAAGTGAAGTCAGCATCTTGGCGCCCCTTATGTGCGGGTTCAGTGACTTTGAGAACTTGTACTTTCTCTGAGAAACTCAGGCGCGCGGACCTGTATCAGGTTGCTGAGTGTGTCTGCCACGGTCTCAGAGAGCGGGGGCTGGCTTGGGTGTCTTCCTCTGGTGCCTAAGCCAGGGTGACACCTGGTTTGTTCATGTAAGGAACTCTGTCCCCGTTCTTTTAGACATTCCGCTGTTGAGCTGCTTGCCGTGTCTGACTCTGCAGCCCCATGGACTGCGCCTCACCAGGCTTTCCCGCCCTTCACTGTCTCCTGGAGTTTGCTGAAACTCGTGTTCTGTTTGGTTTGCTCAAGCTCCTGTCCATTGAGATGCCGTCTGACCGTCTCATCGTCTGTCGCCCCCTTCTCTGTTTGCCCCCGGTCTTTCCCGGCATCAGGGTCTTTTCCGGGAACTCTATTTAATTTATTTCTGACCGCGCTGGGCCTCCATTGCCGAAGGGCTCCTCTCCGGCTGCGGTGCGCGGGCCTCTCGTCGTGGTGGCGTCTCCTGTTGCGGAGTCCGGGCTGCAGGCCCGTGGGCTTCAGTAGCGGAGGCTGCCCGGCTCTGGAGCACGGGCTCGGAGGTTGTGGGGCACACGGGCTTAGCCGCTGCGAGGCATGGGGATCTTCTCAGACCAGTGTCTCCTGCAGCAGCAGGCAGACTCTTCTCTGCTAAGCCGCGGGGACACCTGTCTCCTCCCCGTCCTTTGGGAGCGTGGGTGGGGAGAGAACGGCCTTCATGCCTTTTGAAAAATCCAGCACCTTCCAGTCTGTCCGTTGTTCGGCTGTATTCAGAAGATCCCATCCTGAATCTGGGCAGGTGGGAGGGAGACACGTTGTCGAAGGAAAATGAAATGTCTCGAGCACCTACCATCACCCAGCAGTGAGCCCCTCTCAACCCTTGTGTTATTTATTTGTTCCCACTCATTCTTTAAGTCGATATTCAGTAGTATCGCTTTAAACTTTTTAAAAAACATTTATTGACGTACAGTTGATTTACAATTTTTTTTTCTCCCCTCACTGCACCACACAGCTTGTGGGATCTTAGTTCCCCAACCAGGGATCGAATCCACACCCCCTTGGAAAGCATAGAATCTTAACCACAGGACTGCCAAGGAAATCTCAGTAGCGTTGATATTTATACCAATTGCGTGAACGCATAATTAATCATAAGTAATCCATTTGTTGGACTTCCCTGGGGACTTAGTAAAGAATCTGCCTGCGAAGGCAGGAGACACGGGTTCAGTCTCCGAGTGGGGAAGAGCCCGTGGAGAAGAAAATGACTCCCCCCTCCAGCATTCTTGCCTGGGGGGCTGCAGTCGAGTCGCAGAGTTGGACACAACTTACGGACTAAGACCACCACCACCCATGGGCTAAACCGCCTTGTGAGAATTATGGTCCCATTTTACAGATGAGGAAGTGGAGTCCTGGACATGTTCAGGACCCCACCCTGAGTGTTACAGGTAGGAGATGGCAGAACCCGTGTTTGAGTCTAGGTGGATCGATTCGGATTTTGGCGATGGCGCGGATCTCTTTGCTGTCTCTATATCCTGAACCAGAAGCCCTGGGGCCGCGGGTGGGACCGACAAGGCCGTCTTTCTAGGACTAGGAGTCGCGGGACTGGTGAGCCGTGACATGGCGGGGCGGGGTGGTGTGTGTGTGGCTGCCCCAGCCTTTCCGAGAAGCCGTCCCCAGGTGTCAGCTCCTGCACCACGTCCGTCCTGCTGGAGGCTCTCTCTCCGGGTCGGTCTCCAGGAAGCTTCTCCGGGCGGCTTCCGAGCTGGGGTCTGACTGGCTGTTGTTTGGTTTTCTCTGGCTGGATCTTTGTTTCCGTGAAGCCCTCAGCTGCCCAGGCTCTTGCGCCGGCTTGATCGGGGCCACATGCAGCGCTAGCCTGGTTAAGTCAACACCGTGGGAATATTACCTGTCTGTTAACCTGTCAAGATTGCTTTACGGCCCCCTTTTATCTCCACCCCCAGCCCAACGGAATTTCCCCTGGAGTTTTCTGCCTGCCTTCCTGCATCCTGCAAAGCCACCCCCACCCCCAAGTCATTAAATATTGTCAGAGTTCCGCCACTTGCTGCTGCCTTATTTGCCCAGTGCAGATAAACTGGTGTTGAGTCTGTGATCTGGACCAAGGACACTGGGCTCCCAGCCCCGAGAC
>SJYV01042199.1:0-21664 GCA_006410875.1 Neotragus pygmaeus
AGGAATTTGAAGGAAAGAAAAATGTTAATATTGAGTACAATTTTCTCCACTACAATCTTTGTTTTAACTAGTGTCTGTGGCTAGGCTGTGGGGATTCTGAGGTCCCCTTAATTTTGAGAACCACTTTGCTACATGTTTTCTAAGAGTATTTTCACCACTAAATTCCTCAAAAAGTGCAAACTATGGAAGAGCCCTCAAGAAGAAATGTGTGTTACTCGCCCGGTTGTGTCCGACTCTTTGTGACCCCATGGACTGTGGCCCGCCAGGCTCCTCTGTGCATGGGATTCTCCAGGCCAGAATACTGGAGTGGGTCGCCATGCCCTCCTCCAGGGGACCTTTCTGACCCAGCGATCGAACCCATGTGTCTCTTGCACTGCAGGCGGATTCTTTACCGCTGAGCCAGTGGGGAAGCCCTCACGATGAAACAAGTAACCTGAATAGCCCTGTATCTATGAAAGAGTCTCCCGTTTAATCCAACTTGAGTACAGTGCCAATGGGAGGCGTCCCAGATCCCTTGAGAGAGGGCTTTAAATCGAAGGATTCAGGCCATCTTTTGAGACCCTCATGAAATACTTGCAAACAGAGGTGGAGAGAAAGGACATCCAAATAATAATTATATTACTACTGTTATTATATATTAAGTGCCTGCTGCTTGTCATCTTTGCAAGTCTACACTATTATGATTCCCATTTTCCTGGTGACAACCTCAGAAAGGTTACATCATTGTCCAGGGTTCAGTTCAGTTCAGTTCAGTTCAGTCTCTCAGTCATGTCTGACTCCTTGCAACCCCATGAATCGCAGCACTCCAGGCCTCCCTGTTCAATCAGACTCACGTCCATTGAGTCCGTGATACCATCCAGCCATCTCATCCTCGGTCGTCCCCTTCTCCTCCTGCCCCCAATCCCTCCCAGCACCAGAGTCCTTTCCAATGAGTCAACTCTTCACATGACGTGGCAAAGTCCTGGAGTTTCAGCTTTAGCATCATTCCTTCCAAAGAAATCCCAGGGCTGTCCAAGTTTACTAGACAGTAAAAAGCATAGCTGGAAATCACAGCGTCTGGACACACTATCTTCCTTCAACCAGTTAAGAATAGGCAGGCTAGCAGAAGTAGAAGACGCAGCCGTAGCTCTCGACAAGCTTGAGGAATGAGGTGGGAGGAAACACGTGGGTCACAGGCAATGCTGCTGCTGCTGGTAAGTCGCGTAAGTCGTGTCCGACTCTGTGCGACCCACAGACGGCAGCCCGCCAGGCTCCCCCGTCCCTGGGATTTTCCAGGCAAGAGTACTGGAGTGGGGTGCCGCTGCCTTCTCTGCACAAACAATGAGGTATCGCCTGTCAGAACGGGTCCTGACGTTCCCACAGGTTCTATGGGTCATGACCTTGTCTGATCCTTTCAGCAACGCTATGGGGCTAGCGACCCAGCAGTTCGTGTCCCCATCCTCTAAATGGGAAAAACAAAATTCCGAGAGAGAAACTGACCCATTTACAGTCACACAGCTGCCAAGAGACATATTAAGGGACTTAACAACAGGTCTTCTAATCCCTTCTACACCATATATTTCCACTTTCCCAACCACGCAGCCTTTGAAGAGCAGAGAGAGGAACTGAAAAACAACTTTCCAGGCAAAGGAGAGCTGTGTTTAGAAACAGTTAGCTCAGATAGTTCTGAGCGTGTCTTTAGATACGTTACACTGAGTAAGCGTGGACGACATCCACCACTTCCAAGAGAAGCAGCAGAAGATTCCAAAGGGCTCTGACAGAGGCGGGTTGTGTTCCAAGCCCCGCGTTCAGACCTGTGAAAGCTCACAGCGGGCTTACTGTGGTTTTATAATCCCTGCTAAAGTTTTGATTAGAAAAAAAATGTCTGAAGAGCTTAGGGTGAAGAGCGCCTAAGCTAGCACTGAGCTGTGTTCTGATCCTGATTTCCCAGCGCACGGCTTCTTGGTTTCCTATCCATGAAGCTCATTGGCAAGCAGCTTTTCCAGGTGTTACAGTGACTCTCAATAGGAGGAGGAGGGGAGGGGACCTGAGAAAATCCGAGGCCAGGTCACCACCCAGGAGGTCCATCGCAAGCAGGACACTTGCAATTGGAGCCTCCCTTTGAATAGCGGATGCAGAGGCGATCATCCTGAGTGAAGTAAATCAGACAAACACCGTGTGACGTTGCTCATGTGTGGGCTCCAAAAAGGAGGCGCAGACGACCGTCCTTGCAAAACAGAAAGGAACTCACAGAGGCAGGGAACAAGTGCAGCTACCGAAGGGAAAGTGGAGGGGAGGGGCAAGTTAGGAGCTTGGGAGTAACAGACACACCTGCTGCTGCTGCTGCGGCGCGTCAGGCGCGTCCGACTCTGTGCGACCCACAGACGGCAGCCCCCCAGGCTCCCCCGTCCCTGGGATCCTCCAGGCAGGAACACTGGAGTGGGGTGCCATTTCCTTCTCCAGTGCAGGAAAGTGAAAAGTGAAAGGGAAGTCGCTCAGTCGTATCCGACTCTTCGCGACCCCGTGGACTGCAGCCCACCAGGCTCCTCCGTCCTTGGGACTTTCCAGGCAAGAGCACTGGAGTGGGGTGCCGTTGCCTTCTACTACACACAAAATAGACAAACAGGCTGAGAGACCAGCAGCGAGGCTGTCTGTGGAATTCAGAAGGTGGTTCCAGGGAACGTGGCTCATCATGTATCATATACTGCAAATGATCAAGTCTGGGCCCTGGGAACCGTTTTTCAGGGGTGGGGACCAGAGTTTGAAGGGTGTCTGTTGGAAGACATTCCCCAACTTACCATCAACAAGTGTTGCATCCTCAGCTTTGTCCAGCTTCAGGTTACAGTTTGGATTGTTGTGCTGTATATAAAGGGGAAGGGTGCTAAGCGTGAGCAGGGCGGTGCGCGCGGGGGGTGGGAGGAACAAGTGATGTCTCTCTGCTGCCTTTCTCTCAAGTTTGCTGCGAACATAAAACTGCTTTAAAAAGTAAAGTCTTGAAAAAATAAACAGGGACCTCCTGCATATTAAATATCTTGCCATGACCTATAATGTAAAAGGAGTTGAAAAACTATATATTTATAGGTACAGGTGTAGCTAATATCTGGGCTTCCCTGGTGGCTCAGATGGTAAACAATCTGCCTGCAGTGCAGGACACCTAGGTTTGATCCCTGGGTCGGGAAGATCCCCTGGAGGAGGGCGTGGCCAGCCACTCCAGTACTCTTGCCTGGAGAATCCCATGGACAGAGGAGCCTGGCGGGCTCCAGTCCATGGGGTGGCAAAAAATCGGACATGACTGAGTGACTAAGTACAGCACAGCCTAGCTTATATCTATACATCCACACTTGCGTATATAGATAAATAACCGAATCACTTTGCTGTACACCTGAGACATTGTAAATTAACCGTATTTCAAAAAAAAAGTCACCTGGATTTTGCCATTAACCCTAAAGCAAATCTGTATTTGTTTTGAGATAAAAATAATACAGTCCTCACTTCTTCACATAAAGCAGCTGTGCAGGGCAAAGGTCTGTAATTTGGCCGGAATTCTCCCCAGCAGTTGTCGTTGTTACGCTATCCTTCTATCTCTAGTTTTGTGTAGAAGAACCAGGCGACTGGAGTCTGCCTTGTTTAACGCCTTGCCCTCCCCACCTCTCCCTCTGGCTCACCCAGCCTGCTTCCCATTCTCAGGGCTCAGGGTTCTGTCCTGTTCTGCTCAGCTGCATCTCCTGTTCTGGACCTTTATGTCCCTTCACCCAAATTTGCCCAGTTCTATGTTGCCAACAAAGGTCCGTCTAGTCAAGGCTGTGGTTTTTCCAGTAGTCGTGTATGGATGTGAGAGTTGGACTGTAAAGAAAGCTGAGCACCGAAGAATTCATGTTTTGGAAATGAGGTGTTGGAGAAGACTCTTGAGAGTCCCTTGGACTGCAAGGAGATCCAACAAGTCCATCCTAAAGGAGATCAGTCCTGGGTGTTTCTTGGAAGGACTGATGCTAAAGCTGAAATTCCAATACTTTGGCCACTTGATGCAAAAAGCTGACTCATTAGACAAGACGCTGATGCTGGGATAGATTGAAGGCAGGAGGAGAAGGGGATGACAGAGGATGAGATGGTTGGATGGCATCACTGACGTGATGGACATGAATTTGGGTAAGCTCCAGGAGTTGGTGATGGACAGGGAGGCCTGGCGTGCTGCGGTCCGTGGGGCGCAGAGTTGGACACGACTGAGAGACTGAACTGAACTGAGCTGAAGTTTCTGTCTAATGTGAACACTTTTATGTGTNGTGATGGACATGAATTTGGGTAAGCTCCAGGAGTTGGTGATGGACAGGGAGGCCTGGCGTGCTGCGGTCCGTGGGGCGCAGAGTTGGACACGACTGAGAGACTGAACTGAACTGAGCTGAAGTTTCTGTCTAATGTGAACACTTTTATGTGTTTCCTCCTCCTAAGGAAAATACTGTGGTTTCCCTGGGATTTCAGGCAGCATGGCAGACTTGCGTGAGTTATCTGGGGCCCAGAAGAACTCCATGGCATCCCTCAGCCCACAGGCTGAAAGCAGCTGTTTTAGTGAAGAGCAGGCCTGACTCCGTATTGGATGTTTCTTTTACTTTACCCTTTGTATTCTGTTGCTTTTGCTACAAGTTCATCACTAAAAGGATGTTGCCTATAGCTTAAGGTACAAGTAATGGCCCAACTCTGGGATCGCTGCCTGCCACGTGTGAGAGTGAAGCTAAAATACCTTTGTTTAGCTCACAAGAAAATCCTGGCGAGGGTGTTTGAATGGCTGTGAGGAGCTGCAAGAAGGAAGCTAACACTTCCCTTCTGGAGCCCAGCCAGGACCAGGAAGGATTTGCAATAGCTTCTCGTCCTTTGTAGCTACCTCCTCACCTCGGGCCTTCCTTGCTCTGGAACAGAAGCTAGCCTCCCAACCTGGGCCAGGTGTTTCTTTGGGACACCAGTCCAGCATCTTCTCCATCTGCTTGCTCCTCCTTGCCCCAGGAACTCATCTCCCATTCAGTGAGCGGTACAAGCCTGGATAACTAAGCACAGCCAACTCAGCAGGATACTGCTCTTCTAAATCCCAAAGCCGTGAGAGTAGCTGGTGAAGTTAGAGCCGAAAGCCAGAAAGCATTAGAATCTAGGCATTTACATAGACTTCTTGGGTTTCACCACGGTATTGCTTAGAGTTATCCTCTGTGGGGTTTGGTTTTCAAATCTGACGAAGGGGTATGACAACGGGCAGTGGGGTCGAGGAACCAGGCCGCAGCACGCTGGCCTCCAGAGCCCAGGAGAGCAGGGCGTGCTGGCTGCACTTGGTCCATCCTTCGGGTAAAGCACTGGGTTGGAATCTGTTTCTAGCACGTCCTGTCAAAACGCTCAGGACCTACTCTCCCCTGAGTAGAAGTGTTAATTACAGTTTCAAAGCTGTAAACGCAGCACAGTGTTTTTGGAAGGCAGTGGGAGGGTGAGTAAGTGTTTGGAGACACTTTCTGTGCTGGCTTCACTCACACACCCATTTCTGCCCACATGGTGCCATACAGATTATACCTTTGGGGTGCTGTGGGGTGGTTTCTTTGTGCATCTGTGTGTGTGTGTGTGTGTGTAGGTGTATATAGTGGAGGACATCAGATTTTTTTTTTTTTGCTAGTTAATCTCATCCTGAGACTTATGCTGTAATGTGCCATTTGGGAAATCAGAATTTTCTATTTGCTTTTAATATAGAGATAATCTTTGCGGTCATGGGACCTCTCATTAGTGGCATCACTCAGCCACATGAAAGAGGCGTGTCTGTTCTGTATCCAAAGACACTATTAAAACAGCATGACCTTGCCCCCACCCCCAACTGCCTCAGCTCCGGGGACCCGGAGTAGCAAATTCACTGGCTGGCTCTCTCAAACGGTGATGTGAACTGAAAAGGCAGAGAAGAGTTAGGGTTGCCCTTGAGGAGAGTCAGAGAATATTCCCTTTAGCTTCTCTCTACTGATCTGGAAGTCTCATAATCTCTTTCTGTGTCTTTAGTAGTTATTCTTAGTATTGAGGCATACTCAATTTAAGTCTATTTTAAGTTTAATATTTGCACTTTCCCCGCATAATTCAAAATCCTTTATCTTACATGGCAACATATTACAAGTATTAGGTTGGCCAAAAAACTCACTGGGGATTTTCCGAAGCTGTAATAGGAAAACTGAATGAACTTTTTGGAACCCACCCCCCAAATTTGAATCTCACTTTGTATCTCTATCTCTTAAAAGAGTTGTTTGTTACTATTGTTGTTAATGCTTGCCCAGATATACCTATGTGATAACCAGTTTCTCTGTTCACAGTTCTTGTGATTTGTGGCATATAAATTTTCAGGGAGACTTACCTTACAGTTCGTATGTGTTCCATGAACAGAAAAATATCTGTTCTCTAGATAGATAATTAGACCTTTTCTCTAATATACAAATCATTTTTTATATTAAACATTTATCTTACTTTATTATTCAATGTATCTGTGTTCTCACTGCCTTTTTTATCTATTTGTCATATTTTTACAAATTTGTTTTAATTGGAGGATATTTACAATATTGTGGACTTTACAGTATGGAGGACTTTACGATACTGTGATGGTTTTTGCCACCCAGCAACACGAATCGGCCACAGGTACACCGTGCCTCCTGCATCCTGACCCCCCTCCCCTGCCCCTCCCTCTGGGCTGTCCCTTAGGGTGCCCTGCGTCATGCATCAAACTCGCGCTGTCCATCCGTTCTGCATATGGTAATGCACACAGTTCAAGGCTAGTCTCTCGAATCATCCCACCCTCGCCTTCTCCCACTCAGTCCGAAAGTCTGTTCTTCACNTGGGTGCCCTGCGTCATGCATCAAACTCGCGCTGTCCATCCGTTCTGCATATGGTAATGCACACAGTTCAAGGCTAGTCTCTCGAATCATCCCACCCTCGCCTTCTCCCACTCAGTCCGAAAGTCTGTTCTTCACATCTGCGTCTCTTTTGCAGCCCTGCATATAGGATTGTTGGTACCATCTTTCTAAATCCCCTATATATATGTATATATACACATATACATACACAATATTTGTCTTTCTCTTTCACTCTGTATAATAGGCTCCAGGTTCATCCACCTCATTAGAACTGACTCAAATGAGCTCCTTTTTATAGCTGAATAATATTCCCTGTGCATATGTACCATAATTTTCTTATCCATTCATCTGCTGATGGACACCTAGGTTGCTTCCATGTCCTGGCTATTGTAAGCTGTGCTGCAGTGAACACTGAGGTACACGTGTCTCTTTCAATTCTGGTTTCCTTGGGAAAATTTCCAAGGAGATCCAACCAGTCCATTCTGAAGGAGATCAGCCCTGGGATTTCTTTGGAAGGAATGATGCTAAAGCTGAAGCTCCAGTACTTTGGCCACCTCATGTGAAGAGTTGACTCATTGGAAAAGACTCTGATGCTGGGAGGGATTGGGNCCCTTGGACTGCAAGGAGGTCCAACCAGTCCATTCTGAAGGAGATCAGCCCTGGGATTTCTTTGGAAGGAATGATGCTAAAGCTGAAGCTCCAGTACTTTGGCCACCTCATGTGAAGAGTTGACTCATTGGAAAAGACTCTGATGCTGGGAGGGATTGGGGGCAGGAGGAGAAGGGGACGACCGAGGATGAGATGGCTGGATGGTATCATGGACTCGATGGACGTGAGTCTGAGTGAACTCCGGGAGTTGGTGATGGACAGGGAGGCCTGGCGAGCTGCGATTCATGGGGTCGCAAAGAGTTGGACACAACTGAGCAACTGAACTGAACTGATCCCAAACCACCACTGTAACGGCTTTTACAAAGAAGACAAATAGGAACAAGTGTTGGCAAGGACATGGAGAAACTGTAAGCCTCACACACTGCTGACGGGACCATGACGTGGGAACAGCCTATCAGTCCCTCAGAGCGTCAAACATAGAATTAGCATGTGACCCAGAAATTCCACTCCCAGGTACACGTCCACGAGAAATGAAAACACGTGTCCACATAAAAACTCATGCGTAAATACTCATAGCAGCACTCGTCATAACAGCCAAAAGGTGGAAACACCATAAGTGTCTTTCAAGAGATGATGGATAAACAATATGTGGGTGGATAAACAACGTAATATTATTCAGCAGTAAAACGAAAAACAGATGAACCTTTGAATCACTGTGCCGAGGGTGGTTATCACAAAGAATCACATGGTTTATGAGTGCACGAACAGGAATGCCCAGAATGAGGCCAATCTGTAGACAAAGGGGATCCGAGGCCACCTGGGGGAGGCAGGCAGGGCAGCAAGAGGGGAGAGGACGGCAGGAGACTGCCAGCGGGGACGGGGTGTGTCTGGGAGGCGCAGAAGTTAGTGTCTAGCGATGCTGGGCAGCCCTGGGACACAGGAAGAACTCTGGATTTACACTTCAGACAGGTGGACTTCATGGCCTTAAACTCTCTCGGTGACGCTGTGGAAGTAGCCCGTTCAGGAAGTGACAGTAGCAGCTGCGCGCTAAGCATGCTCAACACTATCACATCCGTGGCTTTACAGGCGAGGACCCTGAGGCGTGCAGGGTCAAGCGTGTGCCCGCGGCTCAGAGCCCGGACGCGGCAGAGCCGGGCCAGGGAATCACGCAGAGTTTGCGAACCTGCTCGGCCTTGAGTCCTCTTGAAAAGAACCGGTTCCTGTCTGTGGGCATCAGCAGTGGTCAGTGAGCAGGAGGAAGGGGCGGGAGCCTGGGGGGCATGGAGAGGACACAGGAGAAGGCTGGGAGGACAGTCGGCTTGAGTCGGACACACATGCTGGCAGGCTAAAAGCACCTCCCTTGTGGGCTGGTGGCCCTCTTTTGAATCAGATCTTGGGCAAGGCTGATGGATTTAATTTGAGAATAAGAAAGAAAACCATCATGAGAAAGTCTTCAAAGTCTTCCTCAATAATAATAATGACCATGCTCTAAACGAGCAGAATTATATAAAAATGAGCTGAGTACCTTCTGAGCCTCTAAGGTCCCCGAGTAAATAAAGCAAGGTGGAGGGAAAGGGGCAGCTGACCCGTGATCGTTGCCCACGGGAGCCACTCACCCCCACTGGCCACTCTCCACCTCCATCCCAAGGATACAGATAAGCAATGAGGTAGAGCCCTGTCGCCAAACCAGCTAGCGTCTCAGAAGGATACAGTGAACGTGCCCCCAGAGGGCCAGGTACGGGTANGAGCACGTGCCGTTCCTGACCTGGGGGGCGAAAGAAGGGAGGGACGGCCTGGTGGGCACGGTCCACACTGTGCTTGTGTCCTCCACACCCGACAGGGGGCCCAAGGCCGCAGCTGCCCGGGGGAAATCGCTGAAGGCAAGCGCCTCTTTCAAAAGCCCTGCGGTGCTGAGAACAAAGCATTACTACACCAGTATCAAGACATAAGCCTTACGATGGGTCAGACATCTCAAACTAGCGCCTAGACCCTGGCCTGCCGTCACGGATGCTGAGTCAACGGAAGCACGCTCCCCACAGGGGCCCAGGCCGGCCCAGCTGCAGCGCTGCCTTCCAACAGCGTCTCAGGCGGAGTCCTCGCTCCCCTGGCGCCCGCGGGGCAACAGACACGAGGCCACTCACCCCCACTGGCCACTCTCCACCTCCATCCCAAGGATACAGATAAGCAATGAGGTAGAGCCCTGTCGCCAAACCAGCTAGCGTCTCAGAAGGATACAGTGAACGTGCCCCCAGAGGGCCAGGTATGGGTAAGAGGTGGCGACCCAGGCTGCGTCTCAAGTCGCGGTGTGGCCAAGCTCTTCTCTGTCTAAAGCAGTGACATTTACCCACACGGGGCGCCCACAGGGGGAGCCCGCAAGCGCCCCCACGCTGCAGGCACGACCCAAAGGCAGGGAAAGGAAAGTCTGGTAGCAGCACAGAAAGGAAAGAGAACACCAAGACAAGTACACGGAGGGTGGGGCCTAGCTGGGAAGATAAGTAAGCTTCACGGGGCAGGGTTCAGCAGCAGCAGCGCACAAGCAGCATCACTGAAGCGCCGCAAGCATGACCAGGAGGCAGAGGGACGGGAAGGGCAGGGGCGGGGCCGCAGTTAGCTGGGCCATCAAAGACTCGCAGCGGAAGGGAGGCAGCTAGCTCCTCGGACTTGCAAAGCTTGAACCCTGGACTGCGCCTCCTCATTTCGCAAGGATTCTGTTATTCTTCAGTGTTTGCATGTAAGGGAGAGAGGGGAGGGAATGGCAATTATATTTAAAATGGCATGTAATTTTTTCACGACAGATAGCTGACATTTTACAGTAAGACATCATTTTGATTTCAGACTGTTGGGTGATTCTTATAATGACTTGAGGAGCTCTAAGGAAATAAAGTATCAGCAGGTGGTCAGTCAAATACTAAGAAATTCCTCACTCCACAGGCAGTAATCAGGTCGAAATACTTCCCCCATTACTTCCAAAAATAGAGCCGGTAGTGATACACAGACCTTCCCAGCTTCAAAACTATAATTTCCACAAATGGTAAAAACACATTCATTTGTTTCTGTATGAAACCATCCATAGACTCGTTGGAATCTGTGTCAGGGCTTCTAAGAAAAATAGCTTTGGGGAAAACGTTTATTTAAATCATTGCGTCTCCAACTTCAAACCCCGAATTTGATACCAAATCTGATCCTGATATGCCTACAAAAGTTGAAGACTCACCGATTCAAAGGTTTACATTTTAAAAATGAACTTCATGTTTCAAGGTGTTTTTTTTTTAAGTAATATATGTACACCACAGCATGCCCACGTGTGGGTGCATATGCAGTCACACACACATGCCTACCCACCCCAGAGGGTCACGCAGGTTACAAGCAGCTCCCAGCAGCTGTGGCCTCATCACCGTCACTAACCCTTCTTCATCTATCAGCACACAGTAGGTGCCCTGAAAATTCTACCAAGAAATACACCCCAAAAAGACATTCGGTGCATGTTCTTCCAAGGGAGGATGCGCCAGCCATCACTGTAGTTTGTTTTTCTGAATGTCAGGCTGAGCAGCCAGTGCAAAGCACTTCCTTAATTTTATGACTTTCACAACGTGCCCAATGCCAAGGCCTCTGGGCAAACACATAAAGGACATCCAGAAAGGAATTAATAACAGGAAGGCCTCCCCTAGGTGGCCAGTGATCCTCCCCGTGTCAATCAGATGAAAGTACTGAATTAACAGCCAGGTCCTGCCATAGCCTGCAGGCCCAGAACAGTTTAAAAAGGGTCTACTGGGAGGTTTCAAAAACTTAGGTCCTGGCACTCAGTATTATGATGCTGCAAAAGGAAAAGGGTAATCTTTACAGTAACTGCCATCTGAAATAGAAAAACTTTAAGGATAAAGGTCAAGATTCTGAATTGCCTGTAAGTTGATCTGAGCTACCTTCCTCAAAATTTTACAACTCTAAAGTCAAAATGTTAAAATACAGAGATCTAATTTAAAATTAAAAAACAAGCAAATGTGATTAAAGAATAATTATAATACAACTATCTATGGTTCTTAACATTGGAAGCACATTAGACTCTCCTGGGGACTTTTACAAAATGCTTATACCCAGGCCATACTCCAGAACAATGAAATCTGAATGTCTGGGAGTGGAGCTCAGGCATCAGTATTTTTCAAGCTTTCTTTATGATTTCACTGTGCAGCTGAGAACGAGAACCATTTAAAGTAACTGAAGGATATCACACACAGTTATCTGACGATAGCAATCTTGCCCAAAATATGTTTAGACTTTAAATTTTAATTAACAGAACTCTCTTGCATAAAGTAGGAGATTACTATGATTTAGTGATTTCAAACTTATTGGCATTCATTTTTTAGAAGCTAAACAGAATATTTTAAATTGTCAATTTACTTTTTCATTAAATTTGTTTGCTTCATTAGATTTCATTAAATTTGTTACATAATTTAAAAATAATAAATCTTCCCTGAGTTTGATTTTCCGATTTACCCGTAGCCATCTCTGTTGTGTTTCATCTGGAAGCATCGCTCATTCACACTTCAATCCCAAGAAAAGCAAAGGAAACAGAAACAGGAAAGGAAGTTGAGCATCTAAATCGATCCCTCCCCCTCCCCCTCATTTTTTTAAAAGACTTCAAACCAGCCAGAGTTCAAGAAAGACTATTTCTACTTCAAATCCACTAACATTCAACTTTTACTCAGGGGGACCCATAACAGATGAAGGAAAAGCTCCGGTGCCCTCTGNACACTGGAGTGGGTTGCCATTTCCTTCTCCAATGCAAGAAAGTGAAAATGAAAGGGAAGTCACTCAGTCCGACTCTTCGTGACCCCATGGACCGCAGCCCACCAGCCACCCCTGTCCATGGGATTTTCCAGGCAAGAGTACTGGAGTGGGGTGCCATCGCCTTCTCCGAAATTCATGCATACATCTTGCTAATCATGAAGAACAGATATCTCAAGTTAATGATTTTAGTGTTTGTATAAGTATGGGAAGATGCAAGAATCTGCTGTCATTAATTTCACCCTGAGATATATGTCTATGTAAGGGCCTATGTATCCAAAGCACAGAGTACCTCATCCTGTTTTTAATCCAGAATTCCTCTCAGGTTACACTGTTGGTGGGCCACTGAAGAGGGGTATGACTTAACCTTTGAAGAGTGGTGACTGATGCCCTTCTGTTCTTTGTTCACATTCTCTTCTAGGTTCTTGGTAGAGACCCTCCCTCACCACCACCACCTATAATAAAATTCACCTATAATAAAAGACAGATAAAAGACAGATTAACAGGAGAAGAAGGGGACGACAGAAGATGAGATGGCTGGATGGCATCACTGACTCGATGGACGTGAGGCTGAGTGAACTCCGGGAGCTGGTGATGNTGCGTATCTGAGGTTATTGATATTTCTCCTGGCAATCTTGATTCCAGCTTGTGTTTCTTCCAGTCCAGGTTTTAGTTTAGGACTACATAAATTCTTGGTTACATAGTCTGTTTTGTTGTTATTTTCTTGTTTTCTTCTTTTATAGCCATTAACAATACAAAAACTATTAATTCCTGGACTGGACAAAGTCTGTCCATGGGCTGCATTGTTCTCTGGGATGGAGTTATTCAAACCTGGTTCACAAACTTTTTAGTCCTCAACCCTCTACAGTGCTTCTTGGAGTCTGTCCTGTGAATGGCAAGTTTCAGAATAAGCATCTCTGTCCCAATCTACCTCCTGTTTCTTATCTTTGAAATGTCTGTTGACTCACGCCCAGAATTTAGAGAAGGGAATGGCAACCCACTCTGATGTTCTTGCCTGGGAAGTCCCATGCACAGAGGAGCCTCACGGCTATAGTCCATGGATTTCAAAAAGTCAGATATAGTTTAGCAACTGAGTACACATGAACACTCAGAATTGCAGAGTCAAGAGATCAGACTCACTTCTCCCCAGGATTTCCTTCAGATTCGCTCAATCATAGGAATCACTTCTGATTTCTGTGGCCAAAAAAAAATTATTTCTTTGAGAGTTATCCTCACCTGCCCTGCATATTTCCACTAAAAAAAAAAAAAAGAAGAAGAAGAAGAAAGAAAAAGAAAGCTATATTCAGTACAGCACCAAGAGAAAGGAGGGGAAAAAAGAATAACAGGACTCCTTGCACTCAGGATAAATGGACCTAATTTCTGGTCCCTCTGGCCAGACATACAGGTGTTCCGTCTCTGCTGTTTCGGGCCTGCACCAGTGCTGTGGTACAGTTCCATGAATGATGCTGTCCCTGGAGCAAAGCAGGGAGAAGAAAAATGTGTTACCCTAAACTCTCCAGCTGGTAGCTTAACTTGCAATTTTTGTTGTTCACATGTGGTTCACAGTTGGGCCACTCTTGGGAGAAAAAAAAATGAAGGTAAAAATGTAGGAAACTCATCAGTGAATAGGTCTTCCTTCATGGTTGACTCTTTGTCCCAGTCTACCTGCTGTTTCTTATCTTTCACAGCCCAGGAGTTTTCATTGCCATCGACGGAGGGAACAAGATGGAATGTGCTTACTCCATTTTTGCTGACAACAGATCGCTCCACATATGTCTTTGAGCTTTTTAAAAACATTTTTTCAAGTGTGTTCAACTCAGATTTGTATTCTTGTTGTTTGAAGGCCCTTCCATCTTGAAATATGTGGAATCACATGGGAGAAATGAATTAACTAAGTAAATGGGGAACTATGTATTTTACTAAGTTGTTTATTAGACCCATTCCTCCAAAATGGACTCTCTATAGAGTCTTTATTTAAAAACAAAAAAAGTACTTTATAAAAATGGCAAAATAAAATTGCCAAAACTTCAAGAAATATCTAGAATTACAAATTACCATCATGTGAAAGTGGAAGACATGAAACCAACTCTGTGTCCACATCTGCTAGGAAAATACCTGCCCTATGATCTCACATACACACACACAATTTCCTCATTTTGCTTCACAGAACAAACAAAACTTGAAGTTGATTATGAAAAAAATATGACAGCAGAAAATACAGTTTTATGGTTTCAACAGCTGTTGCATTGTCACCCTTTCTAAGAAATGTGTCTAAGGGACACGCATTCATCAGGAGGAGACATTTTTCTGATGTCAAACTGAGTTGGACATGAATAAATACAACTTGCCAGATATCAGGAAATCTGCAGAATGTTAACTGTTATAAAACTGTCAATGTGAGCAACACCTTATGAGAACATATATCTCAAGATTTTACAGCACAGAATTTTTTACAATATTTATCAGATAATAAAAGATGTTTATAATGTTTGCAATTAACATTTTAAAAATTGTGTTTATGTGTACAGAATCACAATTCTACATGTAATTTCAGTATGTGGAATTGGGTAATTACATGGCTGATATACCAAAAGAAGACTAGCTCAACTATCAACATAAATATTAAAGTATATCTTTAATGAAAGAGGACACTGATACACATAAAGTGATAATCTAGGCATTCAGGGTAAATGTGAAGTTACATTTAATTGTAATTACTAGAAATAATGAATACAGGTGCATTCATTAATATAATCACAAAACAAAACCTCTGTGAAAGTGAAACAATGAAAGTGTTAGTCACTCAGTCATGTCTGACTCTGCAACACCATGGACTGTGGCCCACAAGGCTTCTCTGTCCATGGGGATTCTCCAGGTAAAAATACCAGAGTGAGTAGCCATTCCCTTCTCCAGAGGATCTTCCAAACCCAGGAATCAAACAAAAGTCTCCTGCTTTGCAGGTGGATTCTTTTCCATCTCAGCCACAATGAAAACATTCATTAATATAATAGTAAAACAAAACCTCTTGATGAAAGTGAAAGAGGAGAGTGAAAAAGTTGGCTTAAAGCTCAACATTCAGAAAACGAAGATCATGGCATCCGGTCCCACCACTTCATGGGAAATAGATGGGGAAACAGTGGAAACAGTGTCAGACTTTATTTTGGGGGGCTCCAAAATCACTGCAGATGGTGACAGCAGCCATGAAATTAAAAGACGCTTACTCCTTGGAAGGAAATTTATGACCAAACTAGATAGCATATTCAAAAGCAGTGACGTTACTTTCCCGACTAAGATCTGTCTAGTCAAGGCTATGGTTTTTCCAGTGGTCATGTATGGATGTGAGAGTTGGATTGTGAAGAAGGCTGAGTGCCAAAGAATTGATGCTTTTGAGCTGTGGTGTTGGAGAAGACTCTTGAGAGTCCCTTGGACTGCAAGGAGATCCAACCAGTTCATTCTGAAGGAGATCAGCCNGGCAACCCACTCCAGTATTCTTGCCTGGAGAATCCCATGAACAGAGGAGCCTGGTGGGCTGCAGTCCACGGGGTCGCAAAGAATCAGACACAACTGAGCAAATGCACTTATGGCAGAAAGTGAAGAGAAACTAAAAAGCCTCTTGATGAAGTTGAAAGAGGACAGTGAAAAAGCTAGCTTAAAACTCAATATTCAATAAACTAAGATCATGACATCCAGTTCCCTCACTTCATGACAAACAGGTAACAATGGAAACAGTGACAGACTTCACTTTCTTGGCCTACAAAATCACTGTGGACAGTGACTACAGCCATGAATTAAAAGATGCTTGCTCCTTGCAAGCTGATAAACCTAGACAGCGTATTAAAAAGCAGAGACATTACTTTGCCAACAAAGTTACGTATAGTCAAAACTATGGTTTTTCCAGTAGTCATGTATGGATGTGGCAGTTGGACCATAAATAATGCTGAGCACTGAAGAACTGATGCTATTCAACTGTGGTGTTGGAGGAGACTCTTGAAAGTCCCTTGGACTGCAAGGATATCAAACCCATCAATCCTAAAGGAAATGAACTCTGAATATTCACTGTAAGGACTGATGCTGAAGCTGAATCCCCAGTCCTTGGCCATCCGATATGAAGAGCTGAGTCACTGAAAAGTACCTTGACGCGGGAAAAGATTGAAGGCTAGAGGAAGGAGGAGAAGAGCACAACAGAGGACGAGATGGTTGGATGGCATCACCAACTCAGTGGTCATGAGTTTGAGCAAGCTCCAGGTGATGGTGAAGGACAAGGAAGACTGGAGTGCTGCAGTCCAACTCACAAAATGTCAGACACAACTGAGTGACTAAATGACAAAGCTGCATCCATATCAGCCCGTAAGAGGGTAATTTTCTGCAGGTGAGCCTACTTATTGCATTCACTGAGCTTCACTGTTCTTGGTAGAGAGGGAGGTTCTCTGCATCATCAGACTGTTGAGAGCATCCTCTGCAGTTGGTGCCCCTTGTGGGCATTCACGTACCAGAAAGACTATGGATACACCATGTGCCCATCCCAACACTCTTTCAAAAGATCACGTTGTCACTAACCTTATTCTTTTTAACTGGCTNTTTCTGGAAACATTCCTGCTATGTCTGCTATATATAGCCAAGCACATTTTATGCAATTTTAAGCTCCTAAGAGTATCAAGCTTAACAATTAGGGGCTTCAGTTAATCAGACCTAAGCAGCTAATAAAGTACAATAGTAACAAACATCTGAAAGTCAAGACAGGCTATAGAATTATACTAAAACTTGTAAAATCATCCCCTATGTATCTGCTTCTTAAAGCCTTAGCTTTTTCCTCATCGGGAGGTGATTTTTCTATTGTTTTCTTGGCAAAGCATTATAAAAGGGATTACCTGTGGTTCCAAAGTAAGGTTCCTATTGGGGAGAGAGGCCAAATGGAAGGCAACTGCTTGATACAAAACTTGCTTCTATAAAACCTAGGAAAAAAGCTAAATGCAATATATGACTGTTTACCTGATATCCAAATGCTGATACTGACAAACTTCTGAGGTCTACCAAAATGCTGCATTTGGCACGTAGGTGATCTCTGTCACCTCTGCCAAGGGCCCGTTGTTGTTTATTCACTAAGTTGTGTCCAACCCTTTGGGACCCATGGGCTGTAGCCCACCAGGCTCCTCTGTCNTTCCACTGTTTCCCCATCTATTTCCCATGAAGTGATGGGACCAGATGCCATGATCTTCGTTTTCTGAATGTTGAGCTTTAAGCCAACTTTTTCACTCTCCTCTTTTACTTTCATCAAGAGGCTTTTTAGCTCCTCTTCACTTTCTGCCATAAGGGTGGTGCCATCTGCATATCTGAGGTTATTGACATTTCTCCCGGCAATCTTGATTCTAGCTTGTGTTTCTTCCAGTCCAGCAACTGGTGTGCTGCAATTCATGGAGTCACAAAGAGTCAGATATGACTGAGCGAATGAACTGAACTGAACTGAAAACAAAACTTTTAGTAGACAGGATGAATAATGCAAGGATGAGAAGAGGTTTATGATTTTCCAGTCAAGATACTCTGGCTTCTATTTTAGTTAACATAGCTGTAAAACTGATTTGGGGGGAAAAAAAGTAATATTTAAGAGATTTTTTTGTAGCATTTAGTGAATGTTATCCTAACTAATGCAGACACTGTTTGCTTGAAATGGTTTGCTCCTTTTATATAAATAGAAATACGTGATCATTTCTTAATGGCAGTCTGAAAATCTATACATATCTGTTTTAAAGGGAGAGGGTTCAGAAGACAAATTAAATGCAAAGTTCTTGGTCCCCATACTGCTTAAACCAACTTGAAGGATTTTGACCATAACTTTGCTAGCATGTGATTATACTCATTTCTCAAGCTAGCAAGGTTGTGAACAAAATCCCTAAGTTCACAATGGAATATTGTGTGCGTGCTTATTCATGTCCAACTCTTTGTGACCTCATCAAGTGTATGTACTCGATGGAATATTATTTAGCCATATAAAATGAAATGCTATTTACAACAACCTGCATGGACCTAGAGATATTACTAAGTGAATGAAGAGACCTGGGTTTGATTGCTGGATCAGAAAGACCTCTGGGAAAGGGAATGTCAACCTATTCTTGTATTCTTGCCTGGAGAATCCCAGGAACAGAGGACCCTGGCAGGCTACAAGTCCATGGGGCTGCAGTTTCTGACATGACTGAGCAACTAACACTTGCTACACTACTACTAAGCCTGTATCTGAGTGAAGTGACTAGAAGGAATCTGCATATTGTGTGTGTGTGTGTGTGTGTGTGTGTGTGTGTGTGTGTTTATGGTTTGGAAAACTATTATGAATAAGAAATAAGCACATATAAAAATCAGATTTTCCTTAAACGGTGATAAAATAGAATAGAAATATCAATGTTCAAAGTGAAGGATGAGACCCTAAAGCAAACAATGGGACTAAAGTGGTTTTGGGGAAGAAAGGCTGATATAACTTCTCAGTTGGTTAAAATGTTTAAACAGTCATGAGTTCAGATGACATAAAAGGTCTCAATGCAGCTGCCAATCACTTCTGAGAAAGAAAGGAAGAGAGGAATTGATAGGGACTTTGAGAACTGGGTGTAGGAAAGAACTTCTGCTGTAGAAATCTGCATACGAGATTGTGCAGAAGCAGACATGGACGTGAACATGGAAGTTCACTAACAATTTTAGAAAACTATATTCCTAGTGGAATCTCCCAGTAAGGAGGAAAATGATTTTGGGCAATTCAAGGAGGTACACAGTATGAAAGTGAAAGTGTTAGTCGCTCAGTCGTGTTTGATTGTTTGTGACCTCCTGCACTGTAGCCCACCTGGCTCCTCTGTCCATGGAGTTCTCCAGACAAGAATATTGGAGTGGATTGTCATTTGCTTCTTCAGGGGATCTTCCCAACCCAGGGATTGAACCTGGGTCTCCTTCATTGCAGGCAAATTCTTTACCGTTCGAGCCACCGTGGAAGCAGTTTGTGGGGCCCCAAATTTGCAGGTGCAGGAGGCAGGTTGAAAACCCCCAGAGCTATAGCATACCAAGGAAAGAATAGCTCCACATACACAGTTTACCTCTAACCTGGATGGTATAAAGGATGCATAAAAGCTGTACTAGGTAAGAAGAAACATGACTCCATATTAGATTTGTTTCTTTAACTTTAGTATTCTATTGCCTTTGGCTGAGTTAAGAATGTTGCCTATAGCCTGAAATATATAAGACAGTCCCACTTTCAAGACTTTGATCTTTAATGGAATAACACTTTTCCATTCATACAGAAATGAAAGGTTACATTAGAGAATATAACGCTTGTCTTGTTAGAGGTTTATAGGGAAATTATGATCTGACCTATGTGGACAGCTGCAAGAACAAAGGATTCCAGTACCAAGAGGTTTACAACACTAAGTAGTGTTCCCTGTGCCAAGCAGTATGTTTCCATCAGCAATCTATTTCATACATAGTATCAAGAGTGCTTAGTGCACTGTGGTGTGCTAAGTGGGAGAGAAATGCAAAGAGGGGATGTTAATATATATGCACGTCTGATTCATTTTGCTGTATAGTAGAAGCTAACACATCATAAAGCAACTATACTGCAATGAAAATTAATTCAGAAAAAAAGAAGTTTACAACAATGAACCAAACCCCACCCTCGTCTTCCCTCTAAAAGCACTTTGTGAGGGTCGACTCTACAATAAACCTTTCTCTTCTCCAAACTCCAACATTTTGGTATTGTTTAGCCTCACTGTACAGTGGACATGTAAACCTGTATTCGGTAATAAAGTCTCTGAGGGGCAAAATCAGGATCTCATAAAAAAGGTTCCCTCATAGATAAAGAGGCCTCACAAAGGTGCCCAGCTAGATTTCCTTTGTAATGGGAATCTTGATTGCATATATCCTGGTTCTGGTCGGCAAATTATCATTGACTGTGAGTCTCTTATCTTTTTATTTTGTAGATCACTAAATTTCAAGGGAGTAAAACTTGCTTGAAGAATTCCGAGTCTAAAACATAGTAAGGAATTACATTTTAATGTTTATTTTTTCAACACCTGTGTTCAACTTGAACTGGTAAGTCGCTGGGCATGCCTAAGATACCAGATGGTATTAAAAGGAAGGGGACCTGGTAAAGATTGTCATCAACTTATGTCACCAGATGATTTAATGTTCTCAGAGGACTTCGGAGACACATACTGAAGACAAACAGAACCTCTGTCAGACTGGGTTTATAAATAGGTAGAACAGATCCTTTTAGATTACCAAGTTCATGACATTTAGGTTTTATATCAACTATTGCATTAAGCCATAGAGACTTGAAGATTTATCAGTTACAGCAACTAAAACTATCTTAAACTTATTTAACCACTTTTTACTCCTATTGGTTTCCTCTCTATAAGCCATTAATTATTAAAGTGGGACAAGCATTTGTCTAGGGAAGACTTTAGCAGTATCTGAGTTATGTTACTACACAAAATCATTATGGAAAGACTCAGAACTGACATTACAACACACAAAAGAGAAACAAATGCATGAATATTTTTGCCTTCCCCTAAAATTAGTAATGTATGTATATTATACCTTGAACCTTGTTTTATTAATGTTTATTTTACAAAAGAAAAGTGCAACTTAAACATTTATGTTTTTCATTGCACTTGTTTGTTACAAGGTTATGTAATAATATATATATATATATATATTTAATCAACTGGGAATCAAGACAGTTTCTACACTAATGAAACAATAGCTCAGATAAATAAGTTTCTGGTGAGTTGCAACACCATTAATAATCAAGTTGTTGCTTTATGACATCACCGGACTTTTTCTAATTATGAGTGAATAGCAGATCTTGTAAATGTGTCTCTTGAAAGCTTTTTGTATTAGTTTCCAAAGATGGCCAACACAAAGCAACACAAATCAGGTGGCTTAGAACAACAAACATGTGTTGTCTCATAGTTCCAGAGGCTAGAGATTCAAAACCAAAGAGTCAGGAGGGCCATGCCCTCTTTAAAACCTGCAGCAAGAAATCCTTCCTTGCCTTTTCCTAGTTTCTGATGGTTGCCAGCAATCCATCGATTCCCTCGACCTACAGCTCTTCCCCTCATCTTCTGTCATCTCATGATGTTCTCTCCCTGTCTCTGTCCTCTACTTATGACGCCAGACATCACATTCGAAGCAACATCACACTGTCATGACTGAAACCCTAAAATCAGATGAGCAGGAAAAATAAGAACCCAGTTTTATGGATAAACATATTGAAGCCTATAGGACCACATGACTTTATACAACTAATAAATAAGCAGAAAATGCTCAATTCTTTTACCTGATATTAATATGAAACATGAGCCCCTATATTTTTCTTAAATGTAAAATCTATTTATCTACTATCATTATCATTTATTTATTTTGCAAAGAAAAGAATAAATATCTTAAGATAAATGTAGATGGAAGTG
>SJYV01042200.1:0-29595 GCA_006410875.1 Neotragus pygmaeus
TTTTTTTTTTTTAATTTAACTTTTACTTTATATTGGTGTATGCTTGATTTACAATGTTGTGTTAATTTCAGGCTTCAGCACAGTGGTTCAGTTATACTCGTATCCATTCTTTATCTCCCTATCACTGACTATCTCCCTCTCACTTGCTAATTGCCCTAGTTTCCCTAGATTTTCCAGCATCCCAGATTCATGGGATGCTGGGGTGCTTTTTCCACCCCCAGCTCCGTAGTAATGAAGCACTGTTCCCTAAGCCGATCCTCACCTCCCTTCCGTTTGCCCTGCCTCCCCTCCCATAGTGACTGATTTTAGTCTTGCCTTGTGTTTTAAGTGATACAGTTAGCTACCAAGTGAAAGCTTCTATTGAGACTTCTGGGTCAGAAATAATCAATCCCTGTAGGATGTGAATAAAGAAACACTTGGCCCCAGAAACTGTCAGCAGCTATTTTGAAACTGCAGAAGCAAGATGAGGTTGGTACCATAGAGCAGGGCAGCAGAGGCAAACTGGCTCCATGGTTACGTCATTGAACTGTTAGAGTGATCTCTGCCCGAGGCCAGCACCAGCTCTAGGTTTCTAGGTGCATAAAGTGATACAATCCCTTCCATACAGAAACCAGCCTGTTGTGGATTATTCTGTCACTTGTAACCAAAAGCATCCTGTGAGTGAAAGTCACTCGGTCATGTCTGACTCTTTGCGACCCCATGGACCATACTGTCATATAGTCTGTGGAATTCTCCAGGCCAGAATGCTGAATTGGGTAGCCTTTCCAACCCAGGGATTGAACCCAGGTCTCCCACATTGTAGGCAGATTCTCTCACATTGCAGCCACAAGAGAAGCTCCAAAAGCATTCTAAGTAATGCATAATTTCCTTAAGAGCAAAATCTTTCTTTCAAGATCTACTTAACTCCATGGCATATCATATTAACATATACTAACCACATGAGTTAGTAGCTTTCTAAATAGCTTGGCCTTCTTAGGGGATTGAGTTTCATTTAAGGTGGGTATATCACTAAAGAAAACAAAAACCAATGTCACTTCTTAATTTTTTCCTGGAGGGTCTGGAACTTAAGCTATAGCACAAGATCATTTCTATTTGGTGAATAGTTCATCTTAATGAAGTCAGTAGTATTCCTTTGCCCTTTTGTTGAATAAGAACATTTAGAAAGAGGTATCAAATGTCTAGCTCACAGCTCCTACATATAAGAGTTTTTCTTCTAGGAGGATCACTGTTAAAATAATCCTGGCTGTAGCTCTGAAAATCAGTGGCCTCTGAGACTGTACTCCCACTAGGATCTGATTCTCATGTCCCCAGTGAAATATAAAACAGTGTCTCAAGTCAAGAAGCTCTGAGGTCCTCTGCTTTCTCTCCTCCTTTCCCCAATTTAAATACGTTCCATTCCCTTCTCTTCTATTTTTCACACGTTGTCTTCTTTTCCTTCTCTTCCAGTTTACCCTAATCTGATTCTTCTCATTTTATTCTGGATTTATTTTGCCTTATTTAATATCACCATCTGTCTGCTCACTCTTCCAGATTTTGCCCACGCCATCATTCCCAATCAAAGTTTGGTACCCCAGGCATAATATTTCCTGTGTAGCTGAGGTATGCTTGGTCATTTTAATTTTGTGTGCTAAAACTAAAAGATTTGATAGACTACAGCTTTTAAAAAAAATTAATTAATTTATTTTAATTAGAAGCTAATTACTTTACAATATTGTAGTGGTTTTTGCCATACATTGACACGAATCAGCCACANGAGATGGCTGGATGGTATCACGGACTCAATGGATGTGAGTCTGAGTGAACTCCGAGAGATGGTAATGAACAGGGAGGCCTGGTGTTCAAAGAGGTTGCAAAGAGTCGGACACGACTGAGCGACTGAACTGAACTGAAAGTTTAGGAATAATGGGTTGGAAACTGGCCAAAAGAGAAACATATCCTATAAGTTAAAAAGAAAAAAAAAGACAGAAAGAAACTCAAGAGCATCCTAAATCATAAAGGGAGAGAGCAAAAAGAAAGGGATGAGAGCAAAGGAAGAGAAGTCAACTAAAAGATCTAAGAAATCCTCTTGAAAGGGCAATGAAAAGAATTACTCTTTGAATAAATAAGAAATAGACTTATAACCACCCTGTTTCTTTCCATTCCCCAAGGCCACCATGTCCAAACTCCCAAACTCTTTGTTATCTGCATGCCTTGACCCAGCCTTTTGCATAGGGACTCAGAGGCTGCAAAGATTTTAGGCAATCAAGAGTTCCACCCAAGAAAGTAAATATCCCGAAGCATAGATAGGGTGGGTACATTTCTACTGAGGGATGTTTATGGAGAGAGCCTTTGAGCTATGTCGGAATGTCTGCAGTCCACAGGTTTCAGGACAAAGATTACAACTTTATAATCAACCCTCAGGATGAGCTAGATTCTTCCAACCAGAGCCAGTGGAGGAGTCTTGAGGGATATTTTCTTCTAAGAGCAAATGCATGTTTCTAAAATCAGAAGTAATTCCCAAATTACTTAGAATAGAAGGGTGTGAGGGAAAGGGAAAGAAGGAAAAAGGGAAAGTGAATGGGGGTGGAGGCATACTGTCAAAATTGCTGGCCAAAATATAGAAGTCTGCAGCTGTGATAAGAAAAGCACTCAGCCCAGAATAACAGCAAAGGATTCTGTGGACAGTGGCATCCAGTAGCTTAAACTTCAAGTACTTTTCAGAAAATAAGTAAAAATAAATTCTGAGTGCCTGAATTGAAGAAGAGTGATTTAAAACTCACTCTACGTACCTCATATTTATGGTTGCTCATATTTGTGGTTGCTCGGTGGGGGAACAGGGGCAGGGGGAAAAGATGGACTGCGAGCTTGGGGTTAGCAGATGTAAACTATTATATATAGAATGGATAAACAACATGATCCTAGTGTATAGCACAGGGAACTATATTCACTATCCTGTAATAAACCATAATAGAAAAGAATATGAAAAAGAATACACCTATCTCTATATATCTGAATCACTTTGCTGTACAGCGGAAACTAACATATTATAAATCAACTCTACTTCAATAAAATAAATTTAAATTTTTAAAACTACAACTGTACCTCAACATAAAATAGTTATGCCTGGAAGATAGTTTTCTGATGCGTTTCCCATAGTGTAAGAGAATAGACACATTTATTTCTGGTGTAGACAAACTATATAATCATTCTGGAATACAATATGGATGAGTGCATGTGTTTGTGTGGTTTGCATCAAGATTCTAAAATGTACACTAGATCAGAGACTATGTAACTCTACAACTACAAATTTATACTGTAGAACGAGTTCATTAATGATGAAGGTTTTACTACAAGAGGGCTTAATACAATAGTATATAAGACTAGAAAGCTTTAGAAACTAATAATACAGTGCTTGCCAACTGAATTATTAAAACTATGTTCCCATGCAATTCAATTTATACAGCCAATAAACATTAAATTGTATTTAAATTAGGTATCTATATATTTATCCCATTTGGGAAACATATCTACACAGTAAGGTTATATATATATACATATATATGTATATGTATGTGCTGTGGATACTTTAATTTTCTACAGAAAAATAATATACAGGGCTAAGATAAGGGTAACAGACCAGAAGACTGTCTGTCTTAAAAAAGAAAAACAATAAAATATACAAAATACTGAACATGTCAGAAGTAGGGAAAGAACAGGTAAGCACTATGATTGACTCAGACTTCCCTGATAGCTCAATTGGTAAAGAATCCACCTGCAATGCAGGAGACCCCAGATCGATTCCTGGGTTGGGAAGATCCACTGGAGAAACAACAGGCTACCCACTCCAGTATTCTTGGGCCTCCCTTGTGGCTCAGCTGGTAAAGAATCCGCCTGCAATGCAGGAGACCTGGGTTCAATCCCTAGGTTGGGAAGATCTGCTGGAGAAGGGATAGGCTACCCACTCCAGTATTCTTGGGCTTCCCGAATCCACCTGCAATGTGGGAGGCTTGGGTTCAATTCCTGGGTTGGGAAGATCCCCTGGAGAAGAGAAAGGCTACTCACTCCAGGATTATGGCCTGGAGAATTCCATGAACTGTGTAGTCCATGGGGTTCCAAAGAGTCATACACGACTCATGACTGAGCAACTTTCACTTTCACTTCATGATTGACCTGGCTTCCTGCCTCAAGAGTGTCCAGCCACCATACAGGGGAAATCCAGGTGGAACACAGAGAACTTACTGAGTTAAAGAAGCATATCTGGGAACACAAGAAGCTCAAAGCAACTAGAGTTACCAGAACAGAATACCATAGAGAAGAGAACCAGAAAGAAAACCCCAGAGATCTGCAGCCCCTCCATCCCCTGCCTTGAGTACTCACCAGAGAACAGATCAGAGAAGCATACAGGAATCTGTGAAGAGACTGGAGTGATATCAATTAGAACAGTCTCTGTTTCCACTAGCAAGACTGGAAAGGAAAAAGGAAAGTGAAGTCGCTCAGTCGTCTCCGACTCTTTGCGACCCCGTGGACTGTAGCCTACCGGGCTCCTCCGTCCATGGGATTTTCCAGGCAATAGTACTGGAGTGGATTGCCATTTCCTTCTCCAGCGGATCTTCCCGACCCAGGGATGGAACCCAGGTCTCCCACATTGTAGACAGACGCTTTACCGTCTGAGCCACCAGGGAAGTCCAAGACTGGACAACCTCATAATTCATAGAACCTTGACTAGAGCACTCAGAAACTGAATGGATCCCACCTAACGAATTTTAAAAGCGAGCTCTAAAAAGATCAAATTCTTTCCAAGTAATTAACTATGACCCAGAACAAAGCCTGAGAATATTTATGGGAACACAAATATCTACCACCCAACAAGGTAAAATTCACACAGTCTGACAACCAATCAGTAATTACTAGCAATGCCACGAAGTAGGAAAATATGACCAACATAAGGAGAAAATAGTTTCACAACTGAAACAGAAACAAAACTGAAATAGACATGAGAATTAACAGAGAAGTAGATTAAAACAGTTATTATAACTATATTCCAAATATTTAAAAAAGTAGAGACATAAAAGATTATTAAAGAGATCAAAATCAAATTTTTAGGAATGAAAAATACAATGCATAAAATGAGAAATATATTGGATGGGATTAACAAAAATCTGGCATTGTTCAGTTCAGTTCAGTCACTCAGTCGTGTCCGACTCTTTGTGACCCCATGAATTGCAGCACGCCAGCCCTCCCTGTTCATCACCATCTCTCGGAGCTCACTCAGACTCATGTCCATCGAGTCCGTGATGCCATCCAGCCATCTCATCCTCGGTCGTCCCCTTCTCCTCCTGCCCCCAATCCCTCCCAGCATCAGAGTCTTTTCCAATGAGTCAACTCTTCGAATGAGGTGGCTGAAGTACTGGAGTTTCAGGTTTAGCATCATTCCTTCCAAAGAAATCCCAGGGTTGATCTCCTTCAGAATGGACTGGTTGGATAAAGGATTAGCAAAGTGAGAGAAATAAGACACTATCCAAAATGAAACACTGAGAGAAAAACAACAGAGTAAGAAAAATTAAAAGAACATCAGTGAGTTGCATGTAACTAGAGCTCCGAAAGGAAAGAGAGAGGGCTTCCCTGGTGGCTCAGATGATAAAAGAGTCTGCCTGCAATGAGGCAGACCCGGGTTCGATCCCTGGGTCGAATGGCAATCCCCTCCAGTATTCTTGCCTGGGAAATGCCATGGATAGCGGAGCCTGCTGGGCTACAGTGCATGGGGTCACAAAGAGTGGAACATGACTGAGTGACTAACACTTTTAAAGGAAAGAGAAGGATATCTGAAAAGCAAAGGCCAAAAAGTTCCAAACTTGAATGAAAACTACAAGCTTCCATATTCAACAAGTTTAATAAACTATAAACATAAAAAACAAAGAGAATACATAAAGACACACTTAATCAAATTTATCGAACATAATGATAACAAGAAAATCTTTAAAGCCAGCAGATAAAAAAAGACGTGCAGCACAGAGAGGAATTAGGATAAGGAGGAGAGCAGATTTTTCATCAGAAATACAGTAAGCAAGAAGCCAGTGATCAACATCTGTACTGAAAAAAATAACCCCATCAGTATAAAAGTCTCTGTCTATGGAAAATGTTCTTCAAAAAGGAGAATTAAGCAAAAACGTTTTACAACAAAACAAATGAAAGAATTCACTGTAAGCAGACCATGGACTATAAGAAATGTTAGAAATAAATTCTATCAGACAGAAGAAACTTATATCACAAGGACAGATGAATTTTTACAAAGAAATAGAGAACACTGAAACTAGTGATTAACTGGATAAACATAAAAGATAGTTTTCTTACATGCCTCTTTAAATTATAATTAAAATAACACAAAATGAGAGAAATATCTACAAAACGTATCTGATAAAGGACTTGTACACAGAGTATTTAAAGAACTTTTGCAACTCAATAATAAAGACACAAGCCAATATTAAAAGGGGAAAAAAATCTGAATAGACATTTCCCAAAGGAAATACATAAATGGCCGGTAAGTATATAAAAAGATACTCAACAGCTTTAGCCACTGCGGGGGAAAAAAGCAAATTCACAATGAGATACCACTTCAAACTCACTATGAAAGCTATCATCAAAATAACAGGTAATAATACGAATTGGTGAGGATATGGAGAAACTAGAACCCTCAAACATTACTGGAGGCAGTGTAAAATGGTAGAGCCACTGTGGAAAACAGCCTGGTAGTCCTTCAAAACATTAAACAGTGTTACCATGCCAGTACAGCCCTAGGTATATACCCAAGGGAAGTGAAATATGTATCAATATGAAAGCTTATAGAAGAATGTTCTTAGAAACATTATCCATAGTAGTAAAAAAATGAAAACAACCCAAATGTCTATCGACTGATAAACAGATTAAAAAATAAACATCCTACAGTAAGTCCCCTACACATGAATCTTCAAGCTGTGAACTTTCAAAGATGAGAACATGCATTCACTCGCATGTACAATCATGTAAGTTACTCATGTTTGTCATGAACTACTGTACTTCTGTACTGTAAGCTTTAAAATATTTTATTTTGTTTTTTTTATGTTTTGTGTGAAAAGTGTTATAAACTTATTATAGTACAGTATTATATAGTCAATTGTGTTAGTTGGGTTACTAGACTAATTTTGTTGGACTTACAAATTGGACTTATGAACATGTTCTCAAAATGGAAATCGTTCATATGTAGGGGACTTACTGTATGTCCAAACAATAGAATCTTAATGCGCAAAGGAAAAAACGATAATAAATGCTATCATAGCATGCATCAACCTTAAAAAACATACTATGTAAAAGAAGCCAGCCATACGAGGCCTCATACTATGACTCCAATTATATGAAATGTCAGGATAGGCAAATCTCTGAGACAGAAGAGGAGATTGGTGTTTGCCAGGAGTTTAGAAAAGGATAAATACAGAATGATGCTTTTGAATTGTGGTGCTGGAGAACACTCTTGAAAGTCTCTTGGACTGCAAGGAGATCAAACCAGTCAACCTAAAGGAAATCAGCCCTGAATATTCACTGGAAGGACTGATGTTAAAGCTGAGCTCCAAAACTTTGGCCCCTGGTGTGAAGAGCCAACTCACCTGGTGCGAAGAACCAACTCTGATGCTGGGAAAGACTAAAGGCAAAAAGAGAAGAGGGAGGCAGAGGATGAGATGATTGGATAGCATCACCGACTCAATGGACATGAATTTGAGCAAACTCTGGGCGTCTGGCCTGCTGCAGCCCGTGGGGCTGCAAAGAGTCGGACACGATTTAGCAGCTGAACAACAACAGACAGGGAATGACTGGTAATAGATACGGGGTTTCCTTTGCGGATGGAGAAAATTTTCTAGCATTGTGGTAACAGTTCCACAACACTGAATATATTAAAAAAAAAAAAAAAAAAACATTGAACCGTATTTCTTAAATAGCTGAATGATACGTGAACTATAACCACAAAGCTACTAAAAAGATACCTGACAAAAGTAATAATGATGGGATTTATTATAGAAATAAAATTTTAGAAAAGTTAGGAGGTAGAAAAGAAAACATATTGTAAGAGTTTTATACTATAGAGAGGGATAATATCACTTAAAAGTATCATTTAATATAATCAACTTAATTAAATCAATATAACTGAAAGCCTATTACAAATGCTGACATCAACCACCTAAAGTAAAACAAGGAATTATAGTTAACATGCCAAAGAAGAAATAAAGTTAGAAAAACCACCAAATGCAAAAAACAGAAAAAGAGAGACCGGACAAATAAGCAAACATCATCAGATGAGCAAGATGATGTTACCATATGGCAACACACACACACACTCACACACACTCACACACACACACACACACACACACACACACACACACACACACACACTCTCTCTCTCTCTCTCTCTCTCTCTCTCTCTCTCTCTCTCTCTCTCTCTCTCTCTCTCTCTCTCTGAGGAGTGGTCTAAACACCACCAATGAAATGGCAAAGGTTGTCAGGCTGGATAAAAAAGCAAGCATCAACTCCTATACATTTCCTACATGAACCATACTNNNNCACACACACACACACACACACACACACACACACACTCTCTGAGGAGTGGACACACACACACACACACACACACACACACACACTCTCTGAGGAGTGGTCTAAACACCACCAATGAAATGGCAAAGGTTGTCAGGCTGGATAAAAAAGCAAGCATCAACTCCTATACATTTCCTACATGAACCATACTTTAAATATGAAGACACAGGTAGATTAATAGGAAAAGAGAAAAGATGTGTCAAGATGACACTAAAAATGAAACTGTAGTGCCTACACTAATATCTGGCAGAGTAGATTTTAGAGCAAAATATATTACCAAGAACAAAGAAAGCCATTTACTACTGATAAAGGGTCAATTCATCAAGATGACACAATAATAATTAAAGTTTATACATCTAATAAAGTGGAGAAGGAACTGGCAACCCACTCCAGTATTCTTGCCTGGAGAATCCCATGGACGGAGGAACTTGGCAGGCTACAGTCCACGTGGTCACAGAGTCAGACATGACTGAGCAACTAATATACACACACGTACATATAATAAGGGAACTTCCAATGATAAGAAGTAAAAACTGATAAAACACACACACACACTGATAAGAGCAACAAACAAATCTGAAATCACAGCCAAAATTTCAATACCCCTCTATAATTAATTGATAAAACAGAAAATCAATAAGGATAATAAGAATTTAAACAACATAATTATCAACTTGATTCTGATGGACATTTTTAGAACACTTTATTGATTACCAGCAAAATACACATTTTCCTCAAGTGCAAAATAACTGGTACCAAGACAGACCCTATCCTGGGCCATAAAACAAGTCTCAATAAATTTAAAAGGATTCAAGTCATACAAAGTATGGTCTCTGACCATAATTGAATTAAATTAAAAATCAGTAACAGAAAGATCTTTGGCAGATTACCAAATGCTGAACAACTATCATCTCTTTAAATACCTTATGCAATAAAGAAACTGAAGGGGGAAATTTGAAAGTGCTTTGAACTAATATTTTGAATGTTTTGAATTGAATAAGACAAAAACAAAGCATCAGTACTTGTGGGGTGCCACTAAAGCAGTAACTATGAGGAAAATTATAGCAATAAACACTCCTAGTAGAAAAAAAGCCTGACATAAATGACCATCAGAAGCCAGAAAAAGATGATCTACTTAAACCCAAAGTAAGCAGAAAAAAAGGAAACAATGAATAAGTCAGATAATAATATAATAGTGTGTGTGTGTATGCTCAATTGCATCTGACTCTTTGCAACCCCATGGACTGTAGCCTTCCAGGCTCCTCTTATCCATGGAATTTTCCAGGCAAGAAAACTGGAGTGGGTTGTCATTTCCTAATTCAGAGATCTTCCCGAGCCAGGGATCGAACTCACGTCTCCTGTGTCTCCTGCATCAGCAGGCAGATTCTTTAACACTGGGCCACCTGAGAAGCCCAATAGTAAAAGCAATAAACCCAAAAGCTATTTCTTTGAGAAAATCAATACAGTTGTTAGGGAAAAAAGATAACACAAATTACTAATGGCAGAAACAAAAAGAGGGGTGGTCACTACTGACCCCATACACATTAAAGGATATAAAGAAAAAAGATAGAATGGGGACTTCCTTGGTAGTCCAGTGGTTAAGAATCCACCTTGCAATGCAGAAGATGGGGCTCCATCCCTGGTAAAGGAACTAAGATCCCATGTGCTGTGCAACTAAGGCTATGTGCTGCAACTACTGAGCCTGTGAGCTCTGGAGCACGTGACACAGCTAGACAGCCCATAAGACACAACTATTGAAGCCTGCACGCTCTGGAGCCTGTCTGTCACAACTAGAGAGTCTGAGCGCTGCAAGAAAAGATCCCACATGAAAAAATGAAGATCCTGCATGCTGCAAGCAAGACTCAACCCAACAAGCATTTTTTTTTTTTAAGAATAAAGACAGTGTGGTATGGGCCTAAAGAAAGATAAATAGATTAACGAAATATAACAGAAAGTAGATCTATACTTATATAAGAAAGTTTTCACAAAGGTAAATAGACAACATAGTGGAGAAAGAAGAGCCTTTCCAATAAATTGTGCTAAACTACTGGATATCTGAGTGCAAAACAACACAAAAAACAACTTTTAATTCACATTTCAAACCACATATGAAAATTAATTTAAATGGCTCATTGACCTAAATGTAAAACTTAAAACTGCTAGAGGAAAACAAAAGAGAAAATCTCTGTGGAGTTGGATCAGGCAAAGTTTTCCTAGGTAAGATATCAAAAGTATGATCCATAAAAGAACAAACTGAAACACAAGTCTTCATCAAAACCTCTTCTGCTCTTCAAAGGACACTAAGTAAATTTAAAAAGCCACAAACTTGGTAAAAAAAAAAAAAAACACACTTTAAAATCATATCTAATGTAAGACTTGTATCCAAAATGTATTTTTAAAATTTCAAAGTTCAGGAAGAAACCACTCACTTCTTAAACTAGGCAAAAGATCTAGACACTTCATGGAAAATAATATACAGACAGCAAATAAGCACAGAAGAGCAATTATGAAAACCCCAATTAAAACCACAATAAAATACCACTAGATATTAACAGAATCACCAAAATTAAAAAGACTGACCATACCAAGTGTTGGTGAGAATATGAATCAACTGTTAACTCTCACACACTGCTGTGGGAACAGAAGATAGCATCAATTTGGAAAACAAGAGGGGTTGGGGGCAGGAGGAGAAGGGGACGACCGAGGATGAGATGGCTGGATGGCACCACTGACTCGATGGACATGAGTTTGAATGAACTCCGGGAGCTGGTGATGGACAGGGAGGCCTGGCATGCTGTGATTCATGGGGTCGCAAAGAGTCGGACACAACTGAGCGACTGAACTGAACTGAACTAGACCATTTTAGAAAATTAAATATGTACTTACTATCCAATCTAGAGATTTCACTCCTAGGTATTTGCTCAAGAGTAAAGAAAGCATATCAGCACAAAGATTTGAGCACAAATGTTTATAGTAGCTCTATGTTTAATAGACAAAAACTGGGAACAGCTCAAATATCAATTCAGAAATAGATAAACAAATTGCTATAATGTCCATACAACAGAATTACTACTCAGCAATTAAATGAACTAGTCATCGACATAACAGCATATATCAACTCAAAACAACTATACTGAGTGAAAGAAGCCAAACAAAATTCAGCGTTTACTATATGATTCCAGTTATATAAAACTATAGAAAAAGAAAACAGTCTATAGTGACCAAAAGCAGACCAGTAATAGTTGGGAGAACAGGACGGGGCGGGGTGGGGGGGGGGTGTTAGACAACAGAAGGAAGGACTTCAAAGGGAAGGAGAAAATTTGAGGGGTGATAGGTTTGTTCATTCTTTTGATTGTGATGATTATTTCAAGGGTATTACACACATCAAAACAAATCAAACTATACATTTTAAATATGTGCAATTCATGTATGTCCTCAATAAAAATATCAATAGAAAGTCTACATCTTATAATAATAAGGAAAATGCCATGTTATAGATTTCCAAAATACAANTTGTTCATTCTTTTGATTGTGATGATTATTTCAAGGGTATTACACACATCAAAACAAATCAAACTATACATTTTAAATATGTGCAATTCATGTATGTCCTCAATAAAAATATCAATAGAAAGTCTACATCTTATAATAATAAGGAAAATGCCATGTTATAGATTTCCAAAATACAATTTTTAAAGAATATTTTCCTTGGAGGGAAAACACTGGATTATAAGAAAATCTGAGCACCAACTATAATGTATACATATATCAGTAACAACGCAAGAGCAACTCAGCGCAGTGTCAGAGACTAAATCAGGTGAGGAGGAGGTTCTGGGAAGGCAGCTGAGAGCACCTGTCAGAGCGTAAAAGGTAAGCGAGCGTCCAGGAGAGGAGGGGACAGAGGTACAGACTCATGGTTTTCAAGAGCTATAGAAATAAAAACAGAAGTTTAAGAGTATGTGTAGTGAGGTGTAACGTGTGTGCACACAAGTCAGAGGACTTGGAGCCGTGACACCCCAAAAGCAATGAGTGTGCCAGGACTTGGATCTTGGTCTCTAAATACCATTCTTTACTGAAGGGAGCCGGCTCTTGGGAGAAATGCTTAAGTCCAGGGCTGGAGGTCAGGGAAGTACATGATGACTTGGAACATGTTCTTGTGCCAGAAAGACAGATAGCACTCAAAGAATTATGAAGATATGTTAAAAAAAAAAAGAAAATTAGATTGCAGGGTTCCTTCTTTGCCTAAAATGGACATTTTTGAGCTTCAGAATGAATGTCAGAAGAGATTTATAGCCCTTTGAATAAAATAGGAATTTATGAGTTCATTATAATACAAATTATATATTCATTATAATAAATTAACTAATAAAAGTTTGATAAGAAATAGGATATTTACATAGACCCAAGTACTGTTTCACAAAATTCTTATTACTTACAAAGGAAAAACAGTAACTTTACAGTGAAGAAATCTAGAAGACACTACCTTTATCAAATGATCAAAGTAAACATCACCAGAAACTGGGACAAATACCAACATCACTGCAGACAGTGACTGCAGCCATGAAATTACAAGATGCTGGCTCCTTCGAAGAAAAGCTATGATAAACCTAGACAGTGTATTAAAAAGCACAGACATCACTTTGCTGATGAAGGGCCATATAGTCAAAGCTTTGGCTTTTCCAGTAGCTATGTATGGATGTGAGAGTTGGACCATAAAGAAGGCTGAGTGTTAAAGAACTGATCTTTCAAATTGTGGTGCTGAAGAAGACTCTTAAGAGTCCCTTGGACTCCAGGGAGATCAAACCAGTCAATTCTAAAGGAAATCAACCCTGAATATTCATTGGAAGGACTGATGCTGAAGCTCCGATACTCTGGTCACCTGATGCAAAGAGCCAACTCATTAGAAAAGACCCTGATGCTGGGAAAGATTGAAGNGATCAAACCAGTCAATTCTAAAGGAAATCAACCCTGAATATTCATTGGAAGGACTGATGCTGAAGCTCCGATACTCTGGTCACCTGATGCAAAGAGCCAACTCATTAGAAAAGACCCTGATGCTGGGAAAGATTGAAGACAAAAAGAGAAGGGGGCAGCAGAGGAAGAGATGGCTGGATGGCATCACCAACTCAATGGATATAAGTCTGAACAAACTCTGGGAGACACTGAAGGACAGGGAAGCCTGGTGTGCTCGTCCATGAGGTCGCAAAGAATCCGACCCAGCTTTGCGACTGAACACCACCACGGTGTGTGCCAGCTGATAGGATGCGATGAGAAGAACACAGCATCACTTTTGAGATATTCCTGACAAAGTTCCAAACTCTGAGTTTAATTTTTTTTAAAAAGGGGGCAGATGGTCAAATCCGAATTGAGGAACATTCTACAAAACAGCCATCCTACAATCTTTTTAAAAGATCAAGGTCATAAAAGAAAAGAAACTAAGAAGCTGTCCCATGCTAAAAGGAGACTAACAAGAGGCATGGCCAGGTAATACAATTTAAGATTCTGAGCTGGATCCCTCACTGGTAAGGGGAGACAACTTATACAACTGGGGAAAACTTCAATGGATTTGAAAATTAGCTGAAATGATTGTTTTATGACTATGTGAAAGAATGTCCTTGTTTTTAGGAAATACATTATAAAGTACTGGAGGGTGCTAGGACATCATGTGAGTAATTCATTCCTAATGGACTTGGCAAGATAAAGGTTTCTTTGCATTTTTGTACTGCAGTGGCCACTTTTCTGTAAGTTTGAGAGAGAAGGAATGAGGAAGGGAGGAACAGGGGGAGGAGGCAGAAAAGCCCCATGATCTAAAATAAAATGTGTTTAATTGAAAGAGAGTATTCATGTGTCACTACTAACCATAAGACTAGGCATGCGCAAGAAGAAACTGAATTTAAAAACATTTTTTTAAATCTGGTTAGAAGTTACTGTTACAAATTACATGACTATCCCAGACACACATGTGCCTGATTTTAGAGAAGACAGGAAAAGACGTCTCAGACAAACGGCAGAGTATAAGAGGCATGCTGCCAAAAGTCAAATAGGTCTTTTGAAAAAGGAGAAGTCTGGACCACAGTAAACAGTGCAGGCAGAGTCATCCCACCAAGTTTTTCTGTATTTCCAAAAGCTAAGCAAATATTACACAGAATTAGAAAGACACATTTACATTCAATGCAAAACAAAGAAAGAGCAGATACCCCACAAAAGTGGTCCTAAGAATGTCTTCTGTTTCCAGGATACAGGGAAAATGTGACAAGGTACCACGCTCTTTGAAGACGATGGATTATGAAATTCCTTCTGCCAGCTAGTGAGAATAATCTCTTCCAGATGTTGTTTGGCCCACAAAGTGTTATTCAAAATATGAAAGTTTTGTTTATTTTCAGAGTTCAAGAGCCAAATAAGAAACCTCCTTTCCTTCACTAACTTCTAATTAAATCAGAGATTAACAGGTTTTGTTTTTTTTTTTAATCAGCATACATCCTAAGTCTAGACTTATACATCCTAGTCAAAGTTTTAAGGGTGAAAAAAATCAAGCCTGTTGAATATAACCCTAGTATCTACTTCACGATGGGGGGAAAATGAGGTACTTCATCTCATTTCCTTTCTTGCTATAATAGAACATCACTTTTTTTCAGTGAAGTCCCTCTTGGCAATAACTTTTTAAAACAGTAGGCAATAGAGGGAAATCTAAAGGAAACTAGTATTGTGCTGCGTGATGAGTTATTCTAAGCTGGGCTAAGGAGATGGGAAGACTGTAGGTTTTCCTGAGAATTCACATATACACTTTTGAGAGAGAAGGAAAGGCTGGCCTCGTTCATTAATATAACAATGCTGTGAGTAACATTTCAAACACTATTACCCTGTGGATGAAATCAGGAATGTGAAGCAAGGGGAATCAAATGACTCTTCTCTGTTCACAATAATTCAGTAACCATGATAACAAATAAACAACAAAAATAGGGGGCTCCTCCCTAACTTTCACATGAATGGTATTCGAACTCTTGTTTTCCTTTTATCAACGAGTTTTCAAATGTAACACAGGGTATCTTTCTAAATTATCACTGAAGCTGTTTATCTCAAATGCAGCAGAATACGAAAAGGAAAAGAAGTCTTTTTATAAGCTGTGAGAAGATAATAAAACCACAAGTAGCCACAAGTCCCTCTGCTTGAGATATGACCTAAAAAACCAACTGGAGACCTAACAACAGCTGTGAGGCACACTTTAAATTAGACTTCTAACCATCTAACCATCAGCCTGAACGATGCTGTCCTGAATGTCCAGAAAAAATCATGGGGAAATCCAAATATGTGGAGGATGAAGAGTGTCACACAGAAAGCTTCTAACTAGTGTGAAAGGGATCATATGGCCACTCCAAAGAAAAGATAAGGCTTTAGAACATGAAATTCCGATTATGAAAGGGATCAGGAAAAAAAAGCCTTCGCTAAACTGTCATTTACCTAAAAAATCTTGGGAGATGAAGAAGCAACCACACAGACTCAGTGGCAGCAGTCTCTACCTGACTAAGAATTTCCTGAGGCTTGAAAAGGAGTGTGCTATACGACCAGACTTAGCGTGACTGCTGCTTTAAGCCAAGTCACGGAAATAAAATAAGCAGACAACACATCTATAAATCCTCCGTGTTCCAAGGTGTCGCTATTTTACACTACTGTAGTTGTGGGTTCCAAGAAACTGAATGTAGAATTCACCCTGCCGCAGAGAAGCGGGTCCAGAGGGAAACAAAAGGTCACCTCAAACCACGCCAGTTTCTGGGGTGATGGCTATGGAGGTGACCCGGATGACAAGTAAGGCCGCTTCTCCCGCTGGGGCCTGATGGTTTTGTTTTGGAGCCTAATCTCAGATCCATGTTACATGAACTCCTCTCGGTTGGAGTTCAGGACACCACACGGATTTCTTTTGGCCTCGATCCCATAATTGCAGCTGTTTGTACTTATTTGAGGTACGGTGTATTTTGAAACAAAATGAGCCAGACTTCCCCTACTGCCTATGTCAGTGCCTGGTACTAGGAAACATTAACTCTTTCACAGCCAGGCAACTGATGATTGTAGTGCATCCATCAACTGGAGGAAACATAGAGAAATACTGACCAAGGTATGGGAAAGGTTCTCCAACCAGGAAGCTCATTTCAAAGCAAAGGCAAATATTCCATCGTTGACTTAGTTTCTGGCTTCCCTAGTAGCTCAGTGGGTAAAGAATCTGACTGTAATGCAGGAGACACAGGAGAGGGGAGTTCAATCCCTGGGTCAGGAAGATGCCCTGCAGAAGGAAATGGCAACTCACTCCAATATTCTTACCTGGAAAACCCCATGGACAGAGGAGCCTGGAGGGCTACAGTCCCAGGGGTCACAAAGAGTCAGACACGACTCGACTGAGTGACTAAACTACTTCCAGTTTGTTTCTGAACCCATCTATCTCCAACCAGTGTATAAGATATTATAGAAGAACAACAGTCATTACTGTGAACAAATAAGTGCCAACAAATTGGATAACCTAGAAGAAATGAAACATACAATAGAAATGTACACAATCCACCAGGAAAGAATTATGAAGAAACAGAAAAACTGAACAGATCAATAAGGAGACTGAAAAAGTAAGCAGCCCCCCCACCCCTAACAAGGAAAGACTAGGACCAGATAGTTTCACTGGTGAATTTTATCAAACATGTAAAGAAGAATTAATAACAATCTTTCTCAAACTCTTCCAAAAAACTGAAGAGGAGGGAACACTCCCAAACTCACTTTACAAGACCAGCATACTGTTATACCAAAGCCAAATAAGAATATTATAAGAAAAGCAGACTACTGGATGATGTAGAAGCAAAAATTCTCAACAAAATTATAACACACCAAATTCAACAACACGTTAGAAGAATCAGATGCTATGATCAAGTGGGATTTATTTCTAAGATAGAAGAGTGGGTCAACATAATGCAAAATCTATTAGCACAATATACCATTATTAACAAAATAATGGCTAAAAATCACATGACCCTCTCAATACATGCAAAAAAAGCATTTGACAAAATTTAACATACACTCATGATTAAAAACAAAAACTCAAAACTGAGTAGACAGGAACATATCTCAACAAAATAAAAGGTATACATGATAAACTGACAGCTAACATCATACTCACTGGTAAAAAAAAAATAAAAATTTTCCCACCAAGATCAGGAACAAGACAAGAATGCCCACTCTTACCACCTCTTTTCAACACAGACCTATAAGTCCTAACCAGAGCAATTACACAATAAAAATAAAAGACATTCAAATCAAAAGAAAGCAGTAAAAATGTCTCTGTTCGCAGATGATATGCTCTTATATAAAGAAAATCCTAAAGACTCCATCAAAAAACTTCTAGGTATAATAAACTAATTCAGTAAAATTGCAGTATATAAAAATCAACATACAAAAATCAGTTCTTGTTCCTATACTCTAAAAATGAATATATGAAAAATAAAAGTCCATTTAAATAGCATTTAAAACAGTAAAATTCTTAGGAATAAATTTAACAAAGGCAGTGAAAGATCTATACCATGAAAATTACAAGACACTGATGAGAAAAACAGAAGACACAAATAAATGGAAGTATATCCTGTGCTCGTGGATCAGAAGAATTAATACGGTTGTGATATGGGCTTCCCAGGTTGCACAGTAGGGAAGAATCTGCCTGCAATGCAGGAGACTCGGGTTTGATCCCTGGGTTGGGAAGATCCCCTGGAGGAAGAAATGACAACCCATTGCAGTATTCTTGCCTGGAAAATTCCATGGACAGAAGAGCCTGAAATGCTACAGTCCATGGGAATCTCAAAGAGGGACCCAACTGAGCAGCTAACACACACTATCCATACTACTCAAAGCCACTTGCAGTTTCAACGCAATCCAAATCAAAATTCCAATGGCATTTTTCACAGAAATAGAACAAACAATGCTAAATTGATATGGAATCACAAAAGACCTCACATAACCAAAGCAATCCTGAGAAAGAAGAATGAAGCGGAAGCCATCACAATTCCTGATTTCAAGCTTCATTACAAAGCTATGGTAATCAAAATAGTATGGTGAACAAGATCAAGATGGCCAAGTAAGAGGATATGGAGTTCACTGTCCCCCACAAACACTTAAAAAATACACTTACATGTAGAACAATCCTCACTGAAACCTGGAAACTGGCAGAAGGACTCCTGTACATCCAAAGTTATAAGAAAGACACAAAAGTAATCAGGAAGGGAAGAAAAATCAGGTTGGGACCTGTGCCCCTGGGAGTGGATCCAGAGAAAAAGGGAGATTATAGAAGTGGACACCTGCCCTGGGGAGTAAGCAGGTCAGAGCTAATATGAGCTCAGCCCTCAGGGTTTCTGCCCCAGCAACTTGGGATAAGACCTCACCCCCAACAGGTCAGTGACAGCCACTGAGCAGAGAGGAAGTCCTATGTCATCCCTAGCTCAGCCCTAGACTCTCCATTTCCAGCCCCACGCCCTACCAAGGTGAAAGCTACCAGCATACCCTCAGAGGAAGTACAAACATGCTGTCTACGGAATTCTCCAGGCCAGAGTACGGAAGTGGGTAGCTTTTCCCCTCTCAAGGGAATCTTCCCAACCCAGGGGTTGAACTCAGGTCTCTCACATTGCAGGCAGATTGTTTACCAGCTGAGTCAGAAGGGAAGACCAAGAATACTAGAGTGGTAGCCTACCATTTCTCCAGGGGATCTTCCCGACCCAGGAATTGAACTGGGGTCTCCTGCATTGCAGGTATATTCTTTACTAACTGAGCTATCAGGAAGCCCCAGGAGACTAAGCAACATGCTACTAAAACACCAATGGGTCAACGTGGATATCAAAAAATATGAAAACACAACACTGCAAAATCCAATTCTGAGGGAAGTTTACGGTAATACAGACTTGCCTCAAGAAACAAGAAAAATCTCAAATACACAACCTAACATAACCACATACAGCATTAAGAAAAGAAGAATAAATAAAGTACAAATTCAGCAGAAGAAAATAATAAAGATCAGAGAAAAAATAAGTAAAACATGTATCAAAATGCAACATAAAAGGTCAATAAAACCAAGAGTTGTTTTTTTGAAAGGATAAACAAAACCAACAAATCTCTAGGCAGGCTCATCAAGAAGAAAAAAGGAAAACTTGAATAAGCAAATTAAGAAATGAAAGAGGAGAACTAACAACCAACAGCAGAGAGATACAAAAATCATAAGAGAATATTACAGCAATGATACACCAACAAACTGGGCAACCCAGAAGAAATGGACAAATTTCTAGAAACATACAACCTACCAAGAGTGAATCAAGAAGGAACAGACAGCCCGAACAGACTTATCACTAAAAGTGAAATTGAATTTGAAATTAAATAAAAACAAACAAACAAACAAAAACTAAAAATCTCCCAACAAACAAAAGTTCAGGACCAGATGGCTTCACAAGGAAATTCTATCAAACATATAAAGAAAAACTAGGACCTATCCTTCTCCAATTATTCCAAAAAACTGAAGAGAATAGAACACGCTCATTCATTCTACCAGGCCATCATTATTCTTACATCAAAATCAGACAAAGGCACAGATGTGTATAAGAGACAGAGATAAAGGTTTCTNACAAGGAAATTCTATCAAACATATAAAGAAAAACTAGGACCTATCCTTCTCCAATTATTCCAAAAAACTGAAGAGAATAGAACACGCTCATTCATTCTACCAGGCCATCATTATTCTTACATCAAAATCAGACAAAGGCACTACAAAAAAAGAATATTAGAAGCCAATATCTGTGATGAATAGAGACACAAAAATCTTCAACAAAATATTAGCAAATCAATCCAACAATATTTTAAAAGGATTATACATAATGATCACGCTAAATTTATTAAAAGGACACAAGGATGGTTCAACATTTGCAAATCAGTGTGGTACATCACATTAACAGAAGTAACGATACAAATCATAAGATCATTTCAACAGATGCCAAGAAAGCATATGACAAAACACAACATTCGTGATACAAACTTTCATCAAAGTGAGTATAGAAGAAACATCTCTAATCTTAATGAAGGCCATTTATGATAAACCCACAGCTAACATCATATTCATAGTTGAAAGTCTTTCCTCTAAATTCAGAACAAGACAGGATGGCCACTCTTACCGCTCCTATTTAACATAGTATTGTAAGTTCTAGCCACAGCAATCAGACAAGAAAAAGAAATAAATGGCATCCAAACTGGATGAGAAGAAACAGAACTGTCATATTTGCAGATGACATGATACCTTATACAGAGAATTCTAAAGTCTCCACTGAAAAACAATTAGAATAAATGAATACAGCAAAGTTGCATGATACAAAATTAACGTGTACAAATCTGTTGACTTTCTATACACTAGTAATTAACCCTCACAAAGAGAAAGTTTAAAAAAATCCTGTTTAAAATCACATCAAAAAGAATAAAATGCCTAAGAATAAACCTAACCAAGAAAGTTAAAGACCTATACTCTGAAAACTATAAAATACTGATAAAGGCAACTGAAGATGACACAAAGAATCAGAAAGATATCTCATGCTCTAGGACTAGAAGACTGTTAATGTTGCTAAAATGGCTATGCTACCCAAAGCAATCTACAGATTTCATGCAATCCCTATCAAAATGCCCCAGCCATTTTTCATAGAACTAGAATAATCTGAAAATTCATATAGAATCACTAAAGACCCCAAATAGCCAAAGTAATCTTGTGATAAAAGAACAAAGCTGAAGGTATCAGGCTCCCAGACTTCAGACCTACAATAAGTAAGTAAAACAGACACATAGATCAATAGAACTAAGGAGAAAGCAAGAGTCCACAAATAAATCCACCGGGGTTCAGTTCTTGGGTCGGGAAGATCCCCTGGAGAAGGAATTTCCCAGTATTCTTGCCTGGGAAATCCCAGGGACAGGGGAGTCTGGCATGGGGTTGCAAAGAGTTGGACACGACTGAATGATAAACACTTTCACTATGTCAATTAACCTAAAACAAAGGAGGCAAGAGTATACAATGGAGAAAAGACAGTCTCTTCAAAAGTGGTGCTGGGAAAACTGGACAACTATATGTATCAATATGTGTTGTATATTTATTATATAATATATATAATAAAATAATGAAATTAGAGTATTTCCTCACACCATATACAAAAATAAACTCAATATGGATTAAAGACCTAAATTAAGACCTGGAAATAACTATAAGAGAACACAGAAACACTGTTTGACATAGATCATAGCAATATTTTTTGGATCCATTTTCTAAGGCAAAAGAAATAAAAGCAAAAATAAACAAATGAGACCTAATTAAACTTTTCTTTTTTAATTTATTTATTCAAGTATAGGTGAATTACAACGTTGTGTTAATTTCTGCTGTACAGCAAAGTGACTCAGTTATACATATACATTCATTTTCATATTATTTTCCATTATGGTTTATCACAGGATATTGAATATAGTTCCCTGTGTTATACAGTTGGACCTTGATGTTCATCCATTCTATATATACCAGTGCATATCTGATAATCCCAAATTCCCAATTCAACTCTTTCCCATCCTCCACCCCCTTGGCAAGCACCAGTCTATTCTCTATGGAACCTGATTAAACTTAAACACTTTTGTACAGCAAAAGGAAACAATTAGCAAAACAAAAAAAGACAACCTATAAGAGAAAATATCTGCAAATGATATTACCAATAAGGTGTTAATATTCAAAATACATAAACAGCTCCTAAAACTCAATATAAAAAAAAAAATCAAAATATAGACAGAAGACCATAATAGATATTTTTCCAAAGACAGACAGACGGCAAAAGGCACATAAAAAGATGCTCAGCATCATTAATTATTAGAGAAACGCAAATCAAAACACAATGAAATATCACCCCACACCTGTCAGAATGGCTATCATTAAAATGTAAACAACAAAAGTTGGGAGGATGTGGATTAAAGAGAACTCTTCTACAACAACTGTTAGTGGGAATGTAAACAGGTGCAGTCACTGTGAAAAACAGTATAGAGGTTTCCCAAAAAACTAACAACACAACTACCATGTGATCTAGCAATTCCACTTCTGGACATTTGTGTAGATAAAATGAAAACTCAAATTTGAAGATACAGGCACCCCACTGTTCATAGCAGCACCATTTATAACAGTCGAGACATGGAAGCAACCCAAGTAGCCATCCACAGATGAATAAATCGATGAAGAAAAAGATCTGCAAATGATATGACACTGTACATACATACGTACATACAAACTATAAAAGACCCCAAACTATAAAACTACTAGAAAAAAACATAGGGAAGGAGTTCCTAGACACACTGGTCTTGGCGATGATGTTTCAGATATAGCACCAAAAGCACAATGAAAGCAAAAACAAGTGGAACTGCATCAAACTAAAAACATCTGCACACTGAATGGAAGTATCAACAAAATGAAAAATCAAGTCTATGGAATAGGAGAAAAAAATTGCAAACCATCTATCTGATCAAGGGTTAATAAGAACTCATACAACCATGTCAAAACAACAAACAACTAATAATGGGCAAGGGTCTTGAATAGACATTCCTCTACAGAAGACATGCAGAACAGATACATGAAAACATGTTCATCTCTAGTCCCCAGAGAAATGCAAATTCGAACAACAACAATGTATCAACTCACACCTCAGAATCAGTTCAGTTCAGTTGCTCAGTCGTGTCCGACTCTTTGCGACCCCATGAATTGCAGCACGCCAGGCCTCCCTGTTCATCACCATCTCCCAGAGTTCACCGAGACTCACGTCCATCGAGTCAGTGATGCCATCCAGCCATCTCATCCTCTGTCGTTCCCTTTTCTTCCTGCCCCCAATCCCTCCCAGCATCAGAGTCTTTTCCAATGAGTCAACTCTTCACATGAGGTGGCCAAAGTACTGGAGTTTCAGCTTCAGCATCATTCCCTCCAAAGAAGTCCCAGGGCTGATCTCCTTCAGAATGGACTGGTTGGATCTCCTTGAAATCCAAGGGACTCTCAAGAGTCTTCTCCAACACAAAAAGAGACACGTTTTGGCAACATGATGGAGAAAAAAGAACCTTTGTACCCTGTTGACAGCAATGTAAATTGGTTCAGCCACTATAGGAAACAATATGAATTTCCTCAAAAAATTAAAAATAGACCTACCATATGATCCACCAATCCCACTTCTGGGTATACAGCCAAAGGAAATAAAATCAGTATCTCAAAAGGATAACCATACTCCCATGTCTCCTGCAGCATTATTTATAATAGCTGAGACATGCAAACAATTTAAGTGTGTATCACTGGGTGACTGGATAAAGAGAATATGGTATATATAATATATATACAATGGAATATTATTTGGTCATAAAAGAGAAAGCAATCCAGCCATTTGCCACACCACAGATGAACCCAGAATGCACTATGCAAAGTGAGTAAGTAAAGTCACTCAGTCGTGTCCAACTCTTTGTGACCCCGTGGACTGCAACCCACCAGGCTCCTCAGTTCATGGGATTCTCCAGGCAAGAATACTAGAGTGGGTTGCCATTTAAGTCAGAAACAGAAAGATAAAATACTATGTGATCTTACTTATCTGTGAAATCTAAAAAAGCAAACTCATAGAAATAGTAGAATTAGTGGTTATCAGTGGCAAGTGGGTGGGGGATATGGAGAGACATTGGTCAAAGGATACAATTTTCCAGCTATAAAGTGAGTTAAGTTCTGGGGATCTAATGTACAGCATCTAATGTACAGATAGTAATTAACATACTACATTATATACTTGAAAGTTGATGAGAGTAGATCTTAAATGTTATCTGCTGGTGCTGGTGCTGCTAAGTTGCTTCAGTCGTGTCCAACTCCGTGCGACCCCAAAGATGGCAGCCCATTAGGTTCCTCTATCCCTGGGATACTCCAGGCAAGAACACTGGAGTGGGTTCCCATTTCCTTCTCCAATGCATCAAAGTGAAAACTGAAAGTGAAGTCGCTCAGTCATGCCCAACTCTTAGTGACCCCATGGACTGCAGCCTACCAGGCTTCTCCGTCCATCACCACCCTCGAAAAGCTGATTCTTTGAGATAATGGATATGTTAACTAACCTTATTGCAAAAATGATTTTGCAGCCTATTTATGTATCTATTCATCATGCTATATACCTTAAGCTTATACAATGTATCAATAATATTGCAAAGAAATGGGAAAAAATAAGAGTCTTGGACTGAAGTGGACAAAAGAAATAGATTTCAAAATATACAAAACTTTAAGCTCCCTGTTAAAAGAAAAAATAAGAATTGCACATTAACTATCAGGAGAGAGACATTATTCTCTTCTACTAAACACTAGTAATAGTTTTATAGTAAAAAAAATAACAGAAATATAAATGATATGATAACTTCTATCAATTTCAATGAAATCTGAAAACAAAAATCCGTGGTTCTCAGGGGGCATTTCACCCATGAACTTAAAACAACAATACATACAAAAGCAAGCACTTCTCACTCCTAATCTGACATCTTGATGTAGTAGAACCCAGTCTCCCGTATTTTTTAAGTCTCCTTAAGTAATTCAGAAGTAACATCTGATTATATGCCATTGTCTTAAATCAAGAGTTCTAAAAAGACTTTTACAAAGGAACCAGAGTATTGTATTCTCTATGTAGAGTGACTGATCTGACACAAAGGGAAAGCAGAGGTTCCCCAAGCAGGCTTTGCCACTGAACACTGATTCCTGGGCCCTGACTGAAGCCTACTGAATCAGACTCTGTACAGCTGGGAAGCAAGAATTTTCATTTTAACAATTATTTAAAATGAGCCTAGGCTGAAAGCCAGATATGTTAACTCCTATATTAAGACTAGCGATTCTCAAACTGTAGCATGCAGCCTCCTGAATTCACTGGAGATCTTGCTCCAACAATCAGCATTTGGGCTCCACCCTCTAAGTTTTGAGGCAGCAGGTCTGAGATGGGCCTGAGAATTTGTACCTACTAACAGGTACTGCTAGTCTTGGGACCACACTTTGAGAACTACTCACTGGACTGTCCATTTAATACAACGTGATAACATTATCAGTTGCTTCAAAGAGCCTTAGAGAGAACTAGAAAAGTTGATGACTCAAGATTGAAGTCTCTGATAAAGTGTCTAAAGTTTAAGAGGTCGGTCTGTTAACCAAACACCACTTCCATGTACTTTTGACACCACGCATTTGGAACTTTCTTTAACAAAATCAATTGGATTACAATCCAAATTGAGGGTCATTTCACCTATTCGAGGATGAGGATAGCTAGGAATTTTCTCAGGAAGGAGTTTTTGGATTATTCAATAAAGACTTCTAACTGAAACGCCACAGGAAAATTGCAGGGCAGATATATAATCCTTGGACACTTTTCTTTTAAAACACACTTAGTGAAGATGCTAAGAACATGTGTTTGAGCAGGACTTGATCCCAGTGTGTGTCCATAGGAATGAAAGAGGTGCAATGTACTCATCACATTATCACATGAAGTGATCTGCGGAGCGAAGCTGTTTAATGCTGTCCATCTGAATGGTGAAGCATGTCTGCCAAAAGCAACTGCTTTAAGTTTCGACAGTGTTCACACCAAGCTCTCCTTTAGCAAAGGACTGGACAATGCATCTGAGGCTTCTTGAATTCATTTCCTGCTCATGAGCATAAGATATTATAGCTCTGGAAAGGCAATATCTAACTCATATAGAGGGCTCTTTTAAGCTATTAAATTATAAATTTGAAAAAAGGCAGAGAGGTGTGGACACATGTTTTATATCATTTGGAAGTAGAATTTGATCTGTTAAAAGGTAATTCCTGTATACCATGTGATTCTCGGTGCCTTTCTGTTAATCCTCTTAAGCAACATTAAGGTCCAAAATCTTTGAGATCTGCCAATTCAACCCAGAGGCATTTCCTCATGATCAAAAGCTATGATTAAAGAACTCATAGTGTAAATGGTCATAAACTGACTTCTGAATAAAAATGCTATAAGCCCAAATTTCCTGATGTGTCCCCACCCAGTTTCCAGTGGAAGCGCATATAAATAAAGACAAAAAGGCAAAAACTCAAAATGGCTAAGAAATCAAGAAGAGTAGGCAGCCATTTATAAGAACCTGGGAATAATATACATTAAGTACAGTGTAATATCTATGAAGTGCAGTGAAGACGGAGCAGAACTGAAAGCAATCAGTGTCCAACGAATGCTTTGTGGGATGAAAACAAACAGGAAGAAGTAAGTTAGAAGGATCAGACCTTCCCCACTCTACTTCATTTTCCAGGAATAAGGGTTGGGGACCAAAGAGAGCAGCAGGGACCAATCCCTTACCATGCAGCTCTGCTTTCCGAAATGCAGCAACGACCAGACAGTAATCCACTACTCTCCCTTTCTCCCATCACTTTAATAAGTTCTATGCTAAGACATCTGTTCATAAATCAGTTGGTAGTGGTGGTGGTGTTCAGTCACTAAGTTGTGTCCAACTCTGCGACTCATGGACTATAGCCCCCCAGGCTCTTCTGTTCATGGGATTTTCTAGGCAAGAATACTGGAATGGGTTGCCATTTCCTACTCCAGGGTATCTCCCTGAACCAGGGATCAAACCCACGATTCCTCCACTGGCAGGCAGATTCTGTACTGCTAAGTCACCAGGGAAGCCCTCATAAATCAGTAAGTACAATAAATAATCCACTGTCTGGCCCGTGGCTTCCTGAATATAGGAGAACAGAAGTCTAGTTCTAACCGATGTGGGAAGAGGGAGATTTATAACACGAAAATTTTCCCGTCCTTAGCCAGGCCCCTCAGCACTGATTTGTAACTCAANAGAACAGAAGTCTAGTTCTAACCGATGTGGGAAGAGGGAGATTTATAACACGAAAATTTTCCCGTCCTTAGCCAGGCCCCTCAGCACTGATTTGTAACTCAAGAATGAATGGGAGCCCCCTTCTTCAGAAAGAAGGGGCCAGGGTTTTCTCCTGTTTTAGCAGTCAAGGTGCAGAACCTCTGTGGTAGTCAGGAGGGTGGTCCTCGTCACTTCACAAGGGCACGTGGCTAAGTGGGAGACGAAGGTCCAGAGTGCAGCCAGCAACGGGCACTTGCCCAGCTGTGCGCCTTGGTCTGCAGCTGAGTCTGTCCCAAAGAAGAACCTTTCTGAGACTAGTCAGGAGATACACAGCTAGCAAATGAGGAGTGGTTTTAACTCCAAAGTCAAAGCCTGCACTATTCAACATGATAGACACTTGCCAGATGCGGACCATACAGAAGCAGAACATTTCCGTCTCTGCAAAAAATTCTATTGGGCTGTGCAGGCATACTGTGCACAAAAACCATGATGTAGAAAGAAATGCTGTCACTTTTCAATTAAAATGGAAGAAGCTTTATTCTACCAAACGGGCTCTCCAGAGAGTTCTGTCCTTCTGGAGTCAGCATGAGACCTAACTAGATGCATCAAGAAAAAGGTAAACATTAAGACAAGTAATTATAATAAGCTCATAGCTAACCCTCTTTTTCACCATGTTTTCTAACTTTTAATACATTAAAACCAAACACATGGAAGCAGTGAGATGTCCTATGTTCCTTAAAGAGGAAGAGAGTTCTAATTACATATTCATCTATATTCATCTATTTTCCTTTCCTCAGAAAGTTCCCTTGAGAAATCAATTTTCAACCTTATTTCTAATCCATCTCAGTCTGTACCCTAATCAGTAAATCAGTATGTACTGTAGTTATTATAAGGCAAAATAGGCAATTAATTTTACCAGTCAACACTCACTGTATGTCAAAGTTAATCACACAAAACCAAAAGCAAGTAAGAACATATTTCAGAAAGAATTTGTCTTTTAAAATAGGGGAAAGTGTCACATGATGTAAACTAACAATGGGTGGGGATGGAAACTAAAAAAATTATTCAAATGAACTTATTTGCAAAAGACAGACTCACAGGCTTCAGAAACAAATTTATGGTTACCAAAAGGGAAAGGTTGAGGGGAAGGATAAATTAGGAATTTGGGATTAACACATACACACTACTATATATAAAATAGATAATCACCAAGGACATAAACTCTACTCAATATTCTGTAATAACCTATATGGGAAAAGGATCTGAAAAAGAATGGATATATGTATATGCATAGATAAACCACTTTCCTGTATACCTGAAACTAATAGAATATCGTAAATCAACTTTACTGCAGCATAATGTAAAGATAAAGCAAAAAACTAAAGTAAAAAATGTAAACTATATCACATACCAAAGTGTTATGTTATAACCTGAAACCAACATAATGTTATACATCAACTAAATCTCAATTTTAAAAATTAAACTATAAAAAAAAAAGGATGGGGAATTGTGAGGGTGAGTGTAAAGCAATATCCATTGTCTTGTGAGAGCTAGAGAGGAAGGCATTCTTTTATCCCTAATCAAAGTCAGATAAACCAGAGGATCTAAAGCCACAAATAGAGAGAGGATGTTTCTCGCCAAGAACAAAGAACTATCAGTAAAAGAGGAATACAAAAGACAGGCTCTAGAAATATGTGATTTTTCCAAACTTCAAAGTTCTCAGTTCAGTTTAGTCACTCAGTAGTGTCCGACTCTTTGCAACCCCATGAAACGCAGCACGCCAGGCCTCCCTGTTCATCACCAACTCCCGGAGTTCACCGAGACTCACGTCCATCGAGTCAGTGATGCCATCCAGCCATCTCATTCTCTGTCGTCCCCTTCTCCTCCTGCCCCCAATCCCTCCCAGCATCAGAGTCTTTTCCAATGAGTCAACTCTTCACATGAGGTGGCCAAAGTACTGGAGTTTCAGCTTTAGCATCCTTCCCTCCAAAGAAATCCCAGGGCTGATCTCCTTCAGAATGGACTGGTTGGATCTCCTTGCAGTCCAAGGGACTCTCAAGTCTTCTCCAACACCACACTTCAATAGCATCAATTCTTCGGCACTCAGCCTTC
>SJYV01042201.1:0-11239 GCA_006410875.1 Neotragus pygmaeus
CCAGAGACTGAGGGGGCCCCGCGCACTGCTCAAAGGCAAAGCCCCGCCCACTCCTTTTTGATTGGTCGCAGGACGTAGGGGCGGGGATTGGAGTCACAGAGGACTTACCCGGAAATTATCGCGAGAGTAGCTTCTGGCCAGGTGAGTGTCAGGGACGTTTCGTAGTTGGGGGGCGGTTGTGACGGTGGCTTAGGAACCTTCTTCTGGGCCGGAGGGGAGCTCTGACTCGAAGCCGGTCCCCGCCTTCGCGCTGACGAGGCCTCGTTCCCGAGGTCAGGCCTGACCTGCTGAAGCCCAGGTAGAGTCCGGGAGAAGTGGGGGCAGGGGCCGCGCCCCGAGCCTGGCGCTCGCCGGGGTGCGCTGCCCCCTCTTCCTTCCGGCTGCTGCTGTTTTCCCCGCAGGGGTGGCCTGTGGCCGGTGCACGGCAGGGCCGTTGGTCAGAAGGGGGCTTGCTTTCTCTTCCTCGCCGTCCCAGCCTCGTGCCGGCGGGCCCCGGGGGCCTGGGTGCGGCACAGGGACAGAGCCAATGGAAAATGCAGCGGGGACGTTGGGATCTGCTTGGATCTGGGACTATCCCGATAGTCTCGACTTGGTAACGAACTATTAGGAGCGCAGCAAGCACTTGTAATTTAATACACAGCTTGCACGATGGGGACGCTTCAGAACGTCAAACGCTGTCCCTCAGAGGGTTCCTTGCAGAGCAAGGAGATCCAACCAGTCCATCCTTAAGGAAATCAGTCCTGAATATTCATTGGAAGGACTGATGCTGAAGCTGGAACTTCAATAGTTTGGCCACCTGATGCGAAGAACTGACTCATTGGAAAAGCCCCTGAGGCTGGGAAAGATTGAAGGAGGGAGGAGAAGGAGACGACAGAGAACGAGATGGTTGGATGGCATCACCGACTCAATGGACATGAGTCTGAGCAAGCTCCGGGAGTTGGTGATGGACAGGAAAGCCTGGCATGCTGCAGTCAATGGGGTCGCAAAGAGTCAGACAGGATTGAGCGCCTGAATCGAAATGGGTTTTTTTGTTTTCGGTAGAAGTTTTTTTGATGCTTTTAATACTAAGAATTGGAAGCTTTTTTTTTTTTTTTAACAGAGCATTAGCTCCTAGTGTTTAATTCTAAATTTATGTGTGTGTGTGTGCCTGCACGCCATGTATTGAAGAAAAGCATGGAAAAAAATCCCAGATCTTAGGAAAATAGTATCAAAAGAGCCACCGGTGTTGTTTCTTCAGTTCAGTTCAGTCGCTCAGTCGTGTCAGACTCTTTTCGACCCCATGAATGGCAGCATGCCACGCTTCCCTGTCCATTACCAACTCCTGGAGTTCACTCAAACTCATGTGCATCAAGTTGGTGATGCCATCCAGCCATCTCACCCTCTGCCGTCTCCTTCTCCTCCTGCCCTCAATCCCTCCCAGCATCAGGGTCTTTTCCAATGAGTAAACTCTTCACATGAAGTGGCCAAAGTATTGGAGTTTCAGCTTCAGCATCAGTCCTTCCAAAGAACACCCAGGACTGATCTCCTTTAAGATGGACTGGTTGGATCTCCTTGCAGTCCAAGGGACTCTCAAAAGTCTTCTCCAACACCACAATTCAAAAGCATCAGTTCTTTGGCGCTCAGCTTTCTTCACAGGCCAACTCTCACAACCATACATGACCACTGGAAAAACCATAGCCTTGACTAGACGGACCTTTGTTGGCAAAGTAATATCTTGGCTTTTGAATATGCTATCTAGGTTGGTCATAACTTTCCTTCCAAGGAGTAANTTTGGTTCCTCTGCCTTTTCTAAAACCAGCTTGAACATCTGGAAGTTCACAGTTCACATATTGTTGAAGCCTGGCTTGGAGAGTTTTGAGCATGACTTTACTAGCATGTGAGATGAGTACAATTGTGTGGTAGTTTGAGCATTCTTTGGCATTGCCTTTCTTTGCCATTGGAATGAAAACTGACCTTTTCCAGTCCTGTGGCCACTGCTGAGTTTTCCAAATTTGCTGGCATATTGAGTGCAGCACTTTCACAGCATCATCTTCCAGGATTTGAAATAGCTCAACTGGAATTCCATCACCTCCACTAGCCTTGTTCATAGTGATGCTTTCTATGGCCCACTTGACTTTGCATTCCAGGATTTCTGGCTCTAGGTGAGTGATCACACCATCGTGATCATCTGGGTCGTAAAGCTCTTTTTTGTACAATTCTTATGTGTATTCTTGTTGTTTCATAGTCCTTAGCTAAAAGGATTGCTGATCTTTATTGTAACTGAGTTGCAAGAGAGATTGAAAACGGAAACAATTTCTGGCATGGAAAATGGGAAGGATTAGGGAATGGCATGGAAAGGGCATGTTTAGAAATGGATCATTTATATGCAATATTTCTGCCTGTGTAATGAGAATTTTACACATCTGTTGTACTTAAGGTCCCCACATTTAGGGGCTTCCTGTCAAGGATTGTGCTTAATAGATTCATGTCTCTGTCTTGCCAATTATTTGCCATGAGACCTTTAAAAACTTATTTGACTTCTCTCAGCCTCCTCTGTCAAGGAGATACTTAAAGTACACAGAATTAAGAATGTGCTTGTCACAGTACCTGGTACCTAGTACACAACAAATGTTATAATCATTTATCAATTAATGTACTACTAGTGTATACTGAGAATATTTGACAGATTTTTAAAAGTAAAGCAAAACAAACTGATGTCAGTCATTTAGTAGCATTAGCCAGAAAAAGCAATAAAGGTAGTAGGCTCAAAAGGGAATATCTTTAGGGTCTGATTTCTAAAATGAAAATTGAAAATAGATTTAAAATATGTTTCCTCAGAGAGTTGTAAGAAGTTGGATGCAGAAGTTCTTCCTTGATCAGCAACTTCCTAGGACACCTCTGTAATTTCCTGGCTCTGCCTCATATCCTGTAATCATGGACTTGTTAATGTGACCTCCCAAGCCCCTAACAAATCAACTGGCCAGTCGTCTCAGTAAGTACTTTTCTCTTCCACTAATGCAGAGAAACTTGCTTATCAAGTAAAAATGTTGAAGAAATATTAATAGTGCATACTAGGATATTATTAACAATTGTTGATTTCTATTTAATAATAATTTACAATTAACATTGTTGAGGAATTTTCTTTCTACTTACCAAAATTTGCATTAATCTAGGTCTTTACAGCCAGTGTTTCACTGAATAATCTGGATAGTCATTGATGCTTGTATGTTAGTGGTAAAAATATAAAAGATCGCTCTTTTCCAAGCACCTCAATTGTTTTCTTGATTAAAAAATTATTTTTTTTTGTTTTAGTACTCTTAAAATAACCACAAGCAATATTTTTAGTGCACGTTTTTCATTGATGTAAACTTTTATAAATATCTAATTTTTTATACATTCTTACAGATTGTAATTTTTGACATTGTTTTTCAGTGTGTGGTAAACATCCCAGAGGTGTAAGTTAAATGACTTTTATTGATACATGGTTATGTATATTTTAAAAATTTGAGTAGTTATTCATTTGTTTAGGTGATTTCCAAATGATTCATCCATGAAAATGTTTTCTTTTTCACTGCTGCTGCTACTGCTGCTAAGTCGCTTCAGTCCTGTCTGACTCTGTGCGACCCCATAGACGGCAGCCCACCAGGCTCCCCAGTCCCTGGGATTCTCTTGGCACTAAATCTGAATAAGAAGTGATTTTTAAAAAAGAGAAAGATTAAATGATAATAGTGCTTATTTATATGTGCTTAGCTGTAATAAAGTAAGCAGTATGTGAAGGATGATATTTTGGAATCTCTGAAATTTCATGTATAGTAAATGACAAGTATGAAAGTTACTGTGGTTGTGTTTATCTTCAATCTTCACAGCTCTTGTTTCTGTTCTGGAAAAATAAACGGAGAAGCAAGGTAGCCTCTAGTGGCTACAGTGCGTATTACACATCCATTGAAAGGATAATCCTAGGTAATGTAATAGACCGCAGTGGCACCCCACTCCAGCACCCTTGCCTGGAAAAATCCCATGGATGGAGGAGCCTGGTGGGCCGCAGTCCACGGGGTCGCTAAGAGTCGGACATGACTGAGCGACTTCACTTTCACTTTTCACTTTCATGCATTGGAGAAGGAAATGGCAACCCACTCCAGTGTTCTTGCCTGGAGAATCCCAGGGACGGGGGAGCCTCGTGGGCTGCCGTCTATGGGGTCGCAGAGTCAGACACGACTGAAGCGACTTAGTAGTAATAGTAGTAGTAAGAGCCCAGGACTGGGCTCAGTACTGGAGAAAACCTGTCTTGCTGTCCTGGAGTAAGCATGAAGTTATAGAGGCAGACATTACTACAGTCAGAGTCATAGCCGTGTACTTATAAACTGAAGTAAAGGTTTGAGCTTCTGATTTGGACTGAGTAGTTCATGAGGAAGTGATGGTGGAAAGTGCCCAGGAGGGACCTAAGATCCCACCGTTACTATATGAGAGAGCTAGATTCTTATGTTAGCTATTACAGCTTCAGGGTCAAAGTTCTCAAATAAAATGTTTGTTTTACTACTTCAGTAAGCTTTAGGGTAGGGGAAAATTTGTATTATCCTTTAACGCAGACACTTTGATACTTTTTACGGAAAAGTTGTGTAACAACAGTGGGGAAAAGAAAGAACATAAGTCCAGGGAGTTATTTGTAAATGCAAAAGAAAGTGAGAGATGATAGCGATATTTCCTCATTAGTGAACATGATAAGGAGAGTGCTCAGGTGTCCGTGGTTGAGAGGAGTATTTAAGTCAATGGGAGCTTCTCTACGTCTAGGGAGATCCCATATGTGCTCTAGCTGTAAACAGAGTTAAAGATCTTACAGAAATGAATTAAAGTGAGTTGAAAAATGAGTTACTTTGCATAACTAACTGTGATCCCTGATAGAAGAGATCTGAGCTAAAGGACAGAGGAAAGAACAAGAGACCAGAATATTAGGGACAGTTTCGGGATAAAAAATTTGACAATTTGGATGAGATGGACAAAAGATACAACTACCAAAACTTACTCAGCAAGTCGTAAATAATCTTAGCATCTCTCTGGATATGAAGAAATTGAAATTATAGTTAAAAACTTTCCAACAAAGGAAACTGAGCCATTGATATCCTGTTACACAATAAAGGAAGAAATAGTACTAATTCTACACAAACTCTTCCAAAAACTAAAAGGTAATAACACTAACCATTGCATTGTCTGACACCAAAACCAGAGAAAGATATTACAAAAAAATTATAGTCGAATATCGCTAATAAGTATTAATTTCAAATGCTAAATATTTTAGCAAATAAAATCCAAGAGTATATAGGAAGGATAATACTTAATGATTAAGTTCAGTTTATTCTGGGAACCCTAGCTTGGTTTAACATTTGAAATGCCATCATTGTAGTTCACTACACTGGGAGACCCCACACCAGGAGAGACCCCACTCCAGGGGAGAGAGGCCCCACAGCGGCCTCTCACCGGGAGAGACCCCACATTAGGAGAGAGGGACCCCACAGTGGGGGGGACCCCACTCCAGGGGAGACCAAAAGAGAAAAACCAGACAGGCTTGGTCCCTCACGTGAGAGGATCTCATGTGATCCTCCCCTCTCAGTTTTGCTTTTGTCAAAAGCACTTGACAAAATCCAGCATTTTTCATTCACAACTTTAAAACTGCATATTGAGAGTAAAAGAGAACTTCTTTAAAGCAAGAAAAGGAATCTGTGAAGAAAACCTGAAAGCCTGAGAGCCTTCACCCTAAGACTGGAAGCAAGGCGGGGACCTCTGCGTGCCCAGGCCTGTCCAGCGCCACGCTAGTCCTGGACCGCCAAGCCCCGGGCGCAAAGAGAGGTGTGTGGGGAAAACAAGGGGTGCCTACGTGAAAGCTGCCAGGACAGATGGGCTCCAGTGCTGCAGAATACAAGGTGAATGATAAAAACCAGCGGTCATTTAAAAACTAATGAGGGGAAACTGGAAAAATACCGTTTATAATAACATGAGAAAGTGAAATATATAGGGCTGAACCACAGGGGCATGAGGAAAGTTTTGAGGGTTATGAATATGTTCTCTCCTGTGATTATTATACACTTTAAATATGTACACAGCTTGTATAGGCCAGTCATGCCTCAAAAAAGCTGTAAGAAGGCTGTGAAGAACGTTACTGGGACACCTCAAGAAGTTGAAGTACAGATGGTGGATTAGGTGAGATACCGACGCTGAGCTTACTGAAGTCGGTAACCACCGTAGGTGCATAAGGGAGTATCATTATTGTCAGAAAATAAGCACTGACGTATACCCCCCCACACACGAGGGGCGTCAGTTAAAGAGACGAGGCAGGACCAGAGAAAAATGATAATGTTAGAGATACATGGCTAAGGCTTGTATGGATGTTTGTACCATTATTGCAGTTTTTCTCTGAACTTGAAATTGTTTTAAAATAAAAATATGAAAAGTCTGTACTAAAGAAAGTGTTGTCATCTACAAAAATTCCCTAGGTGGAACACAAAATACAATCACCAAAAGAAAATTTAATTCAGAACTTTCAGAATTTATAAGTACTGACTACTCTTTGAAAAACATGGTTTAAAAAATGAAAAGGGGATGAAAGAGGATTTAAAAGTGTCCATTACATGCATGTAAAGTAGCTCAACATTATTGATCACCAGGGAAACCTAAATTAAAACCACAATAAGTTAACAGACTGGACAAAATTAAACAGATTATAGTACCAAGTTTTGGCCAATGTAATGGTTATGGCGTTGAGGACATTATGCTCAGTGAAACAACTCAGTCACAGAAGGACAGATATGCACATTTCTCCTTGTCTGAGATAATCTAAAAGAGTCAAACTCCTGATGGGTGAGTGGGTAGGGGTGCGGAATGAAAGTGGTTCTTCAACGGCTGTAAAATCTCACTCATGCAAAGTGAATAAGTTGTAGAGATCTGATGTATAACAGTTTTACACGTAAAAATTTAAGAGGGTAGATCCTATGTTAAGAACTCTCTTTTTTTTAAGTTGCTCAGTCATGTCCAACTCTTCATGACCCCATGGACTACAGCCCGCCAGGCTCCTCTGTCCGTAGACTTCTCCAGGCCAGAATACTAGAGTGGGTTGCTATTCCACATCTCCAGGGGGTCTTCCCAACCCAAGGATCGAACCCAGGTCTCCCGCATTGCCAGCGAATTGTTTCCCATTTCAGCCACTAGGGAAACCCTCTTACCACAACTTGGAAACAGTTACCCATGTAGATAGGGCAAGTAGCCGCAGAACAATGAAGCTTATTGAAAGATGGAGGAAACAAAAAGTGTCCACCAAACTAAGAAGCTTTTTGAGACTGAAAAATGAGGCAGGCAGCTCTAGTCATCAGATAAGTTGGAAACATATTTGCTTGCACCACGGCTTACTGCTGCTGCTAAGTCACTTCAGTCGTGTCCCACACTGCAGCCCCACAGACGGCAGCCCACCAGGCTCCCCGTCCCTGGGGTTCTCCAGGCAAGAGCACTGGAGCGGGCTGCCATAAGGCTCACCCGGATTTAACTTTGTTCCCTCTTTCCAGTCTGTCTTGGAGACCAGTTCCTCTGGACATGCTGCTGTACGTTACTTTGGGATTGCTCGTACACTTCGTGTTCTTCGCCTCCATCTTCGACATTTATTTCACCTCTCCTTTGGTTCATGGAATGACTCCTCGGGTTACGCCCCTGCCTCCCCCAGCAAAAAGATTAATGCTGTTTGTTGCTGACGGCCTGCGAGCAGATAAGCTTTATGAATTAGATGAAGATGGAAATTCTAGGGCACCATTTCTTAGGTAAGCATGTCAACTGGTACAAGGACACCTCTGGAATTGTTAGGCTGATACTGTTTATCTCACACTGGGTAGAGGGGTGATGATGAAGAAGAGCGTAGGGCATGTATGCCTCTGCCTTGTCATAGAAATCAGCAAGTGTGTTTCCTTCTACACTTACTTCTGTTATTGTGGAAGTTGATACCAGGTGGTCGAAATGCATGACCTTAGCTGCCTGGCCTCACTTGTCCTAATTTCTGAATGCTGGCTTACAACTCAGTATCTTTTTTCTTTTTTGTAAAGTAAGACTGTTCAATTTTCAAGTAATGACAAGCATAAATTTCAGTGAATTGCCAATTACAAAGGTATTTATCTAAAAAATATAAATTTCAATTCAAAATATGTTTTCTATAAAATAAGGCCTTCCAAATTTATATCACTATGTAATATGATAATTTTGGATTCTGTCCATTCTGAAGGAGATCAGCCCTGGGATTTCTTTGGAAGGAATGATGCTGAGGCTGAAACTCCAGTACTTTGGCCACCTCATGCAAACAGTTGACTCACTGGAAGACTGTGATGCTGGGAGGGATTGGGGGCAGGAGGAGAAGGGGACGACCGAGGATGAGATGGCTGGATGGCATCACTGACTCGATGGACATGGGTCTGAGTGAACTCCGGGAGATGGTGATGAACAGGGAGGCCTGGCGTGCTGCGATTCATGGGGTCACAAAGTGTCGGACACGACTGAGCGACTGAACTGAACTGAAGTGGCTTTGAAAAGAAATATTTAATTTTTTGGACCTGTGGGGTTCTTGCAATCAACTATTCTCTTTTTTTTCATTCATAACAAGCCCCTCAAAAGCCCTTCCTAATGCTACTGTGGAGAGATTACAACTCAAATTCAAGGGAAATTTGTCTAAAGTTGTCTGTCTTTCCCCTGTCCCTACCTGTCATCATTGCTTCTTATCCCTCTACCCTATTTTGATTTTCTTTATAGTACTACTCAGCAGGTACAACTTCCACTAAGGCAAGGACTTTGTTTTATACACGACGTTATCTCTGGTTCCTAAAACATAGTTCAGTTCAGTTCAGTTGCTGTTGTGTCCGACTCTTTGCGATCACATGAACTGCAGCACGCCAGGCCTCCCTGTCCATCACCATCTCCCGGAATTCACTCAGACTCACATCCATCGAGTCCGTGATGCCATCCAGCCATCTCATCCTCTGTCGTCCCCTTTTCCTCCTGCCCCCAATCCCTCCCAGCATCAGTCTTTTCCGATGAGTCAACCCTTCACATGAGGTGGCCAAAGTACTGGAATTTCAGCTTTAGCATCAGTCCTTCATTCAATGAACACTCAGGACTGATCTCCTTCAGAATGGACTGGTTGGATCTCCTTGCAGTCCAAGGGACTCTCAAGAGTCTTCTCCAACACCACAGTAGGAGCATCAATTCTTCGGCGCTCAACTTTCTTCACAGTCCAACTCTCACATCCATACATGACCACTGGAAAAGCCATAGCCTTGACTAGACGGACCTTTGTTGGCAAAGTAATATCTCTGCTTTTTAATATACTAGATTGGTCATAACTTTCCTTCCAAGAAGTAAATGTCTTTTAATTTTATGGCTGCGGTCACCATATGCAGTGATTTTGGAACCCCCCAAAATAAAGCCTGACACTGTTTCCACTGTTTCCCCATCTATTTCCCATGAAGTGATGGGACCAGATGCCATAGTAGGCAGTTAATAAATATTTGTTGACTGCTAGAAGAATGAATGAGCCTGAATTCTATGTCAGATTTCCAGGAATAAATTTATGGTGCATCAGAGAAATGCATACTATATTAAAGGATACAAAGAAACAAGCAACTCAGGGCAACAGGAAAATACAAGTAGGAAAATAAGACTGTCATGATTAGGTTCAGTACACAAAAATATGTAACATACATTTCTATGACTGGTTTAAAAATTGGGGTGATATACTTGGTTTAATTTCTTAGTTGTCATAGAGAGGAGAGAAATGTCGTTCATTGCAAAGTTAATGACAGTAAACTCTACTGGTTGCTGAGGCAAAGATGAGCTTTTCCGATAGTGCCTGTTTCTTCCTGGGGTGTTTGGTGGGGGCCAGGGGCTCCCAGGTGCTGGGCCGCATGCTGCCTACCTTTCCAGCTGCTTCTGAAGCCTTTTTTTTTGACAGGTTTTCTTTGTTTCTCACTTCATTTTTTAAAAAATACGATCTGATCAAAATGTTTCTCATGAGAGGTATCCACATTGCTTTATACCTCCCTGTTTTTGCTTGAGTTCAGTTTCCATTATAGAACTGAAGAAGTTAAAACATTTCTCCCTTAACATGTGGTTTAATGGTTTTTCAAGCCTTTTACTTTTTATGTATGTATTTTACCAAAATCTGTTTGATTATAAGTCAATTAAAAGTATCTAAATCAGCACTTTTAGGTACTTCTCTCCAGAACATTTTGAGAGGTGAGAGTTTAGCTTGAAAACTGTTACAAATGAATTTGTTTCATAACTTGTTGCTCTGCTGGCCTTTCACCTGTTGGCATTACTGTTCCTTTTGCATTTTTCTCCAGATTTTGCACATCACCCTTAGACAGCTTAAAGAATGGTGATACATTTAGCAAAAGAAACTTTTGACTTGTTTTAATCTCAAATTTGGAAAGATAGTTTAACTCCTAATTGAGAGTATAGCTGTTTCCTCTCTTAATTTTTTATTTTGAAGAACTTTTAACTACAGAAATGTTGAGAGGATTATATCATGAATATTCATCTGTATATCCTTAATCTAGATATGACCATTTTAAACATTTTTCATATCTGCATTCTCTGTCTCAGTACACGCACACACACACCCACACCCTTAAACTTTAATTATTTTTTCCTGAATAATTTGAAAGCAAAATATTTTCACATTTTACCCCTAAGCACTTCAGTGTGTATCTCCTAAGAATAAGGACTTCAACGTGATCACACCATCATCACACCTAATAAAATTTAACATTGACAAAGTAATACTCTGTGTATCAGTGATTTCTTATGTAACTGCAGCCTTTTGATACTTTGTGACTTAGAGCTGTAGCGTGTATTCTGTACAGTGCTTGGGTGGTTCCTTGTCTTACCTGGGCTTTCTTATGCTATGGAATCAATCTGGTAGAATCCGTCTGGTGGGAGGAACTGGACCGAACCCAGTTGGGATCAGAAAGAGTCCTTCTTAAATTTTGACTCCTCCTTTTGATTGGATTTCTTCTGCGGTGATCTTGTTTTTCTAAAACCTTAACAGAGCCTGTGATCATAGTGTATGCTGACTCTGTCTGTGACACCTTTCAGGAATGTCATAATGAATGAAGGCAGCTGGGGGATCTCTCACACGCATGTGCCAACCGAGTCCCGGCCTGGGCACGTGGCCATGATTGCAGGCTTTTATGAAGATGTCAGCGCAGTTGCCAAAGGTACTGTCTCTTTAGATGATGTT